>QXTE01000046.1:4534682-5009682 GCA_003942145.1 Platysternon megacephalum
GCCCAAAAGAAGCTCTCTCTCTCTTGGCTTCTGAGGGCCATGCTAGCAGTGCTTCTCTGGCTGTCCCTGACTTCCTCTAGCTGCTTTTTCTTCTAGCTTTCTACTTCTGACACCCAGACACGTACATAGCTGCAATCCAATCAGTCCCCAGACTGCATGGTTCAGCTTCTATTGCAGCTTTGACATGCTGGTCCATGATTTGGTAGGTAGCTTCTATCACTAAACAAAAGGGCACTTAATTGCTCCCTCATTTAGGGTGAATGAAAGGTGGATAGCACACCTATCAGCTTAAATGAGGTCTGTAGGTATCTGTGTCACTCAAGACAGAGACAAAGTTCAAGGAAGTCATTCTGTCTCCTTTGATAAATTCTCCAAAACCAATGCAAACCTATGATTTAGGAGCAAAACTTCTCTAATTCAACCATCAAATACACCAAAGATCAGTACTCTCAGATGCCGAAATAATTGTTAAGATGGCATGTCTTCTTTTTTCCCATCCTATTTAATATAATTATGGATATTCTAATTGTCCATACAAATGTCTTTTTAAAAAATCCTATGAATCTTTTAGTCTCAATATCCTGTGGCAGAGTTTCACAGATCAGTTATGCCTTGTGTAAAAAAGAAGTGTTTCTACGTCAGTTTTAAATACATTGCCTTTCAGTTTCATTGGATGGCACCTTTGTTCTTGTAAAATAAAATAAAAGGTAAATAAGAACATCCATCTATATCATCCATTATCTAGTATAATCTATTGTTTTGTTTTTCTTCTTAATCATCTCTCTAAACTATATGCTCCCAATATTTTCAATCTCTCCCGACACTGACATCTTTTCATACCTATAATCATTTTAGTCATAATTTTTTGGGCTCCTATTTTGTGATGAGTGACCAGAATTGACCACAGTATTTCAGGTGAAAGAATGCTATTGAATTAGGTCACCATGTTATTTTAATATTATTTTCTATTCCATTCTTTATCCATCATAATATTTGGTTTGTATTTTTAACCGCTGCTGTATATTGAGTAGAAGTCTTCATTGACCTGCATCATATTCTGATAACCTTCAAGATTGTCCAACTAATCAGTAAATGTTTCCTGCCAGGATTTCATTAGCAACATAAGAGAAAGTGTTCATCTCTTCCGACATACTCCAAGCTTCAGCTGGTGATGGTTGTTTACACACTAGGACCATATTGTGTCTGTTGGGTCTTTCCCCAAGCTAGCTCCATTCTCTGTTGTAACATGCCACAAAGGGTATGTCGACACTGTCAGCTGACTCAGGCTCACAGGGGTCAGGTTGAGGGGCTATCAAACTGCAGTGTAGAAATCCAGACTCAGGGTGGAGCCCAGGCTCTGGGACCCTCTCCCCTTGTGGAATGCCAGAGCCCAGGCTCCAGCCTGAGCCAGTTATCTACACTGCAGCTATAGCCTCACAACCCAAGCCCTGCAAATCAGCTGACACAGGCTAACTGCAGGTGTTTAATTACAGTGTATGCATACCAAAAGACTGAGGCCTCAAGTAGTGGATCAAGATGTGCCAATCTAAGCTATGGCATCCTCAAGTTCTGGTTTTCTCAGTTTATTTAACATTCCCCTTCTCTGCTGGGAGGATTAAACCAAGCCCAACTCATAGCTTTTAAGTAAAAAAAAAAAACACCTCTTCATCAGGAGTGAAGTAATGGAAGACTAACCTAATCACCAACAAGCCCATTTGAGGGGTATGTTTTTGTCAATACACCAGGAAGAGCTACTTCAGTGAAGTACTGACCTGGCAGGGCCGTTGAATATATGTCAAACCGTTGCTGTAGCTAACACAACTGTTTTAAGTGATCACTGACTAGCGCACAGGTACCACACTGAAACTTCTATAATACCCCAAGACAGTCTTCAGTAAATTTTCTAAGGCCTCGTGCAGTAATGACAACAGTTCAGTCTATTACATCACTTTTATACAGTGATTGCTAAGATACCGGGACCATTTCTGTAAAACACACAATATCCGCTAGGGGATGGGGATGGCAGAAGCCAACCCTGTCGTCCATGCTAGAAGCACACACAAATTGTTGTGGGGGGTGGGGGAGGGAAGTTTGTCCTTGAACAATCTCTTCTCCCTGTAGCAATGAGTTGGCATACCCAGCCCAGTTAAAATTTGTTTTGTGGTGGAAGAAGAAGAAATCATAGAATCATAGAATATCAGGGTTGGAAGGGACCTCAGGGGGTCATCTAGTCCAACCCCCTGCTCAAAGCAGGACCTAATCCCTACTAAATCATCACAGCCAGGGCTTTGTCAAGCCTGACCTTAAAAACCTCTAAGGAAGGAGATTCCACAACCTCCCTAGGTAACCCATTCCAGTGCTTCACCACCCTCCTAGTGAAAAAGTTTTTCCTAATATCCAATCTAAACCTCCCCCACTGCAACTTGAGACCATTACTCCTTGCTCTATCATCTGGTACCACTGTGAACAGTCTAGATCCATCCTCTTTGGAACCCCCTTTCAGGTAGTTGAAAGCAGCTATCAAATCCCCCCTCATTCTTCTCTTCTGCAGACTAAACAATCCCAGTTCCCTCAGCCTCTCCTCATAACTCATGTGCTCCAGCCCCCTAATCATTTTTGTTGCCCTCCGCTGGACTCTTTCCAATTTTTCCACATCCTTCTTGTAGTGTGGGGCCCAAAACTGGACACAGTACTCCAGGTGAGGCCTCACCAATGTCGAATAGAGGGGAACGATCACGTCCCTCGATCTGCTGGCAATGCCCCTACTTATACAGCCCAAAATGCCGTTAGCCTTCTTGGCAACAAGGGCACACTGTTGACTCATATCCAGCTTCTCGTCCACCGTAACCCCTAGGTCCTTTTCTGCAGAACTGCTGCCTAGCCACTCGGTCCCTAGTCTGTAACAGTGCATGGGATTCTTCCATCCTAAGTGCAGGACTCTGCACTTGTCCTTGTTGAACCTCATCAGGTTTCTTTTGGCCCAATCCTCTAATTTGTCTAGGTCCCTCTGTATCCTATCCCTACCCTCCAGCGTATCTACCACTCCTCCCAGTTTAGTGTCATCTGCAAATTTTCTGAGAGTGCAGTCCACGCCATCCTCCAAATCATTAATGAAGATA
Source organism: Platysternon megacephalum (assembly GCA_003942145.1). Classification (NCBI taxonomy): domain Eukaryota; kingdom Metazoa; phylum Chordata; order Testudines; family Platysternidae; genus Platysternon; species Platysternon megacephalum. Next base: position 4,537,802 of record QXTE01000046.1, read on the forward strand.
TTGAACAAAACCGGCCCCAGGACCGACCCTTGGGGCACTCCGCTTGAAACCGGCTGCCAACTAGACATGGAGCCGTTGATCACTACCCATTGAGCCCGACGAGCTAGCCAGCTTTCTATCCACCTTATAGTCCATTCATCCAGCCCATACTTCTTTAACTTGCCGGCAAGAATACTGTGGGAGACCGTATCAAAAGCTTTGCTAAAGTCAAGGAATAACGCATCCACTGCTTTCCCCTCATCCACAGAGCCAAATATTCTCCTCTGAAAAACTACACTCACGAACTTTTGTACATTATGGATATAGGTCACATTAAAGTTGGTTTAAGCCATCATCAATTATTAATTGTTTAAAAAAAGTATATAACAGCCAAGACCACCCCGTATATTGATTATGTATAAAATCTCTCTCAGACACACTGAGCATGTATTTGAATAGGATAAGAACAATTAATTTTTTTCAGTATGAAAAAAAATCATTACTGTACCAAGTAAGCTAAAGCCAAAATGATCTTTGCTGTATCAAGTAAACTAAAGCTCTCCTATACATAAATAGGATGGTGCCCACAATGATAGCCATTGTTACAATGTGGTTCCATTTTTAGTGCAGGCAGGATCTTAGCCATGTTCACATGCTAAACTAAAGCTTTTAACAGTCCAGAGCTTTAGCACAGATCATCAACACGATTAAGTTACGGTCTACACTACACAATGGAATATTATAAACAAATCAGAAGACAGTGTTATAGCTGGTTTCAATAACATGACTCTACTTAGGAATTGTCATAGTTGATCAAACTAGTGGTCCATCTATTTCAGTATCTTGTCACTGACTGTGACCACTACCAGATGCTTCAGAGAAAAGTGAAAGAAAACCTGAAATGGGCAATTATGGAATAACCTCCCCCTTCTTACTAAGCCCATCAGAAGGCTAGCTTAGTTCCTGAAGCATAAAGGTTTATATTCCTTCTAAACTATTGGGATTTTTTTCTAATTTTAAATATCCTAAGTAATGTAACTTTGGTTATTCTCATTATTCATGTATTTGTAGACAAGCCTCTGTGGGTTCATCTACATTAGCCCTTTTTCTTTAAGATTTCCCACTTTTGCCAACACACATGAAGCAGCTCCACCAGGGGGATCACCAGTTTAGATAGGGATCCATTTTAAATGCCTTGTTATATAACCTTGCTTAGAGCAAGTTTGCACCTGACACTGTGCTTAAAATGCTAGCACCTTGTCAATGCTAGCACTTGCACCACTGGAGCTCAGTCAGTGGTAGTAACAGTAGGAATTTTACAAAACATTTCTAGTATATACAGGACAATACTACTCCACTAAGTGGTTTATAGCACTGTTAAAATGCTCAGATACCACAGTGATGGCAGCAATGTAAGGACCTGCACACAGCAGAGCAGCCTTTTTTAAAAAACAGTTTTAAAAAAATTAACATCTTTTTCAACATTTTGGCCCTATGGTTACATCTCACAGGAGCAGCAGCAGATTCACATGGCTCTGTTATAGCCATGGTAGTGCGTAAAATGGACTTCCACCTTGAACAGTCACTTTCAAGACTTCTTTCATTGGCAAGAGTCAGTATGGGAGGATTTAGGTTTCTTAACTCACTCAAAATTGTATCTTTCAACCTCAGCGGTGGTCAGCCTTTTGTTCTACTTCCTTCTACCTCAGGTCTGTAAACCTTCTATCAAAGTGTACCTTCTTCTGCACATTGTACATGACTGACCAGTGCAGTCTTCTCCACTGGTGAAAGATCAAGCCTTGTGATCTATGTCAAGCTTATTTATTTGCTTATAGTTGTAGCTTGATGCATAACTTTACAAAGAGTTATTCTCTTAATACCAAGTGCAGAACAGATTGGATTCTCCAAACAAGAGAACAATGTTTCAGACATGTTTAGTTAGTAGTTTTCCTCAACCCTCTTCCACACAACTGTAACCACTAGCTAGTCTCTCTCAATGGGGAACTGTGGAGGCAACATAATGAAGGAGAAGAGGAAGTTACTTACCTGCAGCTGGAGGTTCTTCAAGATGTATGGTCCCTATTTGTATTCCAAACGCGGATGCACATGCGCACCATGTGCCGGAGCCAGAAGTTTTCAGCAGCAGTGTCTGTTGACCTGCATGCAAGTCGTACATTGCCTTGTGCTCCAGGTGAGTTTATAAGAGGCTGTGTGGGGTGACGCACCCTCAGTTACCCTCTTGTCACTTAATAGGGCTGTCTGCAGCAGAGGGGATGGTGAATGGATATTGGAATATAAATAGGGACCATATATCTCGAAGAACCTCCAGTTACTGGTAAGTAACAACTTCTTCTAGAGGTGATCCATATATGTAGTCCAAATGCAGGTGAGTACCAAGCAGTGATCAGCTCGGAGGTGGGTATGAGGATGCCAGAACGCCACAGCCCACAGTCATGTCTTCAGCTGCCCCCTCAGTCAATGGCGTAGGGGTGGTGAAAACGTGTACAAAGCGCCAGGTCGCCACTCAGCAGATGTCATACCAGGGGACGTCCACCAGGTAGGCAGAAGTTGTTGCTTTCACCTTCTGAGGGGCAGTGTGGCATTGGACTGTGCATAGAACTCTGTGATGCAGGTAGAGATCTGCTAGGATATGCGCTGTGAGGAGAGGGCCAGGCCCTTCCTCAATGGCTATGAAGAGGTGTGCAAAGTGCAGGTCATGTCTAGGTAGAACGTGAGTGTGTGGTAGATGTCCACGGAATGCAGGGTCCTGTCTGTGGGAATGGCATGCGGTTTAGGGTGGAAGATGGGGAGATGGATGGATTGGTTGAGGTGAAACTCCGAGACTACTTTTGGAAGAAACTTAGGGCGAAGGCATAATGAGACCTTGTCCTTATGGAATACAGAATAGGGGGGGTCAACCATCATGGCCGCCAATTTGTTGACCCGCCGAGTGGAAGTGATGGCCACAGGAAGATGAACTTCATGGATAAGTGAGAGAGAGAGAGAGCACGCGCGCACATGGCCAGGGGCATGAAGGGAGGTCTAGTGAGGGCAGAGAGCACAAGATTTAGGTCCTAAGAAAGGGTAGGTTTAAGAACCGGTGGGAAGCTCTTTGTCGGCTTTTCAGAAATCGGGTGCTCGTAAGGTGAGTAAACATCAATTGTCTGTCCACCGGCAGGAGGAAGGCACTAAGAGCCGCCAGGTGGACACAGACAGAGCTAAGGACGAGGCCTGAGGTCTTAAGTTCTAAGAGGTAGTCCAGGATGATGGGGACAGAGATGTCCTTTAGGGGGAGACAGCGGCGTTGTGCCCAGAAGTGAAGCGCTTCCATTACACTGCTTAGCATGCCCATGAGGAAGCTTGTCTGCTGTGCATAAGTATGTGCCACACTGGTGTCAAACAGGCATTGTCTACGTGTGATCCCCATCCAAAAACCAGGCCATCAGTCGAAGTGGGCCTCTACTGGGATCGTCAGACTCTGCTCTGGTCTTGGGTGAGGAGATCTGGCAGATCAGGGAGATGGATTGGGGGGTGGGCAGAGAGTCTGAGTAGATCTGGAACTGTCGGGGCCAGAATGGGAATACTACAAGGATTGTGGCCCAGTCGCAGCAGATCTTGCACAGAATTTGGGGGGAGAAGGGGAATGGGGGAAAGGTGTATAGGAGACTGCCTTACCATGGAATGAGAAGAGCATTGCCCTGGGAATCTTGGCACTCCTAGAGCAGTAGAGGGGGAACTTGCAGTTTTCGCAAGTGGCAAAATGGTCCTAGCGAGGGGTGCCCCAAGCATGGCAGCTGGAGCGGAGAGGGGGGTCATGGAGCTCCCACTTGTGAGTGAGGTACCAGGTCTGGCTGAGTATGTCTGCCAGGGAGTTCTGCCCCCCTGGGGGGTATGCCACATGGAGTATGACATTGTGGTATAGCCACCAGTTCCAGAGGCTGATGGATTCTGTGCAAAGTGACTGGGACCTGGTGCCTCCCTGTCTGTTTATGTATGCCACTGCGGTGGTATTGTCTGAGAGAAGCTGAATGTGTAGGTTGTGGACAACAGGCAAGAATGCACAGCAGGCTAACCGGACTGCCTGCAGCTTTAGGATGTTGATATGCATGCATGCCTTGCAATGAGTCCAATCCCCTTGTGTGGCATGGCCGTCTAAGTGAGCACCGCAACAAACAAGGGAGGCGTCCATGGTAAAGGTGACTGTGGGGACGGGAGTGGCAAATGGGGTGCCTTGCAGCATCTTGGCAGGATTGGTCCACCAGGTGAAGGAGGTGCGGACCAGCCTCAGGACAGTCTGGGCAGTGTCCAGGTGGTTGATGTGGAGCTTACAAACTAACAGGAGCCACAGTCGTAGACAGCATATGTGCAGGCGGGCATGTGGCATTATGGGTGTAGGCCACCATGTGGTTGAAGAAGCAGAGACAGCGAAGCGGTGTGGGGGTTGCGGTGTAGGGTCACTAAGAGGGCCATCAGGGCGGTGAAATAATCTGATAGAAGGAAGGCTTGAGCTGTGCCCTGATTAAATGGATTGTTTGTGTCAGGACAAGCACAAATTTCTCCTCATTGACACAGATACCTACAGAGGCAACGAGTGAATGGAGAGTGAGGATGGCGGACGTTTTGGCGAGGGTTGGCGCCACCGTCTAAGTAAGGGAACCAGTCGTCTAAGTAAGGGAACACAAAGTACCCTAGTCATCGTAGTTGGGCTGCGACGACCACAAAAACCTTGGTGAAGACTCTTGGGGCCATGGTGATGCCAAAGGGGAGAACTCTGAACTGGTAGTGGTTGTCACCCACATGGAAGTGAAGAAACTTGCGGTGGGCCGAATGTATATCAGTATAGAAATATGCATCCTTCATGTTGAGAGCTGAGAACCATGCCCCTTGGGGAAGGGAGGGGATGATTGATGTGAGCCTCACCATAAGGAACTTGGTCTTTCTGATGAAGGTGTTGAGTAGGCAGAGATCGAGGATAGGGCAGAGACCTCCTCCCTTCTTTGGGATGAGAAAGTACGGGAAATAGAAGCTCTTGCTGACAAAGAGAGCGGGCATGGGTTCAATCGCACCCTTCATTAGGAGGGCATCTGCCTTGTATTATAGGAGGTTGCGATGAGAGACGCACCCAGGAAGCACCCATGAGGTGGGCCCAGTGGGAGGGGAAGGTAAGGAACTCAATAGAGTAGCCATGTTTTATGATCTCTAATACCCAATGATCCATGGTGATCTTGCCCCAGTGGTGGGCAAATAGGGCAAAACGACCCCCACAGGTGGTAACGGGGGCCAAAAATGGTAACAGGGGGGTTCACAGCTCTCAACAGGTGCATCAAAACTGGGCCTTTAGTTGATGCTTTGGTATGGCAGAGGAGATAGTGGAGGCTGATGGTCATAGAGGCTGTGATCTGGGGTCCTGTTGGGCAGGCTTCCGATACCGTGTGTACATGGGCTAGTACAGTGCATAGGGGCACAGCCGGAAGGGAGGCTTCTGTTGCTTGCACCGGGGTGTAAATCCCAAGAGACTGGAGAGTCGCTCTCGAGTCCTTCAGGTTGTGGTGAGACTCATCTGTCTTCGCCAAGAACAACTTGTCTTTGTCAAAGGGGAAGTCCTGGATGATGGTCTGAACCTCCCTGGGGAAGCCGGAGGATTGCAGCCAGGCCTCTCACCGCATGATGATGCCAGTGGCCAGGGAGCGGGAGGACGTGTCCACCGCATCCACAGCCGCTTGGAGACTAACCATGGCCGTCAAGTGACCTTCCTCCACCAGGGCCTGGAAATGTTGTTGTTTTTCCTGCGTAGATCCTCCAAGAATTCCGCTAGCTTGGCATAGTTATTAAAATCATACTTCACTAGCAGAGCCAGATAGTTGGATATGTGGAACTACAGGGCCGTGGAGGAGTAAATTTTGCATCCCAGGAGGTCTAGGCGCTTTGCCGCCCTATCCCAAAGAGTGGAGATGTGTGAGTGCTGCCTTGCCCGTTCAATCACCATGTCCACCACCAGCAATGCTGGGGTGGGGAAAAAAGGAAATCAGCCCCTTTGGATGGCACAAAATATCTGCATTCTACCCTCTTAGGCGTGGGGTTGCAGGATGCCGGTATATGCCAGACCACCCATGCAGGTTGAAGGATGGCCTTGTTTATGGGCAATGCAATGCAGGATGGTATGCTAGGCTGGAGGATGTCCAGCAGCTGATGGTGTTGGTCCTGGACTTCTTCCATGGAGATGCCAAAACCCAGAGCCACCCTCTGCAGCAGCTCCTGGTATTGGCAGTGATCATCAGGAGGCGAGAGGGTTGGGGGAAATCAGTGCTTTGTCTGGAGAGAAGGAGGCCGCTGTCAGGACCAGAAGGGACAGGTGTTACCGGCTCTCGCTCCATCTCTGCCTTTGGGTTCGAGCTACATGGTTCTGGGAGAGCCATGCTGAGGTCACTCAATTAGGGTGAACTGCAAAGAATGGGGCAGACAATCCCCAAAGCTGGTGGATATTCCAATACTTAGATTTGCCAAACCAGCACAAAACAGCTTCTATAATACCTTACTGGTTACCCAGAAGCCAAAACACAGTTCCCTTAAAGTAACCCAGCCTTGGGCCTCCACCCAGACACCCAAGTCAAATATGATGAGGATTACTGAAAATCTTATTCACCATATAAGAAAGTTCTACCAATCCCAAAGGATTGGACACATTACCTCCCAGGTTAATGAATATTTCAGAGCTTACCCAAATACACACTTACAGCCAATTCTTATTAACTAAACTAAAATTTATTAAAAAAGAAAAGAGTATTGGTGACAAGATCAATATACATACAGATATGAGTATGTCTGAGATCAGATTCACAGTAGAGATGGTGAGCTTTGTAGTTGCAAAGAGTTCTTTCAGAATTAGTCCATAGGTTATAGTTCACTGTCCATATCAAAGTGATCCAGTCAGGACTGGAGATCTCAGTCTTAGGACTTAAGCTTCCCCTGCATGAAGCATCAAGCAGATCTGAGATAAAAAGGATCAGGACCAAAGGGGTTTTTATACAGTTCCAGGCCTTCTCTTGACAGGTTGGAGTCCTTAGGTGAACAATAGGCAATCATGGAGACTTTGAAGTAGACCTATTCCTAAGCATCACCGGTAATTAGCTACACAGATTAACATAAGGCAATTGCCTGTTTTTCCACCATTCACAGGTGATTTGCTATACATTTCAAAGAGAGATGAATACAGTGATATCGCTATGTTTACAGTTCATTTAAATGTTAAGATGTCCTTTTGATCTCTGAATTAGCAGAATACAGCATAGACAGGAACTGTTTAATTACATAAAAACACAAACATCTACCAAAATGTCTCTAAGGGTTGAATTTGGGTCAATTAGCTTGCAAGCTGCTTAACCCTTTCTGGCCATGTGTCACACTTTGTATAAGATTTGTTGCAATTATACAACAGTGGTAGCAACAATGATTTGCGTGGTCATACTCTAATCAGATAATGTCACAGGCCCATATGGAAGGGGTGAGGCCTGCGAAGGTGGATATGGGTAGTGGTATGGGTCCCAGGTGGCCAGTGTGCCCCATGGCTCAGGTCCTGGAAATACTGCGGGCCCCAAGGATACGCATACCAATGCAACAGGGCCGGAGCGTACCCTGCCTGGTGCGGAGGTTGTGCCTGGGCGTCCAAGCTACACCTGAACACTGGGGAGAATTATGGTTCCTCGCTGAAAAGGCCTTGGAGTCCAAAGAGACCTTCAGTAGTGGCGGAGCCATCACTGCAGGTGGTCCCGCAACCATTGGGTGCGGTCTCCGACCCAGGAAGAATGGTGCATCTGCCATTGTAGAAGGCTGTGGAGCAGAGAGCAATGGTGAGGGTGTATATGGCAGGTCAAAGTGCACTGTAGGGAGCAAGGGGAAAGGACTTACAGATGTCGCAGCGCACAGCAAAATGCACGTCTCCCAGGCAGTATAAGCAACTGTGGTGCTCGTTGCTCACGGAGAACGAGCGAGGGCATGAGGCGCAGTTCTTAAACCCCGGAATACAGGGCATAGACCCCTGATGAAGCTGAGGTGGGCCCCGAGCAGGGCAACTAACTAACTACAGACTCTGTCCACAATTAAGAAAAAAACAAACGAGCTAACTATATACAAAGGACAGTTGTTCTCGTAGAAAATACGAGCATGGGGAAGAGAGGGTTCTGACTCCAACTATGTGGCGGTAAGAGGGAACTGAGGGTGCGTCGCTCCGCACAGCATCTTATAACCTTGCCTGGAGCACAAGGCAACATAAGACGTGTGTGGGTCAACAGACACTGTTGCTGAAAACTTTCAGCTCCAGCACATGGCGCGCAATTGCACCCATGTTTGGAATACATATAGGGACCATCACTCAAAGAAGAACAAGTTACCTAAGTAACTTCTGTTGATTAAATGTATTACATCCACAGATGTGCACTAGCCCCTTCTACTGCCCCTATACTTAAGAGATTTACAGGATTTGCCTAAGCTAGAGAGGACCTGAGGTAAAGTTGAATGTATGGGGGCCTTTATGTCCTTGGTTCTAGAAAGCTGGAACCGAGCAGCATGCACTCACCCACTCAACTGCTTTGAAAAGAACCCATTTCAGGTTATGTTATCACATGCCCTGGCACATAATTAGTAGTCATTGAAAAATTTTCAATGAAACAGTTTTTCATCAGAAAATGCAGCTTAATTGAAATCTAAATGTTTCACAGGAATGTTTTAATTTTGACAGAACTTTTCATGGGAAAAAAGTCAAAATGAAAAACTTCAGCATTCTTGTTTCATTTCAATAATATTGAACATTTCCTTTTGACTATCATTTTGATTTAGTTTAAACTCACATACAAATATATAATCAAATGAATATTTAATGTCTTATTTAATATTTTATAAAGATTTGACATTATCAAAACAAAACATTTTGATGGTCTGAACTGAAATATTTGGGAATTCATGTTCCACAGGAAATTCCATGTTTATGTTTTGATTTGGATTGAAAATAAAATCAAAATGTTGGAATTTCCCACAGAATACAAATTCAATTTTCTGACTTGCTTTACACATTAATACTCTGTGTGGATCTGCAGAGACAATACATTTGAAGAACAAAAGTTGCTTAATAAAGTAATTTTTTTCATGCATGGACTGCTTATTGTAGTGTTTTAAGAAAAATCCTTGTCCACAGAAGAAAGGAAAACCATGATATAGCATGTTAGAAAACATTTAAACTAGGGCTGACAAGTGATTAAAAAAATTAATTGTGATTAATCGTGCTGTTAAACAATAATAGAATACTATTTATATAAATATTTTTGGATGTTGTCCACATTTTCAAATATATTGATTTCAATTGCAACACAGAATACAAAGTGTACAGTGCTCACTTTATAGTTATTTTTTATTATAAATATTTGCACTGTAAAAATAAAAGAAATAGTATTTTTCAATTCACTTAATACAAGTACTGTAGTGAAATCTCTTTATCATGAAAGTTGAACTTACAGGTGTAGAATTATGTACAAAAAATAACTGCATTCAAAATAAAACAATGTAAAACTTTAGAGCCTACAAGTCCACTCAGTCCTACTTGTTGTTCAGCCAATTGCTCAAACATTTTGTTTACATTTGCAGGAGATAATGCTGCCAACTTCTTGTTTACCATGTCACCTAAAAGTGAGAACAGGCGTTTGCATGGCACTGTTGTAGCCGGCATTGCAAGATATTTACATGCCAGATGCGTTAAATATTCATAAGTTCCTTCATGCTTCAACCACCATGCCAGAGGACATGCGTCCATGCTGATGACAGGTTCTGCTCGATAACGATCCAAAGCAGTGCAGACCAAAGCATGTTCATTTTCATCATCTGAGTCAGATGCCACCAGCAGAAGGTTGATTTTCTTTTTTGGTGGTTCGGTTTCTGTTTCTGCATTGGAGTGTTGCTCTTTTAAGACTTCTGAAAGCATGCTCCACACCCCATCCCGATCAGATTTTGGAAGGCACTTCAGATTCTTAAATCTTGGGTCAAGTGCTGTAGCTATCTTTAGAAATTTCACATTGGTACCTTCTTTGCGTTTTGTCAAATCTGCAGTGAGTGTGTTCTTAAAACGAACTACATGCTGGGTCATCATCTGAGACTGCTGTAACATGAAATATATGGCAGAATGTGGGTAAAACACAGAGCAGGAGACATACAATTCTCCCCCAATGAGTTCAGTCACAAATTTTATTAATGCATTATTTTTTAATGAGCGTCATCAGCATGGAAGCATGTCCTCTGAAATGGTGGCTAAATGGGGGCATACAAATGTTTAGCAGATCTGGCATGTAAATACCTTGCAATGCCGGCTCCAAAAGTGCCATGAGAACGTCTGTTCTCACTTTCAGGTGACATTGTAAATAAGAAGCTGGCAGCATCACGCCCCACAAATGTAAACAAACTTGTTTGTCTTAGCAATTTGCTGAACAAGAAGTAGGACTGAGTGGACTTGTAGGCTCTAAAGTTTTACATTGTTTTGTTTTTGAGTGCAGTTGTGTAACAAAAAGAAATCTACATTTGTAAGTTGTGCTTTCACAATAAAGAGATTGCTCTATGGTACTTGTATGAGGTGAATTGAAAAATATTTCCTTTGTTTATCATTTTTACAGTGCAAATATTTGTAATAAAATATAAAGTGAGTACTGTACATTTTGTATTCTGTGTTGTAATTGAAATCAATATATTTGAAAATGTAGAAAAACATCCAAAATATTTAATAAATTTCAGTTGGTATTCTATTGTTTAACAGTGCGATTAAAACTGAATTTTTTAATCATGATTAATTTTTTTGAGTTAATCACATGAATTAACTGTGGTTAATCGACAGCCCTAATTTAAATATATTGTGGATAGCATGATTCAAAGCTGCATTGTGGACATGGTTTGAAATGAATTCAAACACTGAACTTTGTATATAATTTTGTTTGTAAGAGACACACTGGTATTTGTTTTGACTTGTAAAGTCATTTTTCTCAGGGGCAACAGTCAGCTGATAGGACTTATGTACTTTGTGGTCTATGATTAAAGTCTCTGAACTAAGTGAACTTTTGAACTTCACTTTCAATAGCTATGCTGGAAGACAATATTTTTTATAAAAGTATTTCCTTTGATAGATATGAGACTGCAGTCAGATTTTCAAGTAAATCCCAGAGCATCCCATAACTTCTATTTTTTCCTTACTTCTTAGAAAAGTGAGTTTAGCCCAAGTCTGCCTTTGACATCTCAGAGCTAGTCTACACTACAAAGGCATTGCTGATACAGCTATATTGGTATAGCTATATTGGCATAGCTCCCTAGTGGAGATGCAGTTTATACCAGCAAAAGGAGTTATTTTGCTGATACAGTTAAATCATCTCCTTTGATGGCATAAGCTATACTGTCAAAAGACTCTTAACTGCATCTACACAGGAGTTGCTGGCACATTGGTCAGAGGCAAAGGCTGTGCTAACAGCATAGGGCCAGTAGAGTGAGTTCAGCCTAGGGGCTGTCAATCAAGGTGTCCGCTGAGTGACCTTTGCGGATCTTTACATGTGCAGAAATGACTCCTGGCCTGAGGAGAGCAGGTCTCCAGCTCCTGTTGTGATTGTGACTCAGGTGAAGGTTACTAGTCCTACTCTGCCTAGCACCAGTTTCTTTCTTTACCCAGCAGCAGTTTCTGAATTGGTAACCTGTTTCTCGTATTCATTGGTCAATTGATATAAACACACACACACAGAGTACATTTTTATCAATTCTTTGGCAAGCAGGCAGGCAATGTGGAGAGTGAATGTGTGTGGTTGCCCCACTGTGACTCTGCCTAACCAACAGAGCTCCAGTGCTTATGGTTTTACTTTTCTTTAATACAGTTTATTCTTTAAAATACTTACTGAGGACTCCAGAATTTGGACATGGGACCAGTCAGGTAGCAGGAGGAGCCTGGGAAGGGAAAGGCCTAGCAGAGTGCGGGCCCCAACCCGCTGACCAACATAGCTATGCTGACAAAACTTTGTACTGTAGACCTGGCCTCTGATTCCAGCCAGTTCGCAGGTTATGGCAGCTATAAAGATTGCCATCAAAAAGTTGCTGGAGGCCTACCAAAGCCAACCAGATTACAGAGGTGTTGTGTGACAAAAGACCCAGTTCAGACCAATTAAATCTTTCAATGTGGACATCTGTGTACTAAATATTCTCAAATGTAGATCACAAGAGAGTTCTTAGCTGCTCATTTCATTATCTGAATAGGCCTACAGTATAGTCTTAAAATGTTGGATATAGCTTTGTAAGCTAAAATATAGTTTTATTCAGCCAGAGTATGTATTAATGTTACATAAATATGCGGTTGTTTGAAGCTCTTAGTAAAATCATAAACACAAAGGCCAGGACACTGAACTTAGTTCAGACTGAATCTTAACTGAGCAGAAGAAGAAATGCTGGGGTTTATGTAAATTTAGCCAATATATTCAACAAGCCAATAATGCTTATTTTTCTCCCCAATAATTGGAATGATTTTTCCACCCTCCATGTTTTAATATAACATAAGAACATAAGAACGGCCCTACTGGGTCAGACCAAAGGTCCATCTAGCCCAGTATCCTGTCTTCTGACTGTGGCCAGTGCCAGGTGCCCCAGAGGGAATGAACAGAACAAGTAATCATCAAGTGATCCATCCCCTGTCACTCATTCCCAGCTTCTGGCAAACAGAGGCTAGGGACACCAGAGTTTAATTCCATTAATATGCAGAGTTTAATTCCATTTTAAAAGTGTTTATACTCTAAGCTTTAATGATATCAAGTGTTAATAATAGTGATTGTTTCTGTTCCATCATATCACATGGTATAGTAAATGTTAATTGAAACAAAGGAGCAATAACCTTTCAGTTGTGAGATTATATACAACAAGCTCTCTATTATCAACTGCCTCTGATTTTTTTTCTTACACTGAAACAGTTTCCCTTGATGTTTGGTTACTTTACATGTGGAAATAGAAAATAGCATGGGGAAGGAGAACATTTTGAGAGAAGAGATGGTTTCAGCAAATCCTGTAGCATATAAACATGAGTATTTTGTGTGTGCACTTCCCTATTTTAAAAATATTTTTATTTCAACAAATCTGATAGCTTAGATAGAAACCGCTACACAAGACTTCAGTGATAAATAACTGAGGATGTTGGTCCCTTTTGCTATAGACCTTTTGCTATATTGTTGGACTTGAGCTGCAAAGTTTGAATCTGGATCTGAATTTTCCTGCATTTCATACTTTCACAACTGAGGTTGGGACTGACCATGGAGAGAAAGCAGTCAGTTGCAAATGGATATGCAGAATTTAAACTCCCTCAAAGTTCAGTGGTGTTTGAGTCAAGGTTTTGATCTGAGTCCACCCCTAATAGTTACATTTAAGTTTTGTATTTAAATTACAGTAGAAATTTATAGATGGAGATGACAGAATACACAGTAATAATGTAAGAAAGGCCACCACACCACACTGAGGTCAGCATGTTGTTTTCAAAAAGTGCTCAGCATGTTGTTTTCAAGAGTATCTATACCTCCATCTCTGCCAAGTGCAGATCAAGAAAATTCCCAGCTCATCAAGCCCAGATCCCATATAGAAGGTGGTGATCCTGTTCCAAAAAAGCAAACCAAAGATTCATCACTCTGAACAGGTCTAGTATGCTGAACAGAAAGGTATGCATGATGTTTTCAAAACAGCACTTCAAGACACAAAAAGTTAGAAGAAGGGGGTTACTCACCTTGTGCAGTAACTGTGCCCTTCGAGATGTGGCCCCCTATGGGTGCTCCACTGTAGGTATATCCAGTAGCGGCGCCAGCTTTGCCGGCGCCCTAGGCGGCGGAAGGTCCCGCCCCCGAAATCCCGCCCCCAACAGCGGCGGCGGAAGGTCCCGCCCCCAAATTTCTACGGGCGGCCGCAGCGCCCCCAAAATAGCAGCGCCCTAGGCGACCGCCTAGGTCGCCTAGTTGCGCCGGCCCTGGGTATATCCATGTCTCTGCATCTCAGATTGGAGATTTTAAGTAGCAGTGTCCGTTCGATCCGCACATGTGCTCTCCCTGTCTCATGCTCTGCCTTCAGGCTATCTAGCACTGTGCAGGTCAACTGCCCTCAGTTCCTTCTCTACCTCAGAGCCCATTGTTAAGAACGCCGAAGTAGAGGGGAGAAGGGTAGGTAGTGGAGCACCCATAGGGACACACATCTCAAAGAACCACACTTACTGCACAAGGTGAGTAACCATTTCTTCTTCTTTGAGTAGTGTCCCTAAGGGTGCTCCACTGTAGGCGACTCTACAGTGGTACCCCGATGGAAGGGTGGGGCTTCGGAGTAGAGTCTAATATTGATGATAATATGGTGGAGACAAACATGGCATCAGATGCTGTGTCATGGGTGATTGTATAATGTTCAACAAAAGTATGAGCAGATGCCCAAGTTGCTGCTCTGCCTATGTCTGTGATGGGAATGTTTTTGACGAAGGCTACAGAAATGGAAACAGATCTCGTGGAATGAATTCAAACTCTAGATGTAGTTGGAGATTGCAGGTATGATAGCAATAGGTAATACAGTTCGATAGCCATCTAGAGATTGAGGATCCTTTAGATCTCTCTGCAATAAAAAGGAATAGTCTAGGAGATTTTCTGATTTAGTTCTAGCCAAATAGAATGCCAGTGCTCTCTGGAAGTCAAGTATGTGTAATACTGCCTCTCTCTCATCCCAGAGTAGCTTGGGGAAGAAGGTTGGGAGGTGTATAAGTTGGTTTATGTAGAAGGCAGAAGATATTTTTGGGAGGAACTTGGGGTGTGGTCTCAGTGTAACCTTATCTCTGAAAAAAATTGTAAATACTGGGTGTATCGATAAAGTCTGCCGAGAGGAACTCTTCAGTGCTGAGGGAGTCAACAGTACCTGCATTCTACTGTGGTCCAATGACTGGCCAGATGATGGTACTCTAGTCTTTTGTCTGGTGAAAGTGCGTGGTACCGAGGCTCGCCTTGTCTACAGCAGTACTGTTTTAGAGGAGTTAGTGCGATCTCTATAGCTCCTTTCCTCTGATGGTACCAATGACCCTGAGCCTGTGCCCTTCAGGTCTTTTGGTACCTAAGAAGCCTAAAGCCTCCTGGGCACCCTGTTGCAATTTGGTCGGTACCGAGGTGGGTGATGTTGCCGGGGATATTTTTCTCCCCGGTCAGTTCTTGAGTTTGGGGACTTGTAGCCCTCTTTTTTGAGGTTTTCAGAGAGGAATCACCATGTTTCCTCTTTGAATCCACCTGAGTATGACGTCCCAAGGACGTTGACAGTCGTGTTGGGGACTGTTGCTCCAGAGGTTCCCGGGTCCGGAGTCGGAGGCTGGTCTAACTGAACTTTCTAATACGAGGAGTCTGAACTTCAGTTCACGATTTTTTCTTGTCTTTGATTTTAATTTCAGGCAGAAAGTACACTTCTGTGGTATGTGAGAGTCTCCTAGGCAATGAATGAAGCATGAATGGCTGTCACTGACTGGAATAGCTTCTCTGCAGGAGAGCCGGGCATGCCCCTTTTCAGGTTTTGTTTCCCCAAGGGGGAAGAGATAACAAAAATCAACCAAGGACAGAAAGATAACTGTTTTTGAAACATTCCCTCCCCCCAAAAAAAAATGTTCCAAGAAAAAAAGAAAAGGAAAGGGAATAGTATTAATCTAACTAATGGAAACTACTAGCTACCCTATTAACTAGAAATGAAGTTATAAATAAATCATTCCTCAGATTCTGCTATGTGCTCTTTTAGACCAAAAGCAGTTGAGAAGGAACTGACGGTGGTTTGCCCACACAACGCTAGATAACCTCGAGGCAGAGCACGAGGCAGGGAGAGCACATGTGCAGGCCAAATGCACATTGCTACCTAAAATCTCCAATCTGAGGCACAGAGATGCAGATACAGCTACAGTGGAGCACCCACAGGGACACTTCTCAAATCAGTGTTGCCAACTCACAATTTTAATGCAAGTATAAGCAGAATCTGAATGAGCTCTCCCCTGATATCTAGTGATGAGCTGTGGAAGAGGGCCTCAGGAGCTGATCTCATTTGCATGGGCACACCCACCCTGCCTAGGTGCTCAGCATGATGGGATTGCTTGCCCAAATAATCACTTTTGGATGGTGTTGGATCCCCAGTCTCCTTGTTATTGGGGCAGGAGTAATAAAGGGCTGTTATCCTTGTTGTGTGAATCGAGGGCAGCAGAACTGTACCTGGCATCAGCGGCGGCTCCAGGCACCAGCGCTCCAAGCGCGTGCCTGGGGCAGCAAGCCGTGGGGAGTGCCCTACCGGTCCCTACGAGGGCGGCAGTCAGGCAGCCTTCGGCGGCATACCTGCGGGAGGTCCGCTAGTCTCGCGGCTTCAGCAGAAATTCGGCGGCGGGTATGCCGAAGCCGCGGGACCAATGGACCTCCCGCAGGCATGCCGCCAAATCCGCGGGACCGGGGACCTCCCGCAGGCATGCCGCCAAAGACAGCCTGCCTGCCATGCTTGGGGTGGCAAAAAGCTAGAGCCGCCCTTGACTGGCATACCCCCATGGAGAGACTCGTGCTCAACTAAACAGCACACGCTAGACACGGGGACATGGATTCCAAAGCCCAGTGACTTGAGAGAGGGTGCGGACGGTACTTGTACCTGCTGGTGTGGGCCCTGCTTCAGGGTTGTACACACAATTTGACCCTTCCTCTCTCCACTGTGTAATAAAAGAGCTAGTTTAGACTCAATTGAGAGTCTTGTTACACACTGCAGAGCTGAAATCACTGATACCCAGGTCTAAGTATTAGACTTGCTTTGGGCCAGTGTCTCTGATGCAAGAGACTGCCCAGGGTGCACCAGCAGTGAGGATCCCCCACTAACAACTGAAATCACTGAGAGCTTTGTTAAGTGGTAGGCCCTGAAGACATCTTGGTGATCGGGCGGCTGGTGGAGAGGCGCAGCAAGCAGCCAGCAGGGCGGCTGGTGGAGAGGGCAAGAGCAGAGCCCCGCAGAGAGGCGCAGCAATCAGCCGGCAGGGCAGCTGGCAGAGAGGAGTGGCGAGCGAGTGCTTGGGCAGTGGAGCGAGTAAGGTGCCTCCTTACTCCCCCGCTCCACCCAGGGTGGGAGGTGAACTCTGCAGATGCATCTCTGAACTCTGGGTCTGCACTGACCAAGGGCAGCAACTGTGAGAGGGGTGCAGAGAAGGGACAGGCACGTTAAAGGGACTTTCGGGTTGCTGGACTTAAGAACCTGAGGGGAAAAGGACACTGCCCAACTTACTTGGGGATGGGTCTTTTGCTCATGGTTTATGCTTATAAACCCTGTTTGCAGTGTTTTGCCAAATTAATGCCGGGTTACTTCTCTTCTTTTATTCAAATTTTGTTTGCTACACTCAGACTCTGTGCTTGCGTGAGGGGAAGTATTGCCTCTTAGAGGCACCTAGGAGGTGGTGTGTAATTATCCCAGGGCACTGGGTTGGAGTCGAGACGTTTTTGCATTGTATTGTTGAAAAGGAACCCCTAGATACTGAACCCGGCCCTTGTTGCTGCCAACTCTGACTGGCAGAAGGGTTACACAAGTCTTGCAATATTTGGCATTTTTCTTAAAACTCTGGCCCTCATGATTGCAGAGAGAAGCTTGGAAACATGAACAAAGTGCATCCTGAAGGCTCAGAAACCAGAAGACAAATAAAAAGTACCCAACATTTATTATTGGCTTAAACATCATGAGGTTTGGGGGAGGGGGTCTCATTCACGATTTTTTAATGCTTGAAGTTGGCAATACTGCAGATATCACAGTGGAGTTATTGAAGAAGTAACAGGTTAAGAGTGGCAGCAAAGCCTCTTGAATGGAAGGGAGAGTTCTGAAGGCTTCAGAATACAATGCACTCACAAGAGGGTGGATATGGAATCAGGTAAGATATGGAGGAAGAGCTCACTTAACAGTTAGGGGCTGCTAGAAGGGACACTTACACTACAGCCAAAGGAGGGCATAGCCAGCAGGAGGAATTGGCACTTAGGGTTTATCTATTTATGCACTTTAGGTATTTTTGCACTGGTGTAGTTACATCGGAGCAAACTCCCAGCACAGATGATCTGCAAAAGTTAAAACAAATCTTGAATGGAGGGGATTTACTTTGATTTCAAACAGTATGTATGTTCTGCCCCTTCCCCCATCCTCCATTTGGTTTAAAACCGGGTAAGTCGCATCTGTACAGCACATCTTCACTGAGTTTGCTTTAGTGTTGCAACTGTAAAAAAAAATATCAGGGTAACTTAGGTAATTTAAATAAAGTCTAGCTCAAGAAATTGGTGCTTCTAACTGCAATTAGTCACTTCACTCAGTTAAGCTCCTTCAACACAATGCGCATGCACACCAGTGTAGCACTCCTAAGGGAATGTCAGAATTAAATTGATTTGTGCCTTTTCCCTTTAAGGATTGAAGGTCTGCTGAGGAAGTCAGAGGGGTTGCAGCAGCAGAGTTGTGTGTACACTAAAAGGACTGAGTAGCAATGGGGCTTGTGCAAGCCATATTTGTTTCTTTTTTTATATACTAAGTCTAATAAAACTCCAGTTTTAAAACTGTTCTTCATCTGGGAGTGTAATTCCAGCAGGACAGGATAGGCAGAAAAGGGACACACAATGGGAGTACTCTTTACAGTAGTTTTGTCCATTAACAACCCACCCAGATGACTAATTATATATTAACCTCTGTGTTCAGTCAGTGTCTTATAACAACCCTTCTGAGTCCTACAATGTTTTGAATGCCCTTCCAAGACCTGTTTTCTGGTCTGACCACATGTTTGGCTCTCTACTTCCCAGGTTGACCTTTGTTCCTCTCATTGTCTAGGAGTTTCTGCCACAATAATTGCCTTCCTTGCAACTCTATGTAATTAGGCTGCGGCAACACTAGTTTTGTCAGCCATATTTGGGCGTCCAACATGACTTCCATCCTCATGTGGTGTTGAACTTAAGTAATAGAATCACAGAATCATAGAACTGGAAGGGACCTCGAGAGATCATCTAGTCAAGTCCACTGCACTCAAGGCAGGACTAAGTATTATCTAGACCATCCCTGACAGGCATTTGTCTAACCTGCTCTTAAAAATCTCCAATGATGGAGATTCCACAACCTCCCTAGACAATTTATTCCAGTGCTTACCCACCCTGACAGTTAGGACGTTTTTCCTAATGTCCAACCTGAACCTCCCTTGCTGCAATTTAAGCCCATTGCTTCTTGCCCTATCCTCAGAGGTTAAGAACAACAATTTTTCTCCCTCCTCTTTGTAACAACCTTTTATGTACTTGAAAACTTATGTCCCCTCTCAGTCCTTTCTTTTCTGGACTCAACAAACCCAATTTTTTCAATCTTCCCTCATAGGTCATGTTTTCTAGACTTTTAATAATTTTTGTTGCTCTTCTCTGGACTTTCTCCAATTTGTCCACATCTTTCCTGAAATGTGGCACCCAGAACTGGACACAATACTCCAGTTGAGGCCTAATCAGCGCAGAGTAAAGCAGAAGAATTACTTCTCATGTCTTGCGTAGAACACTCCTGCTAATACATCCCAGAATGATGTTTACTTTCTTTTGCAACAGTATTACACCGTTGACTCATGTTTAGCTTATGGTCCACTATGACCCCCAGATCTCTTCCCGCAGTACTCTGCAGTACTCCAGTAGATGTCCTGCTGTTGTGGACAGGACAAATTCAACATCTATTTTAACTTCGTTTATTCAACCTTCATTGTGAAATTTGAGCTGTGAGACAACAGTTGTAAAATACAACTTAAAAATATAGTGTAGACACAGCCTTAGAGACCCAGCAATTTTAATGACTCACTGTGGCCTGTGAGTTGCATCTTTTGCCTGCTGTTCTTTGGTATCTGCGCAGCTGGCTTGCTAGTCATTAAGTTAAGTAAGTGACTCTCACAGTAAATCACCCTCATTTTCATTGTTAAGGCCCTGCCTGTTACCAGGTTTCCTCCCTAACATGGGTAACTTGGCATCTCTAAGCATAGCTAATTTGCAACATAGATTTGAGGAGATTTAGTTTGACTATTAGGAAAAACTTTCTAACAATAAGGATTGTTAAGCACTGGAACATGTTATCTAGGGAGGTTGTGGAATCCCTGCTCACTGGAGGTTTTTAAGAACAGGTTAGATAAACACCTGCCAGGGATGGTGTAGGTTTACTTAATCCTGCTCAGCACAGAGGGGATGGACTAGATGGCCTCTGAAGGTCCCTTCCATCCCTACATTTCTATGATTGCAAGATAAAGTAAGCAAATATTGTGGTAGTTTATAGAGGATACCTTGGTAAAGTCCCTGCACACCTGCACACCAAGTAAATTCACAAAGGGACAAACCACTGGTATACATGATCTCCTGGTAGCGTTAAAAATCCTCCCCAGAGGCCTTTTCACCACTGAGGAAATAAGAAGAAATTAACATCAGTTGTTTCCTATAGCATGATTGTAACGTGCTCTGTCTAAACACAAAACTCTCTCAGTTATGTTTCAGTCAGGCTGACTTGTCCTTGACGGACTAGACTTTACCATGAGTTAACCTTGATTAAGCCTCAATTGACTCAGCTTCAATCATTATGTGTTGTAGCGAAAGTGGAATGTCACTGACAACAAACAAAGCAATTAGTCCTCCAAGGGCTGTTGCACAGTTCACTACCATTTGCAAAATCGGCCTATGTAACATCCACTACCTAGGAGTGTCTGCTGAAAGCGATCTTACAAGTACAAAGTCACCTGCAAGCAGACATGTGGATTCCTGCTGCAAGCTGCTTCCATGGAAACCAACTTCTCTTGGCAATCAATCTGCAATCCAGTTCCTGATCTATGAACTGTATTATGCCTTGTAAGGGATCAGATGGATAAACTCCCAGCTAGCCATCGGCCAGTGTCCAGGTACTCATTGCTTTACAGACAAAGGCAATACTGTGGGACCTTGGCAGCCATGAGAGAAACCAGAAAGTGTATGAAGATGGCATTTCTGTATCTTATAGTGCTGAGAAGTCACTGAATTAGAGATGAGTACCATGAACAAGTATAAGGTCTGAAGGAGATTACCAGAAGATCAAAAACAACGAGCCTAGGAAAAGCTGCCTATTCTACATTGAGAGATAAGGTGGATGAGGTCATATCTTTTATTGGACCAACTTCTGTTGGTCTCTCTCTTACCAACAGAAGTTGATCCAGTAAAGATACTGCCTCACCCACCTTGTCTCTCTAATATCCTGGGACTGACACGGCTACAACACCACTGCATAGTCTACGTTGAAACTGACAGGGCTGTGGGACCTTGCAAGATGAGTGAATCAGATATATTTAAGCCAAGTATCTGGTTCAGAACAGAAAAAATATACACTTTCAAGTCCCTCTTGAAAGTTCACCTCTGCTGTGATGCCACAGGGAAACCTGAGGACTGACCATGACAATTTTAAGGAGTAATTGGGGAGTATTTAATAAGTCCTGTTTACGTTAAATATTTTGTTAACATAATTGTGTTCTTCCCTTTGTCCATCCTCTTTTTGTCTGTCTTAAGATTGAGAGTTCCTCAGGGCAAGGATCATGTCTACTTTTCTATTTGTAAAGTGCCTAGCAAGTTGTGGTTATTACCAGAAATAATCAGCATTAATAATTTTTTTACTTACCGTCATTTTTAAGGTAACTTGGGCCAACTATTTCACTACTGTAGGTGCCTCTCATAATATTTAACAGGCCAATATTCAGAAAAAACAAGATCAGCGTCACTT
This sequence comes from Platysternon megacephalum, assembly GCA_003942145.1. NCBI lineage: Eukaryota > Metazoa > Chordata > Testudines > Platysternidae > Platysternon > Platysternon megacephalum. The sequence goes on from QXTE01000046.1 coordinate 4,559,555, forward strand.
TTAAAGATTATGACTATTATTATTTAATAATTAGATTGCAGTAGCACACAGAGATATTAAATACATATTAAGACATTGAGTAAAACTTTCAAAAGTGCCTACCTACATGAATTCAGAGCCTAAATCCCATTTTCAAAAGTCTAAGTCTCATTGAAAGTCAGTGGGCTCCTGAATGCCTATGTCACTTTTGAAAAAGGGACTCATTTAACACCAATATAACTTGGGCACTTTTGAAAAGTGTACCCACTGGCCGTGCCTTGAAGCTCACAATTTAAAGAGACAAACAACATATAACGGGTGGGGGAGTGGAGAGATGGGACACAATCAAGTTTTATATACATTTAAATTTTGTATTAATAATTTATCAGCTGTCTTCATCTACCCCTCTACCTATCCATCATTAAATAGCTGATTTCTAATAGACATCATGACAGTGTGAGTCATGAGTAGGAATTTAAAGGAAGAATGTGGCCTTACACAGTTGGGAAGCAATATCATGCCATCTTCTCACCCCAAAAAGCTCCAGGGTGCATGGCTTGCTCCACAGATTCTAGACATTCTATCAGAACAATCCTGGGACAAATCATCTAAGATGCTGCTGAAATCAAAATATCTTTGGATGCCAAATGGGACAAATTAACTTCTCATGTTAATAGTTTCTATTTACAACTGCACATAGAAAATCTGTTTTCTTTAAAAGAACATCCTTTCCAGAAAACTCTGGTGGGAAGAGGAGAGGACAAAGAGTTGTATTTTGCCTGAGGGGAGAGCAGAAGTGATATCCTTGGCCCAAAAGAAAGAAGGGGGCTGCAGAGAGGCCAACCATCTGAGCACAGGAAAAGATGCTGGAATCTCAGGACCATAAGGAAATTTAAAATCAACAATTTTTCAAAACTATAAGCCTTGAGGAGTTATAGCTCACTTGCCTGAAAGTAATTAGTGTTATAGTCACTCAACAGCCTCTGAGACAGCACAGTGGGAGAAAGAGAGCAAGTTGTCTGGGAGAAATCCAGCACTAAGACCTTATGTGAACCCAAATCAAATTCATTTGAACACGTCATGTGTGTATTATGTTTTTCCACATACACAGAGCAAAACAATCTAGATTACTCTGTAGGAAAGAGTGAAAATAGTGACTTAACTAACACCCCTCATCTGAACTGAAAACAAAATGGCAGCTCTTTATATACATTTGAATGACTGCAGTACACACTTCATTTTATACTGTTCCACTGTATTCAAACATTCAGGACACAGAGTGACCTCTCTTTTCGGATACACGTCTACAACTGTTTAGATTCTTTTGTAAAAGAAAACATTTTATACCTGGTGTCCTGGAAGCAGAGGATCCCCCATGGGCCAGGAAATCAATGCAGGAATCCTCACAGCAGACCACAGAGCTGGAGCAGAATTTAGCATCTGGGTGAGAACAACAGAGTTTGACAGGACAAATCAACATGTGGAGAGGAGAAAGAGGAAACAGTTCAAAACAATTGAGGGGAGGGGGAAAGAGGCCAAACGGAAGTTATCTTTTAAAGGTTTGGCTGAGGTGGGCTTAATTACATTCAGTGTGCAAATAATTTAGCTTTTAGAATAATGTGGACAAATACCCTCCCTATGAGGTAAGAAGGTCACTCTGTAAATGCCAAGCTCAGCTGCCTAAACCTCCTGCAGTCCTTCTCCCCCGACACCAAAACAAGCGACAAATGCCCTGATTCAACTGCCCTACCATCTCCTGCTACAGGTACCTCCTTTAAAAATACCCCAATTCATCCAACTCCCCTAACTACTGGACTCTTCCTCACATACATACCTCATCCTCACTTCTGAGCTGCCAGGCTCTCCCATTAATAAATAAAATAAATAACAACACTTAACACTTAATTTGCTGCTCTTCAGAGAATCATAAATCATTGTGCAATGGTGAGTTCTGTAAGTATCATTACCCCTCTTTTACAGATGGAGAAACTGAGACTCAGACATTAAGGGTAAAATTTTGAAAAGGCCGTAAGTGACTTAGGAGCATAAGGCTCATTGAAAGTCAGTGGGAATTAGTTCCCTGAGTGACGTAGGCAGGGCCGGCTCCAGGCACCAGCTTAACAAGCAGGTGCTTGGGGCGGCCACTCGGGAGAGGTGCGGCACGTCCAGCTATTCGGCGGCAATTCGGCGGAGGGTCCCTCACTCCCACTCGGAGCGAAGGACCTCCCGCCGAATTGTCGCCGCAGATCGCGATCGCGGCTTTTTTTTTTTTTTTTTGGCTGCCTGGGGCGGCAAAAACCCTGGAGCCGGCGCTGGACATAGGGGCTTTTGAACATTTTACCCTAAGTGCCTTGCTCAAAATCACAGCAAGTTTCTGGAGGAGACAGGAATAGAATCAAAATTATCCCATGACCCTGTCCATTAACTAAATCATGAGTTATATGAGTTTCCAAATCCCAAGCAACCAACCGCCTTCCATGCAGCTCTGTGTCCTCCGGCAAGAAATTAAGTCATATTTTAAAGGAACAAAGGTTTAGGAAAGCTTATGTAAAGATTGTGGACCAGATTCTCAGCTGATGTAGATTAATATTGCCCTATTGAAGTCAACAGAACTACATCAGTTTACATTAGCCAACATTCTGGCCTATTATTTAAAGTTAAAATGACAGAATCTTGACTCTGTTCTAACTCTACTGAAGTGTTTCTTAGCTACAAAGATTCTACCTTGAATTTTTAAGTGTTTGTTTGAGCCAAGGTTAAAACATGCTGACGAGCCCCCCTGACGGTTTTAAGTGGATCATAAAATGATCTGTTGCCTATCAGACTAAGAAAGTTTCTCCTTTACAAACCTTTGTGTATTTTATCTGGTAACTTGTTTTCTTCTTAAAAGGCGAAAACTATCTGCAGATTAGAAGATTTTAGTTGCAAAAACTAAACTAAAGCATTTTCTCATAGAAATGTTCAAAGTAGCTATTTGCCTATTGTTTTATTACATATCTGTTGTTAAGTCTTTAATTGAGTATGTATGTATTCTTTAAAATATTGCGAGTGATTTTCTTCAGCTTCGTTGTCCCCAATAATTCTCTAAATCTGTATTAGAAAGGAGATTTAGTGAAACCACAACTGCCAACATTGGGAAGTTATAAATAAGAGCACTTGGAGAGAAAAATGGGGGGCACATTGTAATGTCACTGAAATACATTAAACATGGAGATATTTTTGGAGAGAAAGTGGGAAAATGATACATATTTTTCTAAATAAGGATTATTGGTCTAACAGGGAGCAGGCTGAGTAACTACATGTATTCCATTTTTTTAAAATTGGCAGGGTACTTTCCTGGTTAGTCTGAGTCTTCAACTTCAAGAAACTCAAGAACATTTATTGAATCAGACAGAATAGAGGATATCTTCAATCTGAGGGAATGTAGAAGGGCTAATTAACTGTTTTTGAGTTGGTTTAACATTCTTATTTCTAGTGTCATAGTTTGTATGGCATTTTACCAACCATTTCCCTATCCTGAAAAGTTTACAATTTAAAGTGAGACATGAAGAAGAATGACCACAGCACTTTAATTTATAGCTATGCTAAGAAAAATCCTTAATGTGTTTTAAATTTGGCTGGAGGCCAATGGGATCATAGTTTATGTGCCAATACAGATGGGCCAAATCATGTTAGAACAATCATGCTTTAGTCTAGGGAGGGACCAAGTATAAATGTTTTTAATACTCGTGTGTAAGACCATTGTAGACAGAACTCATGAAGCGCAAGTTCAAAGTTTCTTTGGAGTTTTATCCTGGACACTCTCTGCACACTGAAATCTTAGCAACATCTTTTTCTCAGACCTGGCTTCAAGTGATGAAAGAAGTCCAAAGTATATACTGATAAATGGATAATACTGGGCCAGACCCTGTCTTGCAGGGGATGTAGTGTAAGTTTGGCACCTGCTACTGTCAGAAGACAGGATACTGGGCTAGATGAACCATTGGTCTGACCCTGTATGGCCATTTTTATGTTCTAAGTCAGGGCCTGAGTTGTCCCATAGGTAGGGCCCTACCAAATTCACAGTCCATTTTGGTCAATTTCAGTGTCATAGGATTTTAAAAATCATAAATTTCATGATTTCAGCTATTTAAATCTGAAATTTCACAGTGTTGTAATTATAGGGGTCCTGACCCAAAAAGGAGGTTTTTTGGGGGGGCTTCGGCAAGGTTATTGTGTGTGTGGGGGTTGCAGTACTGCTATCCCTACTTCTCCGCTGCTGCTTGCGGCGGTGCTGCCTTCAGAGCTGAGCAGCCGGAGAATGGCGGCTGCTCGCCAGGAGCCAAGCTCTGAAGGCAGAGCCGCTGCCAGCAGCAGTGCAGAAGTAAGGATAGCATGGAATGGTATTGCCACCCTTCTGCGCTGGTGTCTGCAGAGCTGGGCCCTTGGTCAGCAGCTGCCACTCTCCGGCCACCCAGCTCTGAAGGCAGCAGCACAGAAGTAAAGGTGGCATGGTATGGTATTGCCACGCCACCCTTACTTCTGTGCTGCTCCTGGCAGGGCACTACCTTCAGAGCTGGGCACCTGGCCAGCAGCCACCGCTCTCCAGCCACTCAGCTCTGAAGGCAGCACAGAAATAAAGGTGCCAATACCATGAACCCCCTAAAATAACCTTGCAACCCCCCTGCAACTCCTTTTGGGTCTGGGCCCCCAATTTGAGAAATGCTGGTCTCCCCTATGAAATCTGTATAGTGCAGGGTGAAAGCACACAAAAGCCCAGATTTCATGGGGAAACACCAGATTTCACAGTCCGTGACGCATTGTTCATGGCCGTGAATTTGGTAGGGCCCTACCCATAGGGTACGTCCACACTTTGAACTGGGGTTGTGATTCCCAGCTCAAGGAAACATACCTACAACAGCTCTGATTATTTTTAGCATGCTACCTCAGTGCATAGCCATGGTGGCACGAGCAGCAACAGGGGTTATCTGCCCTGAGTATGTACCTGTCTGAGTCCCTCCCACTGCTCACACTGCCACAGCGACACTATTTTTAGCACACTAGCTCTATCAGAGCTTGTGCAGGTATGTCTACTTGAGTTGGAAATTGCACCTCAAGCTCCAACTTTACCCATACTGACATAGGAATGCTGTTTTTATTTATTAGAGCTGACTGCTTTTGGGGCAAAGTCCTCAGCCTGAACTATGGGTGTATGTCTATCAGCTTTTATCTATCTGTTTTGTCTTCTCTTCTGTGTCCCCAGACAGTGCGCTTTGTTGTGTAGTCTTCCTTTTGCTCCCTTTGAGCAGTCTCCTGCCTCCTTGGTTCTTAATCTGGAGATAAAAATAAGGATGCCTCACCTGAATCCTTACTTGTTTCCAAAACAAAACTCAAATCATACTTATAAGGCTCTGAAACGTTCAGATAATGTGTCTCACTCTGAGTTTCCATCCAGGACTTATAGTGCTAAAATATTATGGGACAAAGGTTGTTCTTGAGATTCCCAATATAGTTTTACGGATTCAAGAAGTTAAATCAGTGATTCTCAAACTGTGGGTCGTGACCCCATTTTAATGGGGTCACCAGGGCCAGCATTAGATCTGCTGGGACCCAGGGCTGAAGCTGAAACCCAACCTCCACCCCCACCCGGGGCAGCGGGGCTCAGGCTCCCTCCTCCCCCCACCGGGGTCATGTAGTAATTTTATTGTTGGAAAGGGGTCGCGGTGCAATGAAGTTTGAGAATCCCCGAGTTAAATAATTCAGATGAACACCCAGACTCTTGGATATATATCTGAAATGAACCCAAACTTTGAACTTTGCTCACCATGATTATTGTCAGGATAACAGACTCTCAGAACAACTAAATCAAATTTTCACAAAGGTGCTCTTGTATGGGTTTCCTGTTTTTGCAGTTAAAAATAAATGAATGATTTATGGCTAAAAGACTAAATCTTAAATGAACAAAATGCACAGCAGTAGACCAGGCACACAAAACTTTGTCATTATGTAAACACATTATCCCTTTTAAACATGCTCAGTTAATTTAGGTTTATCCAAGTTCTTCAGCTTTCACTACTGTAATCACATTTAACAGATCTAGACAGTAGTTTATAAACTTTTAATCACTAATAGTGTAAACAGTTCAGCTTTTAATCCCATTTTTCAGAGTTAGTTGTCAGACAAAACATTCTTTAGCAGGATTTTTTCCCTTTCTTTAGTCTCCAAAGCCATAATCTTGCAACTGGATCTGCATGGGCAGGTCCTTGCATCCACAGGGAGCCCTATCATTTTAAGCAGAACTTGCAGATACAAGACGACTCCTGGATGGATCCAATTGCAGAATCAGAGCCCTAGATTTTAACTTAATAAAACTACATTTCTGTGTAAGCCAGTATAAACAAGAATGAAAATAAAGAAAGAAATCTTTAAAAAAATCCAGTCTTAGGTTTTAGCTTTTTTTTAAAAAAAGTTTACAATAATTTATGAAGCACCCCCTCAAGATGCAGGCACCCGGACATAGGATTAAAATCCTAAAGTACACCTCTACCCTGATATAACGCGATCCGATATAACACGAATTTGGATATAACGCGGTAAAGCAGCGCTCCGGGGGGGGGGGGGGGGCCTGCGCCCCCCGGCGGATCAAAGCAAGTTCGATATAATGCAGTTTCACCTATAACGCGGTAAGATTTTTTGGCTCCCGAGGACAGCATTATATCGGGGTAGAGGTGTATGTACAATAACCCAAATACACTTGGCCATCATTTGCTTAGCTCGCACAGAAGAGTAGGATAGATGGAATTAGGGGACATGGCCTAAATGACCATGGCCAGCCTGACTAAAAAAGAAAGGGCTCATTTCAGAAAATAATCACAGGACGACTCTTGACACCTTCAGAAAGGGAGTTCCATAGACAAGGCATTGCCTAAGCGTAATAATGCTCAGGACAGCAAGGACAACTCAGCTAATCTTGCTTGCTTGTGGAAAGGAGTGTGCTTTAAGAGCCTGCATGTAACAGAATTACCTTTCCAGGACATGGGTGAAGTGATTTAAAATATTCCTTTTTTGGTAAGATTTTCCTTTTTCTCCATATGCCTCATTCTATTCCATTGGAATCTTGTATATCTGCTGCCCACTATATTGAATTGCCCAGAATAGCTAATTATAGCCTGCTCTTCAATAATGGCTCAACCACTTGGTTTCTCTAAGAATGAAGTATTTTATCAAGTGCCTCCGGGCCTCAAAGCCATAGGGGTTAAGGGGTTAATTCAACTCTCAGGCATATATAGGGTGACCAGACAGCAAGTGTGAAAAATCGGGACAGAGGATGGGGGGTAATAGGAGCCTATATAAGAAAAAGACCCAAAAATCGGGACTGTCCCTATAAAAATCGGGACATCTGGTCAACCTAGGCATACATTAAATCATGCTAAGAGCATTCCACAGGAATACCATTCTGAAGCCAGGAGTGTAGAATGAATAGCAAACCCTATGTATATTCTATCTAGACAACAGAAAAATACACTTGCTTTTTAAATTCAGCATCAATAGCTCACATTACAGGGCACAATTATGACCAGCTAGAAACCATAGGTGGATAATGTTAACACTTGGGAAGACATCTGTTAAAAAAAAAAAAAAAAAAAAAGGTAATCCACGCTGTGTGATCCGTGAGAGTTATACTTTGTGTTAGGTAAGAGACATTTCATAGTCTCACCACCTGTTTAAAAGGCAAAACAGTTTATGATTTATTTTAGGAGCTGAACCTCTCTGCCCCTTATACAAATACATCATACACACACACAGCTACACTAGGGTAAAGCATAAAAAAGAACCTACAGTCATGTTCTAGATATTGATCTATATCAAGCTGTTAAAAACAGAAGTACTAGCAGTCTCTTAGGAGTTTGCTGTAAAAGCAATTGGAATGGCAATTAGCAACAGCATAGCCTAGGAAAGGAGGGAGTTCTAACTACAAGCTAATTAGGAGGGCAAACACTGAAGCTTGTTAGCTGAGATGATAATGAGAATTATATTTGAGTGGCAGCAGACTAGCTATTCAGAGTTAATTAGAAACCTCAACTGACAGCATATTACTCTTAAGAGCTTTCTAAAAAAAAAAAAAACTAGAAAAACTGTCCTGCTAGCTATGGATCCAGTATATGATGTTGGGTAACTCATGGTCACTGTGTTCTTGGAAGCAGCAAAAAAAAAAATTATGCTAAGAAATCATAGTAATTTTGCAGCACGTGAGAAAGGTAAAGAGCAGCAGGTAAATGGTGAGGTATGTACACCCAGATATTTTCTGGGGTAATTTTGTCCATTTGTGATGAATTCATATGCTGGAAGAGTCTGCAGTTTATGTAGCCCTGTTAATAAATTATAAATATAACAAATTGCACAAGAGCGCGTGTTCAAAAGATTGCTGCATATCCCAAATACCAACATGGGTGTGGTTTGGAAATGGGACAAGGACTTGGACCCAGTGAACAGCCCTTGACATACCTTCCATCCCACCCACAAGCCTGTCATTTTCCAAATCTCAGCAAGGGGAAGATTGCTGTTGTCAGATGTAACAGGGTGAAACAACAGCTGTGGACATGTTGCTTCCACTATGCCTCCTGCTATCCCTGTTCACTGGATTGTATTTCTCTCTCTTTCCCCCCTCCCTTGCCTTTGTATAATTAGGGAGTAAAAAAATCAATAATCTTCAATGGAAAAATATGTAAAATGGAATTCCAGCAATGTGAATTGTGAAGTGTGGCCTTACCTGGGCTGAGTTGCATGGCTGATTCCTGCTATAAACAGAACACTGGGAGGAAGGCAGAGAAGTGTGTGTTTAAATGTTTCCTCTGTGTCTGATTGGAAGAGCAATAGCTAGTCACTGGGCAGGGGTGAGGCCTGGCCAAACTAAAGTAGGCTGATTGTTGAAGAACACAGATTGATACTGTAGAACCTACACGCTGGTTTGTAGAGAACTTAAATACAGGAAAATATTCAAGTACCGTTGGGGAGAATAAACAGATTAAAATAGTTACTGGAATTTTCAATGTCACTATGGCCCTGTCTATACTGTATTAAAACTTGCATCATTTTAACCAAAAATATGTTTTAAAATCTATTTATTGAAGCCAATGCACAACCGTATGGAGACTCTTCAATTGATTTAGCTTAATTCAGTAGTAACCAAATTAAACGTAAAATCAATGTAAATCAGATTTAAGTCAAAGAGTGTGTAAGAGCATCCACATAGGATTTTGCACCAGTTTAATTCAATTGATTTAAAAACACACCAAGTTAACCAAGTGTGACTTATAACATATGTAAGGGGACTGTTGGCCCCTTACTAAAACTCAGGGTGGTTTTTTTTTGGTTGGCTAGCTCCCAGTACAAAAAGAAAGGGGAAGGGTCAATAGGAAATCAGGACCCTCAGACTGACAGTCCCCAGGAACAGTGGGGAGAAGTCAATGTTCTAGGTCAGCCTGATTGACAGGGCGGGCAGGCTAATGAGGGAGTCAGGAGGCCTGGGGGTGTCCTGTCCTCCGTGTGAGCTGGAATTGCCTGGGCCAGACAGAGTGGGGCTGAGCTAAGGAGAGAGCAGGGGTCCGAGCTAAGGTGGGGAGCAGAGCCGTGCCAGCCAGAGGGGCCAGAAAAGCAGCCCAGAGAGCACAGCCACAGAAACAGGCCAGAGAGCAGACCTGTGCTGGGAGCAGAGCTGCAGCAACCAGAGCCAGAGGGACCAGAAAAAGCAGCCCAGGGGGCTGGAGGCAGAGTGGTGGAGCTGGAGCAGTCCAGAGCCAGGTGCGGGGAGCAGCTGGGGAGAGCGAGGCGGGACGCTGGGCAGTGGGCCCAGCACAGGGAGACGCCCTCAGCCAAGAGGCCTTGCAGGCCAAACTTGGAGGGGGAGCATAACTAGGGTTGCCAACCCTCCAGGATTGGCCTGGAGTCTCCCGGAATTGGCATTGATCTCCCGGTGACTATTGAAAGCAATCCGGGAGATTTTAAGAGGATATTTTAAGAAAATAACATTACGTCATGTTGGGCGAGGGGGGGGGAACCACCCCGATATAGCTTCAGTCAGATTTGGCAACCCTAATCATAACCCCGATTACCAGTCCCCCCCGTCCGTCCCTCCCCCCCCACACACACACACACACTGCTCAGGTAACAGTCTAGGAGGATGGCTGAGAAAGGTTCAAAGAGGAGACCAAGTCTGTGTTCCTCATGTTCTGTATCCTTGTCAGATGGTGCAGAAGGAAATGTTTGTGACTTGTGCACTCCAGTCTCCTTATCCACTGGGTCAGAAAGGTTTTGCTTCAGCTGCCTTTCACAGCCCAGGAGCCAGTTTCCCAGGTGCTCCCCACCAGCAGGGAGTCTGACAACCAGGCAGTGAATGTCTTGAAGGACATCTTAAAAATGGAGATCGATCAGGCTCTGGAGGCTGTTACATCAAAGGACACATAAGCATAAGCATGATTGGCTGAATCTGCCAAAGACGGAGCAAAAGAGCAGCCAGTAGGACTGTTTAGGCTGCGCACCCACCGCAGCAGAGGTTTCATCACCCTCCTTCAGGCAATTCTGTCTCCATCCCTTATCCCTGTGGGAAATCAGGAATTATGCATGGAGGGGAGAAGGGAATCCCCCTCAAAGGAAGACATTTCCTCTTGGGGTAGGCAGGGACCTTTTGAATGTGGTGTGAAAAGTGCCTTCACCTCAGAGGCCGTGGTCTTGCGAGCCCCAGCCAGTAGCTGAAGTTTATTCTATCCACTCTGAAAAGGGCAAAGATGAAGAGATGTCTATTAGCAGAAGAGGACTCCTCATCTGACTCAAGTTTCTAATCCCCACCTCTCTAAGGAGTAAATTAAGAAAAAGAGGAAAAGTGTTCAAGAAATTGCCCAAGAAATTTTGGAGAAAACTGGCCTGTTCTTCTGGGGTTAGCAGTTCATCTGACTCATCACCAGAGGGCACAAGAGCTAAAGGCTTTGTTTAGTACGTTTTCACCCATAGAAAAAGCCTAATAAAAGGAATAGAATTGTTTGTGTGTGTTTCTTCTTCATCTTTATGTCACCGCCTTCATGAGCATCACCAAAGAAAAAGAAGATTGAACATATTTCCTAGCCTAAGTCCAATAGAAGAAAAAAGAAGTAAAAATGAACATCAGGATCTTCTCCACAACTCAGTCTGGAGTGAAGGATGAAGGATGAAGTGAAGCAGGCGGATCTTTTTCCAGCTGAGTCCTTTGAGAAGACATTATGAAAGGTGATTAGGTACTTGAGTAGTTCTTCATATGCGCCCATTTAAAAAAAGAGATTCTACGGAGGAAGGAGAGAAGATTGGTACAGAAATTTAAAAAAAAAATATTTCCGAACCTGTTCAAAATCTGAACCACACATTCTCCTTCATGTGTTTTTGGGAAAGTAATTAAAGCTGAATGGGAGACAATGCAAAGTCTAAGAGACTGCCCATAAGTGCCAAAAAAAATTCTACAATGTACACCTGATCAAAGCAGACTTCATCTCTCTTCCCAAAGTAGATGGGACAGTTTCAGCACTTGTCAAAGACACTGCTATCCTAACAGAAGGGAACTTTTTCCCCCAAAAAACCCCAACAACCATAATAAAATGGAATATCACCTTGCTGTACATTTAAGGCTGCATCTTCTTCTCTGAGGGCTTCTGCTGCAGCAACATGTTTTTGCAAGAGCAGTACTGGACTGGACTGACAATTTGACAAGACTGTCAAAAAAGGGCTAAAAATTATTATGGTTAGGTTCAGAGTTAAAGAAAATCTCAGTGGCTTCAGCATTCACAGCCAATGTGACCAGGAAGTTTTCAGCAAGTGCCATGGCTTCCAATGTGGCAACCAGATAGCACCTCTGATTACAAACCTGGAAGGGTGACACACGTCAAAACCATGTTAGCAGCTTCAAAATATTCAGGAGGTCAGGTATTCGGGGAGCTATTTGACAAAGTGGTGGTGGAGACAAATAAAGTAAGGCCTTACAGAATTCTCCTGACTCCAAATCTAGAAAAAAAGATTGCCTGCCTTATTACAGGTCTAAATATCTTTTTCATGGCTGCTCCTCTAAGTGCAGAAGGTGACACTATAGTAAAAGCAAAAGGAACAAGTCTAAGACCAGAGAGAGGAGAGACCAGTCTTGCTGCAGTGCAAATTCTAATACTAGAAACAACTCCTGACTACTGTCAGGAGACATAGGCGCCAACTTTCCCCGGCATTCCCCAGGAATTATAACATTCAATTATAACATTCAAAAACCAGTAGGAGAACACTTCAATCTCACTGGTCACTCAATAACAGACCTAAAAGTGGCAATTCTTCAACAAAAAAACTTCAAAAACAGACTCCAATGTGAAATTGCAGAACTGGAATTAATTTGCAAACTGGACACCATCAGATTAGGCCTGAATAAAGACTGGGAGTGGTTGGGTCATTACAAAACCTAAACCTAAATTCCCCCATACTAATTTTCCCCTACTGTTAACTCATACCTTCTAGTCAACTGTTTGAAATGGACCACTCTCATTACCACTGCAAAAGTTATTTTTCCTCCCTTGGTATCCTACTGTTAATTGAATTGCCTCGTTAGACTGACCTCACACTTGGTAAGGCAACTCCCATTTTTTCATGTATTTATACCTGCTCCTGTATTTTCCACTCCATGCATCTGATGAAGTGGGTTCTAGCCCATGAAAGCTTATGCCCAAATAAATGTGTTAGTCTCTAAGGTGCCACAAGGACTCCTCGTTGTTTTTACAGATTTCTGCAATTTGCTCACAGGACTGATCATTTTCAATACAAAGCACTGCCTTTCAGACTGTCGATGGCCCTGCTGTTTCAGCCTCTTATTTTCATTTATTTTCATTCTGGTTATGTTTAGCGCTTTCCATGTATTCTACAATTGTCTGCCTTTGAATGTAATCTACGGCCTTGCTACATACAGTACAGAACAACACATTACCATCAACGTGACATTTGTTCTTGCCAAATTCAGACATGGTCTTTAGGGGTGATTTTTAAAGTTTTCGACATCTTTTCATAAATTTAATTACTCACGTCTGGAGGTTGAAGTGAAATTTGAGATGCATTAAAACATGAACCCCTTTAAGTAACCTCTATACACCGGAAGCAGTTTATTGCGGTATGTTTAGCTATGTAAATTTAAAAAGGGCATTCAAAAATCAATCACAAGACCGGGAGGTTACACACACTGAATAAGTGACACTGGTACTTTCAGTAACATTTAGTTAGTAGTTAATATCTGGTTTGTTTGTTTTTAACAAAAGGTAAAAACTAAAGATTCTCTGTAAAAACACAAATTCAATGTTTTTCCATTGCAAATGGATTTCTAGGATCCCTGCTCATCAGTCTGTTCTCTTTCCATGTCTTGCTGATGAAGTCTCAACAGGGTACATATTTCACCATCCCCCAAGTCCATGTTTTTGTCTTGTGTTCATAGTGGCCAAAAGTATTTGCAGTTTCTGTGAAATATATGCCTATCCACTATGTTATGAGAGTGAGGATTTAGCTGTTCAACACATGTAGCTTGCTTCCAAAATGCATGATTTATCCTGAGGAAATAGGAAGATTTCATGACAGGGTCTACCTGGCTGTAGTTCTGGGTGGTTACCCTGGATAGTAGGCTTTGGCCTTTGCATGTCTCTTCATTTTTGTCTGGTGCTTCTTCTATCACTGCTAGCTGTAGTAATGCTGGGGCTGTAGGCACCAAGGTACACTTTGCATCTTCACTTCAAGTGTTGCCCTCACAGAAGGCATTAATAGCAGCTCAGTTCCATTCGAGGATGGGCAATATATTTTCTTTGCTTTTTTGCAGCTTTCTTTACTACAGTTTTAGCTATTTTAACTGACTGTAGTATGGCCGTGATACAATATAATTGAATTCCCATTCCCAGTTGAATTGTACAAACTCACTGCAAGTAAACTGAGATCTATTGGGTACCAGGCCTGCTTAAATGAAGCATTGCTTTGTCTAGGGAGGTCTCTGCAGTAGTGTCTGACAGTTCATCTAGTTCCCCAAAGTCTATACAACAGTCTACAGTAATGAAGTAGTTTTTGTGATTTCCTACTTTTCTCCAAGATCTGTTATTTCCTTTTGCTGCTTGGTCTCCCCCAAGATATATCAGAACTGCTCACCAGGTCTCTGATATCCTTTGTCACCTTTAGCCAGTAGATGGCTCCAGTTTTATTCTTGAGAGAATTTCTGTTTTCAGTGATCTGGGTATTATGATTCGACTACCTTTATATATGATGCTATTTTGTATGTTCAGCTTGTCTCCATAGGGCCTGTATTGTTAGGAGGTGGTGGTGGAGGGAGGCAGCATCTCCTCAGTGTCTGGCCATCCTGCCAAAATGATAGACGTGAGCACTTCTAAGTTGTGTTGTACAGTTTAGTTCTCAGATTCTTTCTAGCCTGGTACACATCTGGTATGCTTGATGCTTTCTATGTCTTTCTGTGTTTTCTGTATTTCATTCAGTTACCATATTTTAATGCTGCACCGGTGCTCTGGATAAGAAGTCAGCTATGTACATCTCAGTCCCTTTCTTGTGGTATACATTTAAGTTGTAGAATTGCAGTTTCAATAGCATGTGCTGAATGCATTTTAGGGTCTCTAGCAGTGACTTAAAAATGGCTCTCTGGTAGTTTATTGTCACTTTCTGCTGCTCAAACTTTTCACATGTGAACACTCACAATTTGGGCTTATCTTTGGTTCCATTGGCAATAATGGTCCCTCCATGCAAAAGCTACCGGCTATCCTTTTGTAAGAATGATGCTCCAAGCACTCACTCTCTCTGGCATTGCTGGTATAGTTGCCTCTTTGTTCTCACAGTAGTATTTCAAAATGAGATAGTTGGTCACCAGCTGCTTGATATGTGTGATAGCTACATCATGTTGAGGTGACCATGTCCAAACTGCATCTTTGTCCATTAGTCACATCAGGGTTTCGCACACATCTTATAGGCTTGGAAGAAATTGTCAGATGGTTTACAAATCCTAACAGTCTCTGAACTGATTTAATATTTTGGTGTGTGGTCATCTACTATATTATTTTTACCTTTTTGGGGGTCAGGTCATAGTCCCTGGGAGGTCAGCAAGTGTCCCATAAATGGAACTACAGTCAATCACAATTTCATCTTGCTTCTATTCAATTTTAGATTTAATTCCCTGGCTCTTTTTAGCAGACAGATGAGCTGCCACGGCTTCTACCCTGCTGCCTCTGTGTCCATATACCAGAATGACATCAGATATGACACTGATCCCTGCGAGCCCTGTTAGTGCATCTTGTTAGCAGGATATTCTTCTATTGCAGGTTTGATCCCAAATGGCGTTTTCAACCATCTGCACCTATCTGCTGGTGTCCAAAATGTGGTGAGGTAGCTATTTATTTTAACCAGTAGCACTTGTCAATATCCATCTTCAGCCTCAAGTACTGAGAATATTGCTTTTGCCAAATCAGGTAATATTTCTTAATTTGGTAGGAAGTTCTTTTTAGTACTTGAAGTTTCTTGCGTTTATACAGACGCGCAGGTTGTCTGGGTTCTCAATCACTACTATGCTGCTTATCTAATTTGTGGGCTCTTTGACTTCAATAATGCCACCTTCTTTTTTCCATTTGCTTTATTGCTCCATTAGTTTTTCCTCTTAATGCAGTGGTTCTCTGCAGGTGCTGTATTGGCTGAATTGTATCTATTTCCAGGAATAACATGCCTGGAAGACATCACAGTTTTCAAAAACATCATGGTAATATTTTAGCTGCTTTGCTGCAGCGACACCATAGTACATTGTCTGCTCTAGAGAGATGTCTTGTTTGCTTGTGTGTCTACTGTATGAATCATTTATCTGAGGTTTAGTATCACTAGGTTCTTCATTAATTCATCTGTTTCAGTAGAAAGCAGTGGCTCCTGTACTGTCTATAGTATCTGAAAATTAAGCCTGTATGCTTTTCCTTGGTACACTCCTTGTAATTTATATTGTCCTAGTGGTATTATGATTGTGCCACTGTATAATTTTAATTTGGCTGGTAATTTTTTTGTTTTTTGTTTCTCTTGCACATACTAAAGACGTCTTTGTAGCGTAGCACATTCACTAATGTCCCACTGTCTATTTGGCATTCAGTTTCTGGTTTATGCACTGCAGCTTCGTTTTTCTATCTGGTGCTAGTCTGAGCTGTAGAAACCATTTATTTTTGCTGATCTGCACTGCATTAATGTCATATACATGCAAAATTTTATCCACTGAATTACTGCTTGCTTCCTTGATATGGTGTTTTTCTTGTCTGCAAGTTTTAGCATAATGATTTTCCTTGCCACAATTGTCGCATGTGAACCCATATACAGGGCATTTTCCACTATCATGTTTTTCCTACACAGTACCCACTGGTGTTCCTTGGTGTTTTGCTCATCTTGTGTGCCTTGTATTTGTGCATTTGCTTTTGCATACATTTTGGTGTATTTTTCCTTGTATTTTCATTCTTCACCTGTGCTATTTTGTGAATTATTTGTGTGTCTGTTCCATCTATTCTCTGTATTTGGATGCGAGCTTGCTCAATAGCTTTGTACATTTCTGTACATTCAGACTCTTAATCACAGGTGTTGAAAATATACCATTCACGTGTGACAATTAAGTTGAAAATGCTTTTGGAACTCTTTTAGGATTTTACATGGGTCCTTCCTGGTTCTTCTACGAGTGCTGTCCCTGTGGGTGCTCTACTTCAGGTGTTCGTGCGCCCCTGCTCTCGTAATTGGAGATTTGTGGTAGTAGTGCCCGATTGGGTCGCACATGCGCGGTCCCCATCTCGGGCTGCTTCAGGTGGTTAACTGGCGCTGTGCCACCAACCCCCCTCAGTTCCTTCTCTACCTTTGGCTTTGAGTCGGAACACTTAGCAGCACTAGCAGTGGTTGCGGCCTACCTCCGCAGAAATGGAATCGAGATATTCCCGTACTTGAACGACTGCCTGCTGAAAGCACCAACATGGCAAGAAGCCTTACAAGCCACTGAACAGATGGTGACTCTCTTTACAAGATCAGGCCTCCAAATAAATGCACAAAAGTCCACTCTAACACCTGTGCAAGAGCTAGAGTTCATTGGGACCCATCTCAATTCTCCCGAGGCCACAGCCTTTTATCACTCTAGCCAACCTCATATCCACAGCATGAAACAGTCCACAGGTATCTGACAGGACTTGCCTTCATCTTCTCGGCCACATGGGTGCCATGACCTTCGTCGTCAGACATGCGAGATTACACATGCGTTGCCTGCAAGCATGGCGCCATATAAACAATGTCCCACACAGACACAGTATAAACAAACGCCTCACTATGCCGAACAAAATAAAAGTCTCCCTACTCTGGTGGACACAACCAGACAACGTCTGCATGGGGGTGCCCTTCGTTCAGAAGGCACCAACACTAACCATCACCACAGACGCTTCACTGTTGGGCTGAGGGGCACACCTGGATCTGCATTCTATCCAGGGCTGCTGGTCCCCTGCAGAATCCCTTCTCCACATAAATCTGTTAGAACTGCAAGCTGTCCACAAAACCTGCTCCCACTTCCTGCCAATCATCAAAGACAAGACCATTCAGCTCCTTACAGACAACGTGGCTTGTATGTCTTACATAAACAGACAAGGGGGAACACGATCGCACTCCCTATGCGTGGAAGCCATGAGACTCTGGCAATGGTGCATCAGAGACAATATCCACATCACAGCATCATACTACCTTGATGCCAGAACACCACGGTGGATACTCTAAGCAGACACTTTTCTCAGGACCATGAGTGGGAGCTTGACAACCATGTGCTCCTACACATATTCCAACAGTGGGGGTTCCCAACGATAGACCTCTTTGCAACCGGACGAAATACCAAATGCCACCATTTTTGCTCCAGGGCAGGTATTGGCACACATTCTATGGGTGACACTTTTCTCATCAAATGGAACACTTCCCTCCTATATGCCTTCCCTCCCATCCCCCTCCTGACCCGAGTGATCCACAAGATCAGACAGGACAGAGCCACAGTAATCCTAATAGCCCCATGCATGGTCCCAACAAATCTGGTATCCTTACCTTCTCAGGATGTCAGTGCGTCCACCACACATGCTCCTGCTTCATCTGCTGTCCCAAGACGCAGGTCACATTCTGCATCTGGATCCGCAAAGACTCCATCTCAGAGCGTGGCTCCTTCATGGCTCAAGGGATCTGAGATGATCTGTTCGGAAGATGTACAAAACATATTAAATAGTCGTAGAGCAACTACCTGTCGCACGTACCTACACAAATGGCAGCGATTCAATGCCTGGTGCCAGCAAAGACAGATGGCATCAATTTCAGCCTCCTTACCCTTATTAGACTACCTCTTAGAACTTAAAAGGTCAGGTCTCTCCATGAGTTCAATAAGAGTACACCTCTCTATCACAGCTTTTCACCACAAAGTGGATCAACTTTCTGTCTTCGCTCACCCACTCACCAAACGTTTCCTCAAAGGCCTCACCAATGTCTACCCAGAACTACATGATCCTACAACACCACGGGACCTCAACCTAGTCCTTCGGGCCCTCACTGGTCCCCCATTTGAACCCATGGCTACATGCTCAGTACTACACCTTTCCATGAAGGTGGTGTTTCTAGTGGCATTACATCTGCCAGAGGTGTAGGAGAGTTGGGTGCTCTCATGGCAGACTCCACATACACTTTTTAAAAGATAAAGTATCCCTGCAATCGCACCCCAAGTTTTTACCTAAAGTTGTCTTAGCCTTCCACCTTAATCAACCCATTTACCTACCCCATTTACTTACATTCTGCCCCAAGCCCCACGAGGACAGAAGGCAGTCCACACTTCATACTCTCGACCTACGGAGGGCATTGGCCTTTTATATAGACAGAACAAGACCATTTTGTTAATCACCCAAACTGTTTGTCTCCATCACTGAATGCTCCAAAGGGAGTGCCATATCCAAACAGAGGCTCTCCAAGTGGATCTCTGATTGCATAAAACTATGCTACCATCAATGTAACCAACAACCCCCTTACGGGGATTTGCACGCATTCCACCAGAGCCCTATCGACCTCCGTTGCTTTGCTTAACAATGTACCCATCACGGACATCTGTAGGGCTCCAACCTGGGCCTCAGCCCATACCTTTATGCAGCATTACGCATTAGAGCACCAGGCAACGTCCGATGCCTCTTTCGGGCTCACTGTACTGTCTTGTGCCACAACTTCAACTCTGAAGCCCCCTCCTTCCACCTGAGGGCACTGCTCTGAAGTCACCTAAAGTGGAGCACCTACAGGGATAGTACTTGAAGCAGAGAAAGTTACTCACCTTGTGCAGTAACGTAGGTTCTTTGAGATGTGTGTCCCTGTGGGTGCTCCACGAACCTCCCTCCTCCTCTCTGCTTCTGAGTTGATCACTTACTCTCTGCAATAGAGAAGGAACTGATGGGGGGTTGGTCGCACAGCGCTCGTTAACCGCCTGAAGCGGCATGAGATGGGGACCGTGCATATGCGACCCAACCGGGCACTGCTACCACAAATTTCCGATTACGAGTGCAGGGGTGCACAAACACCTAAAGTGGACACACATCTTGAAGAACCTACTTTACTGCACAAGCTGAGTAACTTTCTCTTGTGCTGCTGACACATCCAGATGCTGTTAGAGCATGTAGCAGCCTTTGTCCGTTACACCTAATAATGTGCTGCTCTAAATTTTGTTTTCCTTTTTAACTAGTCCAATTGCAATTTCATAGTTTCCCATTGTGATATAAAGAATGTCCAGTTGCTAAACACTTCCTCTTTCATGTCCATCTGCTCAGGGACAGGAATCTGGTATGCTGCCATTATTATTATTTTCAATAATCTTAGTTTCTGATTTTACATACCTGCAGGAGCCGACTCACATCTGACAGTACATTCAGTGCTCAAGCATAAAAAGAGTTGAGAGTGCGCAACAATTGGGTTTTCTTCCTTCTGCCACATACGTCGTTCTTTCTCAACAAGCACTTCCTGAAAGTAGAGTTCTTTAAATTCCTATATATATAACAACACTATAGCGTCCCCTGTTGGGAATAGTTTCTATCCTCTACATAAATGCTGGCTGCATTGCAGCAATGTGGTATGTGCAGCATATAGTTTACAAAGTGTTTGTGGGGATCCTTCAGAATTAAAGGCCTTTTACACATTTAATAATGAAATACCCATTTCACACAAATTTTGATACATCTTGAACAGGACCAAACTAAGTAAAGATCCAGTCAATACAGAGTATTGCAGCTTAGGGCCAATGGTAGTGAGACAGCATTTTTGCACTGTTCTAAATAAAGCTGTACCAATGTGCAAAACTTTTTAAGCCTTGAGAAAAACTTTCATGTCATTCTGCAAAGGAATCTGGGAAAACTTTGATTTTTTTAAAAAGAGATATTAAAGAGAACATTAAACTTGCACCTCTTTCTTTCTTCAGTATATGTAGCACTATGACACATCAGGTGCCAGAGTAACTGCTGTTCAAGGGTAGGCAAGGTTTCTATCAAAGGGACAATTATTTTACTCTGACACATAAGGAGAAGAAAGTCAAAGCTACACATTGTGAGGGGAAAGACTTAGCTCAAAGCTAAGTGAAAATTCTACAAAAGCCTTTACATCAGGAAGGATCACATCAGAAGCTGGCTGTGAATTCTAGTTTTTATCTGCTAGGAATAGTTCCCTCAAAGCTTTACCCCTACCCACATCTGAAAGGCCAGTGTACAGTGTGAGCTCTAATGGGCACAAGTGCAGAAAAGACTCCACTTTGAATGAGTCCAGTCCAGACAGCAAGCAGGGTGCTCTGTGCATGGCAGGACATATAAGACTGACCTTAACCTTTGGGGCTAAGTTTAGACTGTTCAGTGTCTTTGGCTTTCATTGTAAATTATGTTTAAAAAAAACGTTATTCTTTTGGACCCTCCCAGGTTGATAGAAGCATAATATACCTATGCACCTATTTGACAGATGGGCTTGAACCAAAATTCAAGGTCCAAACAGCCCCCAAATTTGGGGAGTGAAGGATTCAGAGCCAAGTTTTACAGCTGGCCTCATCCATAACTCTGCACAGAATTCACATTATAGCAAGTACAAGACTCTGGGGTTTTTTTCCCTTCAATGTTCTCATTTTTAAATTTTTTTTTTGCTTTTTATTGGGTTTTCTGGATCAGTATTACAGTTCCAAAGCACTGTGAAATTCTTAGATGACAGGCACGAGATAAGAGCAAATTATTGTTTATTTCATGAAAGTTTGTGAACAGGACGCTAACATATAATTGAATGATCAAAATCACTTTCAAAGCTCAATACCTTTCTTAGGACAAATGACAGCAAAATTCTTATCCCAGACTTTAATCAAAATTAATCAACATTTTGGAACCTTAAAAAAAAAAAAAAAAAATCCACAAAGCCACTAAATTACAGATAAAAATGAACGCAAAAATCCACAAATCCATTACATTGTCCTCCTTCAATCTCTCCTCTGCAGGGATGTTGTATACGTTTGTTGCGTCTCATCTTATACTTAGGCCTTGTTTACACTAGAAAGGGTGTGCTGGTATAGCTAGTTAACAAATGGAGAGACAGCTGATACTAACAAAATAATGTTTTTGTTGGTATAGTTTATACCAGTTTTCCGAATGAAATAAGCCATACCAGCAAAGAACGTCTTTGCCAGCATAAAATTGTCTATACAGTACTCAGACTTTTGCTGGCATAGCTATGTCAGTTGGGGTGTGATGATGTTGGCGGCATAGCTATGCCAGCAAAACTTAAGTGCAGACCAGGCCTTAGATTTAAGCTCTTCAGGGCAGGTGCTGTTCTCTTTATGTGTTTGCCCAGTGCCTAGCACAATGAGGGGAGGCCCGTTGGTACTTCCACAGTATAAGTGATAATGATAAAGTAGACTAATCAATGGCTGCTGGAATACGTAACCCAAACCGAGATATAACCAACATCACAGCAGAGAAGAGAAAATAAATTAATCTCATTCCCTCTTAAATTAATATTTTTCCATTTTTTGACACAAAAAGGGAACATCTGTAGTCTGAGAAAGATTCACCCAACCTTACACAGTTGCCTGGGTCAGAAGTGCATCTTCTCTTCCATTCTTCAGCAATGATGCTGTTTATAAATGTGGCCAAAATACAATCCAGACCATCACCTTGGGGCAGTGTTTTCATATAAATGCTGATGGGCACTATATAAAAACCTAAATAAGAAGCATGAACCAACTGAAAATAGCTTCTAATTGCTAGCCCAAAGCTAGATACCATGGTGATGGTAGCACTAGGAGTGAATAGTGAACAGACAGATTCTGTTAAAAAACAAAAACAAACGAGGCTTGGCTACTGTTCCCTTGTTAGGGACAAGGAGAAGCCCCAGGAGTCATATGCTAGATAGGGTTGCTGCATCCTTTCCCTGCTGATCCTGATCCCCATGCATACTCCAGTAATCAGTTCTCAAAATAAAATAAAAATAATAATAATAATAATAATAATAATAATAATAAAAAAAACTTAGCGGACAGCAATTTTTTCAAGTGTCTCTCCCCTCACCCCATCATACATACACACTTTTTAGTTACACTGTCTTGCTCCCATTTTGCTCTCCTGCCCATTTATGGGCAAAGTTTTCAGATGTGGGTGACCAAAGTTAAGCATCAAAATCTACATTTAGTGATCTAAAAAAGTGCCCTGATTTTCAATGTCGCTGAGCATTTGTAGCTTCCATTGACTTCACTATTGCTCAGCACCACTGAAAATTAGGCCACATATTTAAATATGGATTTAGATGTCTTGCTTTAGCCATTCAAGTTTGAACACTGTAGCCTGTGTGGTTTTATCCTTACGCCAGCTCAAGGTCCTCCTGGTTCTATTTATGCTTTACTCTTAGTTTTCTGTCTCTCTTTTCCCTCCCTAGGTCACTTCTGTCACTCCTTCACACTTCCAGGTCGTTTGTAAGAAATGGTTACTTACCTGTACAGTAACTGTGTTTTGTCTAGATGTGTTGTGTGCACCCAGTGCCCTTGAGCCAGAGACTTTTAATCAGCAGTACCCGTTGGAGCAGCACATGCATCCTGAGCATCTTTGTGCCTCCAACTGAGAGCAGAAAGGACAAGGGCCACCCTGATCTCCCTTCTGTTCCTTTGCTTCAGAATCTTGGTGTCAAACTCCAAAGTAGCAGAGAAGGAGGGTGAGCTGTGGAATGTGTGTGCACACAACACATTTAGAAGAACCAATTACTGTATTGGTAAGTATCCATTTCTTCTTTGAGTGCGTGTGCACGTATATATTCTTCTTCAGAGGATTCCAAGAAGTACTCCTTTAGGTGGTGGGAATTCAGAGTCCTGAAGTACAGATTTCCCAAAGTCTGCATCAGGTCTGGAAGCAAGTGTCATGGCATAAATATCTAGTGAAAGTCTGAATACATAACCATGTGACTGCTTTACAAATGTCCATGGTTGGGATGTTTCTCAGAAAATCTACAGAGATATCTTGGGCTCCAGTAGGACAAGCACTTCTTTCTATAAGTGTTACACCTATTAATTCATAACAAGTCCTAAGACAAGAAGAGACTCCGTGTGAAATCTTCTGTGCAGAAATTGCTTGTCCTCTCATCCTTTTTATGACCTATTATCTATGAAGAGCCTTGGGGAAGATCTAAATTGCTTAGTCCAATCAATATAGAAGGAAAGGGTCCTGCATGCATCCAGTGAGTGCAGTCTCTTTTCATTGTTATAGTTGTCTGAATTCAGAGAGAAGATTAATAGATGAATTGTATGATTCAGATGGATACAATATGAATTTCGGATGAGGCCTTAACTTTATCTTTGTAGAAAACTGTATATGGAGGTCCCAGCACTTAGGCCCGTGTTACAG
The DNA here is from genome assembly GCA_003942145.1 of Platysternon megacephalum. Taxonomy (NCBI): domain Eukaryota; kingdom Metazoa; phylum Chordata; order Testudines; family Platysternidae; genus Platysternon; species Platysternon megacephalum. Next base: position 4,583,449 of record QXTE01000046.1, read on the forward strand.
GGGCTTGTTCTAGATGGGTCCTTGGCTTTCTGCTCCTTTCCTGTGGTGTTTCTCACTGTTCCTTCTCACATGCACAGACACGTTGCTCCAATCCAACCAATCCTCTACCGGAGTTTATCAGATCACAGTGGAACCCACTTCAAGCTGCACAGCTAACTCCTACTCTAGTCTGGCATGTGGCTTTGTCTTGGGTGGAGGCCCCTATTGTTTCAGTTACCCGAAAGGAGCTTAATAGCTTCTTACAACTATCTTAAATGAAGGCAGCAGTTGCATGCTTTTCAATGAGGTTTCACCCAATCCATAACAGAATATTATGAAGTTGAACACCTTCATTTTCCCAGGATGGTGGGGCACAGAGGATTTATACATGAAATGAGGAGGCCTTTGACAACACACAGAAGGGTTACAGTGGCAGTACAATTTGTTTGTTTCCTGACGGACTCATTTTAAAGTTTGGGAAATGATTACTTAAAGTGATATGCTTATAGTGCATATGCCTCAGCATTATAGTCAATTTGTACCTGTTATTAAGGGTGAAAGAAAGTTGTGAATATTTCTTTTTGTTAAAAGTTGCAGCCACAGTTTGTTAAAGTTGCAGTTTTGGTGTAGTCACACCAAAACCACAACTCTTTCCCATATCCAGCCACGCTCCCCCACTCCCCAGGAAGAAATTGCCATTGCAGCCTGGATCAGGCAGGACCACATGAACTGGCACCCCTTCCCCGGTAGCAGTGGCACAGACTCCCCCACCCCCTAGTCTGTCCCCCAACCCCCACCCCAAAGATCCCTACCAGGCTAGGCTGTCAGGGGTTCGTTTCAGCATCACCAGCCCTTGGATCTTGCTGCCAGCAGCAGGGACCAGCCTCTCTGCAGCCAGCTCCGTGCATCTGTGCTCTGTGCCTCCCCCACACACACCCAAGAACAGCCTGCTTGAAATGGCATCCCTGTGTTGTGACCCCTGCACCAGGTGCAGTGCCACTCACTCAGATTCGGTCCATCTCCCCACCCCGTGTCTGACATAGGGGTGGCCAAGCCAAATTTGAAGGAGTGCTGTGGAAACCTGGCACATGGGGTTGCAATGCAGGGGTGCCATTTCAAGCCCGGCTGTTCTCCTTGGCAGTAGGGAGTAGAGATGCATGGAGCTCATTGCAGTGTGGCTGGTCACTTCCTCTGGCAGCAGCATCCAAGGGCTGGCAGTGCTGAAGTTTGCAGCAACTATAAAAAGTCGCTATGGCTGCTAAAAGTTGCACTTACCGCAACAAGATTGTGGCCCCCAAACCTGTTACCACAATATGTATTATTTTTCTGTTTAATCCAGCTACTTTAAAGATGGAGTTTGATAAATTTATGAGTGGAATTATATATGACAGGGTTGCCTGGGATAGTGGGGAACTGAACTTGATGACCCAGGACTGGAAGGGATCTTCTATGTGCTAATGCTAATATATACAAGATGCACATTATGGTATGTACTTCCAGATAGGCCCATGCTGTGCTAAATTGTCATTTTTTCTTTTCATTTTCTACAACTTTATTAGCTCTGAAGAGCAAATGAAATTTATTCCTGTTTTCTCTTCAGCTTGTAGTTTTTACTAGACAACATATTTTACCTATAACCTCTGTACCATGTAAGATGGCCTTACATTAAGCCTTAAAAGTATTAGACTGCTTGACCCATCTGCTGCAAGCTCTTGATTTTACGTAATACGGTATTATCTGAGGAGTATAACCTGAAAAAATAAAAGAATCACACCTATCAGGAAACACCTACAAATTTGTTCCATATCCAGGGATGGTGATATTTTAAAGAGGTAGATTTCTCTCTGAGATCCCCTTTTCATCTAAAAAATGGCCGTCTTACCTTTTCTCTTTAAATAACGTCATCCATGTGTGCTAGGTGCCTCAAAAGACATTTTTTGCCACAAAGAGCTTACAGTCAAAATATAAACACGATGTGACAAGTCAGAGTAGTAAAAGGAAGGAGGGATGATGTAAGAGGTTAATTCTTTTTTCCATACCTGTCAAGGAACCCCTCTGTTTTTGCCAGAAGTCTCAATACCTGAAAGCAGCATGGCGCATGCTAAACGTCAGAAGAGCATCAACTCAGATAGAACTGATAAGTTCCGGTAAACATTTATTATTCACTTATTTACTCCCTGAACACCCAAGATTCAAAGCATCTAAATCCTTTATAGTCAGGCAGATCAAACGCTGTATCACTCAAGCATACACTGCCACAGTAAACTGATTCCACATGGGATCAGAGCCCACAAATCTTTTTCCGCCATGGTTCCCTGGGCAGAAAGGGGTGCCACAACCACAGAAGAATCTGTGAAATGCCACCTTCTAGAGTACTTCAAACTTGACTTTCAATCTTCCACAGAAGCATCCTCCAACAGTGCGTAAAAAAGCCCATTATTTAGGGCTTAAACCAATCCCTTAACTAGTAGAGACCAGGATGAAACAATGTAAGGGGCAGATTATCCCAAATCTGCCTCCATGGGGTACTTACACCTTCCTTTAAAGCATTTGGTATTGGCCACATTAGGAGGCAGGACACTGGACTTTTTGCATCATGGAATTGATGGAGCATGGTAATTCCTGTGCATGTTAAAGATCAATTCGATTGTAGGGAAGGGGAATATTTTTTCTGTCCTACATCTCTCGCTCCCTCACTGCTTGTTATATCCCAAATAGATTAAACTGGGGGAACGGGTTGAATCCAGAATTGAAAGTGTTACTTGATGATTTCCTTTCTAGCAATGATTTCTCCTTGTCTGCCCCACTTAAGATCTTCTTTGGCTGTCTTTACACTGGTTTCTTCAGGATCCATGTAACTAACAGAAATCTGCATAAATAAATATTTAGTTTACATACAACTGCTTACATTATTTGGAGGAAAACCACAGTCAACCTGTGGAACGCTTCGCCAGAGGATGTTGTGAAGGCCAAGACTACAATAAGGTTAAAAAAAGAACTAGATAAATTCATGGAAGATAGGTCCATCCGATTAGCGAGGATGGGCAGGGATGGTGTTCCTAACCTCTGTTTGCCAGAAGCTGGGAATGAGCAACAGGGAATGGATCACTTGATTACCTGTTCTGTTCATTCCCTCTGGGGCACCTGCCATTGGCCACTGTCGGAAGACAGGATACTGGGCTAGATGGACCTTTGGTCTAACCCAGTATGGCCATTTTTATATTCTTAAACAAGAAACAGACTGAATATTGGACTGTGAGAGGAGAGCCCCGGAAAGTACATCATGAGGTAACATTTTTTTGCACCCCTTGCATCTTGGCAAAATCCACAGATTATGTTTTCCAATTCGAAGGATGTGAAACCAGTATCTGGTGTGAGATTTATTACCTTACCATACTTGGAGGTACATCTGAAGGAAAAGAAAGATCTTCTGTAGCTCAAGGCAAAATTATGTCCAACATGGAAGAGCTGCAGCGTATGGTTAAAACTCACATATAGCTCCTTTTTATGTTCCCCCCTCCTGCAACATATTAACAGTTGGAAACTCTCCATATCTTGAAATTGGTATGTAAAACCAATAGTGTAGATCTACCAGTGATTTAAGGGTACAGGCATACCAGTTTAAAACGAGATTTGTTAGGGCCCCTCCATGTAATCAAAAGGATAGCTGTGTAGGGCTCCCATTAACAGATGTAACAGGAAAAGTGTATTGGCAATTTGTTTGGGCAGCATGTTAATAGTGCAAGAGGCCATGAAGGCCCAGTGCTAAAGATATGGCTGAAATGCTCTCGTATCTAAACTAACTAGAACACAAACAATTTAAGGGAGAGGAAAGAGAATGGGTGCAAGTTGGGCAATTATGATAATTTGGGTTATTGTCAGTTCTTACAAGGATAACGTTTCATCCCCCACTACTAGCTTGTCTGATATTGAACCTTCTAAAGACTAGACTCCTCTGTCATTCTTTCATGGCTGAAAGAAGAGGAAGGGAAGTAAAGGAGACAATCACTCAAAGGGTTCTTCGATAATTATAAAAATGTAACTAAAAAAACCCTCAAGTAACAGTCCTACCACAGTATGGTTCTGGATTTTAATTCTATATTCTTTATATTTTTATTTTATATCAGTCTATCAAACTTGGCAGTAATGGTATATCATTTGCTACTATCCCTGACAGAGAACTTAAACACGTAAAAATATTTTGGATGTGAATGAACCCAGCACTTGCCTTGTGTATTGAGCTGCTACTGTAAGCTTCTTCCAAAATTTCCAGAAAACATTGAGTATCACATAGTTAATCAAAACAAGATGTCTTCACAGCAAAGTACTGCAAGAGATCATTGCTATTGTGCGGTAGGACTCTCCAGATTTTTCTTTAAAAGTTAACCTAACAGAATGCCTAACAGCTGTGAAAGCACACTTAACAAGCTAAATCTTTCCTCCTCCTGTGTAATGTAATCCATCATGTAGGGCTCCAGTAGATAAAAACATCCTCATTTACAAATGCAGTTGTACACTTTTAAACTTTGTGTTTGGCTAGATTTTCCTTTGTTCTCCTCCAAAACCTTTTGGGTTTGTTTTTACATGGGTACACACAAGAAAAGTAATCTGAATGAACTTTTAAAGTGGATTAGTTAAACTGCATTAAACCCCATCTGGAAATTTACTCAGAATTAAAGTAGCCTTAATTTGATTTAGTTTAATTCACTTTGGAAGTGAATTAAGATAAATCCAATTAAATCCACTTTAATGCTGAATAAGAGCACTTTAATCTGAATTAACTAAAGGTGGGAATTTAATTTCCCTGAGGCCAGGTTTACAGTACACTTTGGTATAACTACATTGCTCAGGGTGTGAAAAATCCACACCCCTAAGCGACATAGTTATACCAACCTTAGCCCTTGTAGACAGTGCTACGTCGGTGGGAGAGCTTCTCCTGTGGATGTAGCTACTGCCTCTCATGGAGGTGGAGTTACTAAGCTGGGAGAGCTCTCTCCTGTCGGCTACCATGTCTTCACCGAAAGTGCTACAGCAGCAGCACTGAGGCAAGTTTGTAGTGTAGACAAGCCCTTATCCCGTAAGTTCTGGAAAGCATGTCTTGCAGAAACAGTAACAAAATATTCACAGTGTTCTTCCTTATTTAACATGTAAACAGTACTAGAGTTTACATGCAGCAGTGTAGAGCTCAAATGTTTTCACATTTTCTCAGCACCCCCTACATTTGGATCAGTGTAGAGAGCATAAATACACATTTTTATTGCAGCCCGTTAAAGTGTATTCAGAACTTATTTTTTAAATAAACAGAAAATCACATACAGCAACAATGAATAGTTTATTTTCTCTAATTTTAATGTGCAATATTTTCAGCAAACGTCTTTAAATTTAAACATACATCTAAAATTATATTCCTTTCTTTTACTCTGAATACAGCTACTGTTGGTGTTGGGGCTCCAAGCCTTGCCCATCATAGCCCTCAAAACCATATGAGACAACATCATAGGACTGTATGGTACGCCGATTACCTTATCCTTCCTTTGTCAGGCTGGTCTAATTTGACATTATGTGTAGACAAAGACTGATGTGAATGATGACATGTCCACACACAACATGCATGTGACAAAGCAGTACACGCACCCCTAAACTGTGTTTCCACAGCATTCATGTCCAGCTAACTTTAATAACTTGACATACCATAGAAGCTCTCCGGGTAGGAATGTTGTTAGTTTTTTTGAAGTTATTTAATGGATACTTTAAGGTAACAGGCACAAACATTTCCATCTGAATTCTCAAAATGAGGTAAATTAGCGCACTGGACTTCAGCACCCTTTCCAGATTCTTTGGTGCAGTGTTTATCCCAACAGTAGGTAGGCATCTCAGATTCTCAGTTTCACTACAGATAACTTTTTATTTAGAATAAGGGAACTACTTTAAATACTTTCTTTGATGTTTTATAACCTTAAAAATTGCCTTCTTTTTACTGTTACATACTGGTGCCAGTTTAAAAATATATCCTTGGTTATTCTCAGTTGATTCCTGGTTTTAGTGCATAGTATTCTTGGGGTCCTTATAAGAAAACTAAACCTTATTTAACACAGTAACTCACTTGCCCCCACAAAGAACCAATGTGTAAAATCCTGAATGACTCTCTCTTTAGACTGCTTATTGCTATATTTATTGCTCATTACACCTGAATGTTTCTTGCATTCAGGAGGCATGATACATGGATAGTGTTTAGTCATGACAGCTCTGAAATACCATATGAAGACTTAGAGTCTGCTCTTGGAGGATTGCCTTTGCAGTGTTTTTGACACAACCTCCTTATTTCCTACACAAAGCCAACTGTAATTTAAAAGAGAATGACATGATGAAATGTTCTTAAAATAGAATTAAGAAATACTAGATTGGAATTCACTTTTAACCTGAAAGTTGACTATTCTTTTTCAAGTTTTACTGAAAGCTGCTCATTAGGTATTCACAGTTTTAATCAACATTCATGTCAATTAGTGAGTCTCAGATTTTATCCTTTCATGCTGAGAAGGGATTTTCTGCAATGGGAAGTAATATAATGTAGAATTCATGAGTACCGTTTGTATTTATTTTTTTGAGTGAGGGAGACATCCCAAAGTGGGCACAAAGGACTAAAAAGAAGGATCTTTAATAAAACCTCAACTGACAGTCTTAAATTGCAAATAGAAATTATTTGCATTAATTCAACTTGTTTTAGTATCAAGTATAAGGTATTTCAAATTTCTCCTCTGTTGAAAGGAATAAAATAAAACTTCACTGAAAAGGAAGGAAGTTACTTTAGCCAAGCTTTACTGATCAAGTGATATCTGCCTGATACTTTTTAAAAATTCAGAGGCAAGTAAGAGAGTCTTAAAAGAGGCAACACTTTATGAAAAAAAAGCAGGTCCTCTAGGTTAAACCTCATTTAGATTTCAATAAGTTATCAATTTGCTTGTTCACAGATGTATTATCTTAGCTATGCTACAAACTATTTCAAGACCCTCTAAATGAACATTTTGATTTATCAATTCACATTATATGTATATAGAATATGTTAAATATTGCTATTTTAGTTATTTGGGACACCAGATATACATCTAAACTATTTATACCTCGGGTCTCAGTGAAAAACTCAGTTTAATTTCCAAAACCAATTTGATGTCAAGCATGGATCTGGTTTTATGCTACTGGTAGCATATTAAAAAGGGAAACTGTTAATCTTGGTCAAATATAAAAAAATCAAACTGGAGCAACAAATCTTACAGATGGTAATTTAAAAAAAATCTAACCTTAAGATTTTTTTTAAATAGACACAGAAAACATGACCATGTGATATTCTGTTCTGCTGTAAGAGGCAGAAATTAAGCCATAAAGCACAACGTAACTACTGATGGGTGTTACCAGAATTGTGTAGATATTAGTTATTATTTTTACATATACAAAAATTATAATTTTCATTCCAAAAGAAACAAAGGACAAAAATGTACATCAAAGGAAATAAATGTTAAATTTTAGCCTTTTAAATGTGTAATTACAAACTATGGAGAATAACAAGCCATGTCCCCTTCAAGACATTCATACATCTGAAAATGAATGTGTATTTGTATTCAGTTAATTATTCTGGGCAAGAAAAATCTAGAGACATTGAAGATCTACAGACAGCAAACCTGTTTTCTATGTATGACAAATCTTCATGGAAATAAGACCAACACACACAACTATTCTGATTATCCTTGAATTTATCTGAAGTAAGACCTGGCTGCATCGCTTTTGGGTGACAGTTTGAAGTGGGAAACCTGAACATCCTATCAAATGCCAACAATAGTACTGACGAGAGGGAATTTATCACATGTTGAATAGAAATCCATTTCTGTCACATGTTGACTCCTTAGCTTAATATGCTCTTTTTATTGGCTGGAAAGTTTCTATGGCAAGTCTCAGCTGATTTGTTTGGAAAACTTCAGAAGTTGGGATGGCCAGCCACCATCATCTGGAGGCATACTGACCAACCATGCAGTGGTTATTTATGAGGTTAAAAATATGTAAGATTTATCTGTTTGTGAAACAGAAAGTATAGTGATCTATGGTTAAGATGTGACTACCAAATGCTTCAAAAATATATTAAAATCTATTTTAAATTTTGGAAAATAGCTTACAAAAATATCTTCACTTACAATATAGCATACAAAAACTGACTGGTTTGTGGGTTTATAGTAGAAAACTATTATTGGGGGTTACAAAAGGGACTAGTGATCTATATTACCCTTAATTGCAATCGGAGGGCATTATCGCTCACTTCCCTGGCAAGTGGACTCTTATCAGAACTGGAAGATTTCCAGTATAACCAAAACCTTTAATATCATCTATTTTTTTAAACCCTTTCTGAACTTCAGTTTCTTTTTAAAAAAGTCACCACAGTGCTGTGGCCCAAGAAAGAAGAAGCCAACTCAGAGGGCAGAAATAACTCTCTAGATAATAAACTCGGTCGAACAGCTAGATACAGCAAAGACTAGTTATTTCTGCTGCCCATATCATCAGTTTCGTACCTAGCATAAGAGGAAGTGACATCATTGGGCAATTCCTTTATAATCAAGTTATGGGCAAAAGCAACCATTTTTGGTCTAAGAATTGGAATTAGCTTAAATCCATGGGTTTAATAAATACAAATATACACATTTGTATACAGTAAATGTAGTCACATGTGTATAATTACATATACATTATATACACAAATACATACAGTATATGCTCCTCTTGATAACACTATTTAGATATTCTGAGTGTTACCAACAGGTGTTAATGAGAAAATGTAATGAGGTTAAATATAGCAATGTAGCTCAGAACCAAGGCATTGCTTTTCTATATTGAAGAATTATATCAGATACAGTTATCGGAAAAATACTGCCCTAGATTTCCCCACGTGCAACCAACTAAAATCAAAGGCTTGCATGAGGCGTAAGCAGAATCTGGCCCTGTGTAGAATTGGAGAATTTTGGAATTTGTGGATGTTTATGCTGTGTTTGTGTATAAACATAATGTTGTAGACAACTAATAAAAGAGGTTGTATAATCTAACACCGTAGCCAGCCCTAAAGTAGACCACATTAGAGTTCTGATTCTTAACTGTCAGCATAAATTTGCTTAGAGTAAAGTGAGTGGTTTATATCCAAATGACTCCATGGTTTCCGTTAGTATAAATGAAAAAGCCAGATAGTTATTGGCTACTGGGAACTTGCATCATTTTTCTCTCTTTAAAAAACAAAACAAAAAAACAAAACCCAATGCCTCTGCAGCAGGTGAGAGCAGCTTAGTATACAAAGTGCTAATCCAGGATATCTAGTCCCATCTCCTTTACATCTCAAAATAAAGAAACTCAAAACAAGCTACAGTCAAATGGATCACAAAAATGCCTTAACATAGCATCAATACAACTCGCCTATATATTCCAGTTTTTAAAGTGTTAACCTACAAAAATGTGAAACGTAGAACATAAAATGTAACCTGTACATTAAGATGGATTTTAAAAATGAACATGAACTTGAGCACACAATGAGAAAATGAGGACAATACAGATGTCAAGACATTCAGTAGAGTGGCTTTTTGTTCATTTCAAATTACAGCACATCTCATGCACCACACATTTTACAATTTTACATACTTTACATGATATAGAAATATTTAAGTTAAAATTTCTTTTACTGATATATTGTACTCAAATTTTAAATCCTGAGAAGAAAAAAAGAAAAGTGTGGTTATGTATGTGCACTACATGTCCCATGCCACCAACACATACACCACAGTATATTAGAAAGTCCAGAGATAGAAGAATTGCATGCTGGGAGTGTCTCCTGAAAACTGGTTTCTCATTTCCTTGTTTGGGAGAGACATTAGGAAACAATTTCTGATCTATACTACCTCACAGTGTGTATATAGATATATACATAAACTATAAAGATTTGTAATGACTGCAAACTTGCACTGAGAGAGTATTTCTGTCAGAGTTTCAATACCAGACGCAACACGGTGACTTAAGTTGAACATCAGGAAGAAGAGTAATACCTGGCTTTCCTGCATAAAGTATTTGCCCATATATTTTACAGTTAGTAATTCAGCCTCAGGTTAGTCCCAAACATTACATAAAACATATACATATTTCCATTTAGCACAGCTACCCACTGCTAATAAGAATGTTCCTATTACACCTTTCATGTGATTCTCTGTGGTGCAGAGCGCTTCTCCATGCAAACAAGCATCAAGTATAAAACTGACAGATGCAGATTCATTGCAGAAGCAAATCCCAGCTGCTTTCTGCACCTTTATATTTCTCTAAACATTCATACCAGATTCCAAATCAAACCACCGAGTTTCATTAACCAACATCACGACGTTCAGCATGCTGTGATCTTGTGAACATTTTGCAAGCAAGTTAGTAGGCGATGATATGGGCTTCCTGGCGATGCTACCATCTCAAACACAGACTGGAAGGCCCTTCGATCTAGTTCCTCATCTATCTGGTGTCTGTAAAAGTCTATGGCCACCAAACAGAAGAGGTTAATGTCCACTTGCTCTGATTTTCCCATTCTGCTGATAATATGTGGAAGACTGAGAAAGTAGTTAAGGGCATAATAATGAGGTAAGAGACAAACTTTAAGGTTTGACACAAAATGTCACTGACTTAAAAAGCATTCCCAGACAAATTAAATATTTTTGCTTTACCACTGTGTAATTGTAAATGCAAGACATCTGCAGGTAGCCATTAAACTGCCATTGCAGAAGCTTTATTTCTTATATTTCTCTGAATAACTATGCAACTTCCCCATTATTGTTAGCTTAAAATGAGTTGGTAGGAATACTTTCCACTTGTTAGATTATATATTAGGAGAAACAAACCCTCATCAGCAACATAGTTCTGGACTGCTTAAAGATAAACAGAACTGCCAATGTACAGAGCCACAAAAATAATCATCAAGGAAATGTAAAACATAATGGAGAAATTTCCATTTTTAGACTGTTTATCAAATGTCATATTCAGGGCTGATTTTCCTGAGCAGCAGTTCTTTTTAAGGTGAGAAGATTTTTTTTTTTTTAAATTACACATTCATTGGGCAATGCCACTGCATCCTTCAATTCATTGTTCCAACTATTTTGGGGAATGTTATCCTATTGCCAGTTTAAAATTATTGTGATTTGCTGCCTTGCAGAAGAATGTTTGCCAAATACAATTTTTTTGGGAGAGGTGGGGGAAAGAGAGCTGCAAGGAGGGGAAAGAGAGTAGATGAGGATGTTCTTTTGAGAGTGTTTTACCCTAGCGCAGGGGTGGGCAAACTTTTTGGCCTGAGGGCTACATCGGGGTTGCGAAACAGTATGGAGGGCCGGGTAGGGAAGGCTGTGCCTCCCCAAACAGCCTGGCCCCCGCCCCCATCCGCCTCCTCCCACTTCCTGCCCCCTGACTGCCCCCCTCAGAACTCCTGACCCATTCAACCCCCCCTGCTCCTTGTCCCCGCCCCTAACCGCCCCCTGGGACTGTCCCCCACTTTCCCCAGCCCCTTTCAGAATGTGGCCCTGTGAACATGGGTGGAGGAGCAGGGGCAGCCGTGCAGCCGGAGAGAAGCGGCGGTTTCCCCTTCAAAGCGCCGCTTCTCTCCGGCCAGCTACGTGGCCACCCGGTGCTCCTCCTGAGTCCTCCGCCCCCATTCCCCGTGCTCCTGCCACACGCACTGCCTGCCTGCTCCCCTGCCCCCGCAGTGCAGCCCCTCCCCCCCACGGGGGTGTGTGCCAATGCTGAGCTGCCCGAGGGCCTGGCCCTGGGGCCCCCTGTTGTTGGCTTGTAAATCTGCCCGAGCCGCACCGCCCGCCTGGAGCCAGCCACGCCGCCGCGCTGTCGGCACGGCAAGCTGAGGCTGTGGGGGAGGGAGGACAGCAGGGGAGGGGCCAGGGCCAGCCGGGAGCTCAGGGGCCGGACAGGGCGGCCCCACGGCCCGTAGTTTGCCCACCTCTGCCCTAGAGCATGGCACAATGCTTATGACTGATTTTTAAAAGGAAAATAATAAAAAGCCACCTTGAAAATATCTGGTAAAAAGTTCTAAACATTATAGGATCGTTAATCATTTGTTCCCTGCAATAAATCGCTTCTCAATGTCTCACAATTCTTTACATTAAAAGCTTACACCACTAAAAGAAAGGTTTTCCATAGTAATGTAGGGGTTGAGATGCAAGACTCCCCTTAAAATATATGTAAGCGATATGGCTGAACCTGACATACTGCTAAAAAATTCACCCTTATCTGATATTTAAATAATTCACAGTTTACATCTGATAGTAAAGTTATAAACCATTATGGTACCAATGTTGAATTATTACAGCTTGTACCAACTGGCATCCACTCTTGGCAATTCAAACAACTGAGTTGTAGATTAAGACCAGAAGGGACCACCATGACCATCTAGTCCAGTGGTTCCCAAACTGGGATTTGCGAAATGTTACAGGGGTTCTCGGGGAAAAAAATCCCTAATGGCGGACAGAGCTGTCACTAGGGACCCTGGCTAGCACGGCGCCAGCAGCCTGGAGCCCCTAGACTGCCAGCTAAGCAGATCAAAGCAAGCATATCTATCACACTGAAGAGATTTAAACTTCAAGACTCCTTGTAAGAAATGGAAAGGGAGGTGGATATTTTTTTGCTGTTTTTAAAATTAAACAGGCAGCTAGTATTGTTTTTAAAATTATGAAGAACAAGTTTAAGCTTTGTTGTAACATGCGTTGTTTGCCTGGACTGCTCAAGACCTGAATGCTTGTGTAGGAAGAACGCTTTGAGTTGACTTCTTAAATACAAGCTACAAAAGAGAGATCTTGGAAGAGTGTTGCCGTTTTCATAATGTAATAAAAATACTGTAATGATAAATAATTAATAACAGTGTGTAATAAGCATGTCATAAAAACAAATTTTATATTTCCAAGATCACTGCTTTTATCATTTATACTCAGGTAAAGGAGAAAATCCCTGGAAATATTCATTTTTAGGAGGGGGTTCGCGAGACTTGACATTTTTGGGGAAAGGGGTTCACAGGTTGTTAAAGTTTGGGAACCACTGATCTAGTCTGATCTCCTGCATAATACAGGTAATACATTTTAACCCAATAATTGTATATTAACTACTGAACAGACATGGAGAATGAACTATGTCATCACTTTTGGAAGTGGCCCCACTTGCTGAAGTCTGATGCCCTGGCAGGGCATTGTGGAGAAGTACTGCTGCCCATGGTGTACTTGTTAGATATATGAAGGGAGGATTTCAGTCTCCAGTGTTATCAACCCACTTTACAGAAGTGCTAAACCCACATAAAAACGGTTTAGGATACATTGCTGAAACCCACTGAGTGGTGGAAGCACTGACAAAAAAACAGGAAAGACTCCACATTGCCATTGCAACAGGCGTTCTCTGTGTGAAGTTGGAGAGAGAGAGCATCACCCAATCACGGACCATTGGTGACTGTCCAGTGGTATGTAGTGTCTGAAAAACCTGCAAAAATTATAATAAATATTTAATATGGGAAAAGACGTTAGAACACTAATGGCCAGACATAAAACATGCTGCAAACATGTAAGCCTAGATGAGTGTCCTGCTACTTCAAACCCTAGAGGCATTTTACCCACTAAGATGGGTGATTCAAGTAAGCATAAGAATATTTATTAAATCTTTATGATATTAGATGTGGCAGTCAGATTTTAGTAGTCGGGCTGTCAGTCAAAAATGTTCATTACGTACATGATTGTGCCTACAAAATTCCATTTGGGTACATTGTGACAGATAGCTGTATCTAAATATAATTAAAATAGCACATTAAACATCTGAGCCTTCAAATAATTTGTGTGAGATTAATTTCTACTTCAAATGTTGGGGAAACAGATCCCAAGAGATTATGCCAAAATAGCGTATCTAGACTAGTGTTACAACTGAGGGGGCTATTCTTCCCAATCTGTCTCAAATGATCTGAGACACTTCAGGGTGCCCCACCCAGTTATCAGTGGCGGATTAATGATTTTGCCGCTCCTGGCCCCGCCCTGACTCCACCCTTTTCCCGCCCCCATTCCAACCCCTTCCCCAAAGTCCCGCCCCAACTCCGCCCCTCCCTGCCCCTATTGGATCCCTTCCCCAAATCCCCGCCTCAGCCCCGCCTCTTCCCCCAGCGCGCCGCGTTCCCCCTCCCCCGTGAAACAGCTGTTTCGCGGCGCAAGCGCTGGGAGGGAGGGGAGAGAAACAGGAAGTGGCGGCGCTCGCAGAGGAGGCGAGCTGGAGCAGGGAAACTTCTCCGTGGGTGCTCAAATTTGCCGCCCCTGCAAATTTGTCGGCCTAGGCGATAATACGCCGCTGCCAGTTATACGTAGATTCATAACTGTCTACTTTCTGTTCACTGATTTGGCAAGTGCCAGTTTAGTCATGTAATACTATGACCATGGACTTTGCCCTCTTTGGAATGTCATAGTACATCTAAACCTTTAAATGGGATCTAGAACAAGACTTGCATACAAACTACAGTATCTCCTCACTTAACGTTGTAGTTACGTTCCTGAAAAATGCGACTTTAAACGAAACAATGTTATGCAAATCCAATTTCCCCATAAGAATTAATGTAAAGGGGGGGGGGGGGGGGGGGGGGGGGGGGGGAGAGGAGTAGGTTCCAGGGAAATTTTTTTTTGCCAGACAAAAGGCATTATATACATTTTAAACAAGCAATTTAATACAGGTATAAGCTTTAAACAATTTTAACGAAACAATTTAATACTACAATCATCACTGCTGAGTATGAAGCAATGGGGGGTGCCCCTGCCTTACCCCACACAGGCACAGCCCACTGGCACTGCAGACAATGAGGCAGGCAAGGAGGCTGAAGATGCTGTAGGCTAGGAGAAGCACGTTGCACAGCAGCAGCTGCAGCTTCCCCTACTGTGCAAGCACCAGGGGCTGGGGGCTCAACCTTCAGCCCCCCCACTCCACCCCTTCCCCCAAACCCCCACCCTTAACCCGTCTCTTCTCCCCCCACACCTCCTCCCCCTTTACTCTGAGCGTGCGTCCTTGCTCCTGCCTCCTGCGCACAGGCTCCCCCCTCCCTCCTCTGTCTCCTGCCTGCTGCAATCAGCTGGTTTGCAGCATTCAGGAGGCAGGGGATGGAGGGGGGAGCCTGCACGCCGAGTCCTCGTTCCTCCCCCCTGAATGCCGCAAAACAGCTGATTGCCATGGGCAGGAGGCGGGGGGAGCAGATGGAAGGCTCTGACCTACAAGGTCCGCCAGCGGGCGGGAGGCGCTGGGGGGTGGGTGTGTGTGTGTGTGTGTGTGTGTGTGTGTGTGTAGGGGAGCTGATAGGGGGCTGCCAGCTGTGAACAAAGCAGGCAGCCAAACGACTTTATAGCGGCACATAGCACAACTTTAAACGAGCACGTTCTGTAATGGAGCAGGGATGTAAGATCGAAACAACGTTAAGCGAGAGGACGTTAAGTGGGGAGTTACTGTAATTTTCTACCCTAAATTGACAAATTAGGGAAAGTTGATTCTCTATCATGAACAGGCCTCTTTCCCTCACTCCTCAACAGGGTATAACATGAATAAGAGTGTATAAACCTTTTCTTTGATTTCCTGGCTCTTAATAAAATTTCCCCTGCTTTCTGTTATGAATTCAGTATTGTAGGAATGTAGTCTTCTCTGAATTGTATTATTTCAGAATTACAGGTTTTATTTATTTCAACTTGTGCAAGTAAATGTGAGAAAACAAAACATGTTCAGGTCTATCTTTGGAATTTCTAATTTCGCTCTTCAGTGTAATAGCACAAGCATGTAGTTTGTTTACTAAAACAAAGCCACATGCTGGTTTATTTTGCTAGTCACTTTTATGAAGTTCTGCACCAGAATTATATGTATTGTGTCATGAAATTTAGCATGAACGGCATTAAAAAAAAAATCAGAAAAAATTTGCCCTTTTCACATATTCAGCTCAATGTCACAATGGAATTTTCAAATGTCAGTAGTGGATATCTTCAGAAGTGAAGAGGTTTAAAATAATTTTTGCCAGATTATATGCTTGACATAATACCAGTAATAGTACATTTGCCAGGAGTACTAGTTACTGACTTCAAAGAGTGAACAGCCTTGCACCAAAAGTGTATTTATGAAAATCAATTTAGAATACACTACCTTATAAACTACTGTAGCCATGAATTGTGGGTATGGCTGCTGGTTGGATAAAAATTCTCCAATAACTTTGTTCATTACATCCTGTGGAGGGAAAAAGTCATCTAGGAACTGAGGGAGGATCCGTGCCACTACTCTAGCTTCAAAAGGAAATCCTTTCCGGATCCTAAAACAAAAAAGAGAATGAAGATATTTGACCATTTTAATTCAGTAGAACATTCATGCTGATTTAGTCTCTAGGAAAAATTGTTTCCTGTTTTTCTAGAGTCAAGAGGAATAGGAGAGGAATTCTTTTCTTTTATATGTAGATAGACCTGCGGGCTCTTCAGCATTGAGATCTAACACTGACCCAACTGACAATCCAGTTCTTCAACAGCTGTATGACATTCAACTTTTGACTGCTAATGGGTTTATTTTTTTTAATGATAGGCTGGGACTAAGTGAAGCTCTAGAAAAAAAAACCAAGAACTAACTCTACACCTGAGAGTACCACACTATGTCTGAGATGCATGCTAAATGATTGATGCATACCACACTATGTCTGAGATGGTGTGTCTGTGCATTTGGGGGAATGCATTAGCATTGTTGGCAATCTGAGAAAGAAAATTCACAAGTAAATTTTTTTCATTTTCATCCATACCATCTCTGCTGGTTGAACAAAAGGGAAATAGCAAGAAGACTGTTATATTAGAGATGGAGAGAAACAGAGCTAGATGGCAAGGAAATGAAGGTCATTTTCTTTAAGGATACTTTTAAATGAGCCACCAACAGGAGAGTCTTCCGGTCAAAGGCTGCATCTGTTGATGCTTGCAGATCAAGCTCATGGTGTCTTGGGAAAAGCAGATATGAACTACCACACCACTGATTTCCTCTGCAAAGGTACGCTCTCTCTGCTTCATGAGGGTTGAGCTTGTGGAGTGCTCCATAATGCCTTTCAGGACTGACTTATGAAATCTTAAAAGGCGGTATTTTCTAAAGCATTTAACATTGGTGTAACTGTACCCACTGAAGTCAGAGGTATAACTCTCATTGAAGTTAATGGGAACAGTTAAATCATTGTTGAATGTTTTTTATAAAAGAAAATTGCAGTTCACATATACTCATAACCCTCAAAATGGGCATTCCAACCCTTCATGATGGCATAAACTGTGATTTTCATCATGACTGTGGAAATGATATTTTTCTGACTACATTATAAGTGTCAATAAATAGGATTATAGTATTGTTAATTCTTACTTTGTTATGATCATTCAAATATTTTACACAAGTAATCACCATGTGTGCTGAGGCATGTATTTTAGGTAAGCAGAGGCATTTGTTTTGTATAACATTTAATACTGACTAGTAGAAATCTGTTTCCTATTTACATTCTTGTATGTCTGTGTTGGACCCAACCACTGTAATGACATTGCTGTGTACATTATTGGTACAGCATTTTTAATCAACAGCACATTAACTATCAGCAATATTTTAAAATCATGAACAGAATAGTGACCAACAAATTGAGCCAATGCCAAAATGTGAGGCTTTTATTCAGTTTATGCTGCAGGTTTTGTTTTCTTACCTATCAAAAAGAACGGACACCCGTTCCATAGCTACAATAACAGACTCACTGTCTGGAGCTGTGGGATTTGCATCTGTTGCACGACTTGGGCTGATTTTCTCTTTTCCTAAGCAGAAAAAAGATATCTTGTAATAAGTTCACTATGGGAATACAGGTATAACTGAAAAAAATTCATTTCTGTCAGTAAGCTGTAAACATTTGTTTAATTTTCTGGAAAGTGCTCTAGAGGAGCTAGATATTAGTCTACTAAAAAGATGTACTTAAAACACAGAGCATAAATAATTGAATAATAAATCCACACCTGTATACATGCAAGTCAGCATTAACCCCAAGGCTGCCATTGCTCTGTGGGGGCTGTGTATGTTCACTCTGTCAACACTTAGTTTAACTAAAGATTCACTATCCAGTCTAGAAAGTTGCTCTGAAAGGAGGAGTCGTTCTAATCCTCTGAGGACGCAATGGTAAATAATGGATGGAGTTGATTCATCACTTCCAGATACCATTATGCCACAGACCTGAAATAAGCAAGAAAGAAATCTAAGAAACAATTGATTGTATTTAACTAAACTCTGACACCAATATATCAGAAAATGACTAATGTACAATTGTAAGAAGGAGAACTGATTTAATCTCCTCAATCAAATCCCTTCTGGGAAAAAGAGAGGTTACTCATCATACTGTAACTTGAGTTCTTTGAGATGTTTTCTTCCTATGGGTGCTCCACTATAGGATGCTTGGCTACCCTTGACCGGAGAATGCAAAGCAGTATTCGAGGGTCCATGCCTGCACAGAGCAGCACCCGGTGCCTCCAAATGAGGGCACAAAAGATGGCCTGGACCCACCACCACTCAGTTCCTTCTTGACTGTGAAGCAGAGCCACCACAGACAAGAAAAAGGAGGGCGGAAGACACCCAGAGGGACAAAATATTTTGAAGGACTCAAGTTACTGAAGGTAAGTAACCTCTCCTCCTTCTTTGTGTATATGTCCCTATGGATGCTCTGCTGTGGGAGGCGGGTGCTGAGGAGGCAAGTCCAAGACAGTCCAGAAGACTGCAACACCAAAGGTAGTATCATACCTGGAAACATACCATCCCTGGAACGTATGTAGGCAGATCTCTTGGAGACATGAGGCTTTGGATAAAACATTGGTAGGTGGATCTATTGATTAATATTATTCCAGAGACCTTAGGGAAGAAATGAGGATGGGGATACAGTGTAACTTTATCTCTACAGAAGGTAGTAAATGACAGGTCTGCCATACAAGCACGGAGTGAAATTATGGCTATAAGGAACAAAGTCCTGAGGGAGAGGTGGAGGAAAGAACAAGTATGTAGGTTCAAAGGAGGGTTTCCTCAGGGCACTTAGGACCAAATTACAGTCCCACTGGGAAGTTGGGGGCCCTTGAGGAATCTGGCCATAGTGGGGTTGGCAAAAACTGAGACGCCCTTGATGTGTGAGTGAAAGGCTGTGATATTGGCCAAATGTATTCTGAGTGAGCTCACTGATTGACCTTGTGTCTTCAAATCCAACAGGTAGTCTAAAATTTTGGAAAGCAGAACCTCTGATGCTGGAGAAGAGTAAAGAGAACACCAGGAATGGAAGTGTTTCCACTTCTGAAGATAAGCTTTGCAAGTACACCTCTACCCCGATATAACGCAACCTGATATAACATGAATTTGGATATAACGCGGTAAAGCAGCGTTCCGTGTGTGTGTGTGTGTGTGTGTGTGTGTGTGCGCGCGTGTGTGCGCGCGCGCGCACTCCAGCGGATCAAAGCAAGTTCGATATAATGCGGTTTCACCTATAACGCAGTAAGATTTTTTTTGGCTCCCGAGGACAGCGTTATATCGGGGTAGAGGTGTACTAGATTTCCTGCTAGATAGGGGAACTGATTGGACCTTTGTGGAACAGGTTAGCTCTACCTTGAGAACCATCCAGGAACCATGCTCTCAAGTTAAAGGAGGAAGGGTTGGGATTGATCAGGGTCCCAGAGTTCCGTGACAGGAGATTTTTCCTGATAGGACCTAGTTGGAGGGACGTTGCCACAGAGAGGTGATGGAGGTTTGACTACCACACTTGTCTTGGCCAGGACGGTGCTGTAAGGATAACCCTCGTTCTTTCCTGATAAAGTTTGAGTAAGGTCTTGAGAATTAGAGGTAGAGGCTGGTAAACAAAGCATGGTACAGGGCCCAGGTGTTATCAGGGCATCTCCCAATGAGTTACAGCCTTATACTTCCTTGGAGCAAAGACAACATTTTGCATTGTTTGGGTGTTAAAGAGGTCTGCTTTTGGGAGACCCTACGTCTGGCAGATGACAAGAAAGACAGAATCACTGAACTCCCATTTGTAATCTTGAAGGAAATTTCTGCTCAGGAAGTCTACAACCTTGAGATTCTTATCTCATGGGAAAGGCATCGGTTCCACAAGTTTGGTGACTGCATGTAAGGGCTGGGATCTCTCTCTTTCCTGTCAGTTGATGCAATACATTGTTGCCCTGTTGTCCAGCTTTACCCTGAAGGAGTGGCCCTTTACAGTGTGAAGGAAGTGTTGATAAGCCTATCGAATGACTCCGGTCCAGAACATGGATGTAGAGTATGACCTTTATGTGGACCACTTGCCCTGCGCAGTGTCCCCTTGGAGGTAAGCCACGCATCCCAAAGGAGAAATATCAGTTGTGAGGATCTTTGAGGGTAGGGTATATGAGAATGGGGTTCTCACTCAGACCTTCAGTGGGTCATTTCACCACCTGAAAGAGTCCAGAACTTTTTGAGGAGACTGGGGTGTACACAGACCTAAGCCATGTGTGAAGGCACCTGACATGCAGTCTCATGTGAGACGTGACAAAGATGGAGGCCAACATGTGGCCCAAGAGTTGTAGGCAGGTCCTTGCAGTTGTTTGCAGACTGTTGTGTTGTTGAGATTAGCCTGGATAAACTCTCTTTGGGGAGATAGGTTCTGGCAGTTAGAGAGTCTACAGTGGTTCTGATTAAATCTATTGTTTGGATGGGAGTCAATATAGACGTTTTCCGATTAATGCAATGTCCTAGAGACTGAAACAGTGCTAGAGCCCTGGCAGTTGCCAACTGTACCTCCCGAACTGATCAACCCCTGAAGAGTCAATCGTCCAGGTAAGGGGAATACTGCTATGGCCCACTGACATAAATAGGCTGCCGCTGCTGAGAGGATATTTGTAAAGATCTTTGGGGCTGTGGAGAGCCCGAAGGGAAGGACTCAGTACTGGCAGTGTTCTGAGTGAAACATAGGAAACGTTTGTGGGATGGGTAGAAAGCTACATAAAAGAAGGCATCCTGCAGGTCAAGGTTGATGAAGCAATCTCCCATATCTAAGCATGAGATTTATAGTGGCTAGTGTCACCGTTCTAAAGTGCTGGGAAAGAATGTAGGCGTTCAGGTTTCTGAGGTCGAGTATCAGTCTCTATCCTCTGCCCCTCTCCCAACGAACTCTGGAGTAATCAGTTTGATTGCCCCAAGAGTAGGAGAGACTGGATCTCTTGTTTTAAGAGATCTTCATGAGATGTGTCTCTGAAGACAGATTGGGAAGGCAGGTGAGAGGGGGGAATAGTATGAAAGTGGATGGAACATCTCACATTGATGACCTCCAAGATCCATTTGCCTGAGGTAACCTGCTCCCAGGCAGGCAGGAACGGGGAGAGATGCTATCCTAAGTGGGTGGTGGTGGATGAAATTGCGCAGCACAGGATCCAGGAAAGTAGATGCCCTCGTCCAAGATGTAAAATTGTTTCTTAGAGGGAGGAGCAGATGATGATATTGTAAAAAAGAGGTGGTCTCTTTTTGGAGATCTAGATCAAGTCGCGGGCAGCTGAGAAGGAACTGAGCGGTGGTGGGTAAGTATCTTATACGACCTCAATTGGAGGCACAAAGTGCTGCTCTGAGCACACACAAATCCTAGGGTGGATCATCCATACAGATATATATGCAAAGAAGAAAACATTTTTTTCATAAAGCTTATCAATAATAATCCACCTAAAAAGTTTTTAAAAAAATCTGCACTGCTTCAAGATTGCATCAATCTTCTGTAATCTGGAGCATTGTGCAATACATACCTGTATAATTCCTGCAGAGAATTCTGGCCCTACATCAAGTGGGTAATTCTCTATCAAGTAGAATGCTGCAGCACACATCACTAAAATATGCTGTTGGTTATGGACATGTACACAGCTGTAAATAAGCAAGAAAGCAAATGGTTATATATCAACAAAGAAGTGGTTACTTACTGTAAACTGTGGTTCTTTGAGATGTGATGCGGACGTGTATTCCATGTAGGTGTGTGCGTGCCCAGCATGCCAGACCTGAAGAATTTTGCCTACAGTATCCATAGAGGGGTGACACCAGAGACTAGACTTTAATGCAGAAAAGACAGCAGGTGGGGTGTGGAATACACATCTGCATCACATCTCAAAGAGCCAGTTGCAGTAAGTAACCATTTCTTTTTCTCAAGTAGATGCAGCTGTGCATTCCACTTAGGTGACCCACAAGCAGTACCCCTCTCCCCCCCACGGAGAGGGGCTCGGAGTCTATTTAAACAAGGACTTCAGGACTGCGTTCCCAAAGTTTGTATCTGCTCTGGATGCTGTGGTAATGGCATAATGGTTCATAAATGTATGTACTGATGACCATGTAGCAGCCCTGCAAATATCCAATATTGACAGCTCCTTCTTTCTGGCTAACTCCAATGTAGAGGGGTATCAGGGCAGGTCTTGGAATGGACATGTGCAACACATCTTGAAAAACAACCATTACGGAAAGGTAAGTAACCGTTTTTTTCTTCTTCGAGTGCTTGTACATGACCATTCCACTGCAGGTGACTCCCCAGCAATTGTATAGGAGGTGGGATTGGCGCTCATGAACCTGCTGAGTGCAAACCAACTTGACGGAATCTGGCATCGGCCCTAGACTATTGAGTGATGGCGTAATGAGCAGAGAACGTATGCACTGACGACCAAATCACTGCTCTGCAAATGTCCTGAATAGGGATCTGTGCTAGGAATGCTGCTGACAATGCTCTTGTGGAGTGGGCAGTCAGGCTAGCTCAGGGGTGGGCAATAATTTTCACAGGGGGCCACTCCACGAATTTTGGTAAGTCGTCACGGGCCGCACATTTCTACTATATTAATGGAGGGGGTGCATGGTCTGGGAGAGAGTTTGGGTGTAAGAGGGAGCTCTGGGCTGGTGCAGAGTGTTGGGGTGTAGGAGAAGGTGAGGGGTGTGGGCTCTGGGAGAGAGTTTAGTGCAGGAGGGGGCTCCGGGCTGGGGATTTGGGCACAGGAGAGGGTGCAGGGTCTGGGATGGAGTTTGGGTGCAGGAGGGGGTTCTGACCTGGGGCACAGGGTTGGGGTGCAGGAGGGGGGTGAGGTACAGGCTGTGGCCGGGAGGTGCTTACCACAGGCGTCTCCTGGGTGGCGGCGCAGCAGGGCTCAGGCAGGCTGCCTGCCTGCCGTGGCCCCGCGCCACTCCCGGAAGTGGCTGTGGCCGGCTGCTGCTGGCACGTCTCTGCGCGCCCCTTAGGGGGAGGAGGGCAGCGGGTCTCCGTGGGCTGCCCACGGCCGCAAGCACCGCCCCTGCAGCTCCCACTGGGTGGTTTCCGGCCTATGGGAGCTGTGAGGACTATGCTGGGGGCAGGGGCAGCGCGCAGAGCCGTCTCACCCCCATGCCAGGGGCACGCAGAGACGTGCCAGCAGCAGCCAGCCACTTCCAGGACCGGCATGGGGCCACAGCAGGCAGGAAGCCTGCCTGAGCTCCTCGCTGCACCACATGATTTTTAATGGCCCGGACTCAGAGATTGCAAGGGCTTTGGAACTGTGCTCCGGCTCCACTCCAGCTCCAGGCAAAAACCTGCAGCTCCACTACTCTGGAGCGGAGCCCGAAGCTGGAGCGCAGAGCAGCTCCGAAGCCCTGGAGGGGGCAGAGGAGGCTGGACAGAAATGTTAGTCATGGCGGGCCGAATGTGGCCCGCGGACCATATTTTGCTCACCCCTGGGCTAGCTGGTGGCGGAACATTCGCCGGCTCATAACACGTGAGAATGTACTACGTGAATCAAGATATAATTCTCTGAGCAGAGATGGGGAGACCTTTCATCCTGTCAGCTACCGCTAAAACAGTTGGGTGGATTTATGAAATGGGTTTGGTCTCTTCTATATAGAACACTGGTGCATATCTTACGTCCAATGAGCAAAGCCGCTGTTCTTCCCTATTTGCATGTGGTTCAGGTAGAAAGCTGACAGGAAGAATGCCTGATTGCTATGAAATGGGAAACCACCTTTTGGCGGAAGCTAGGGTGAGGATGTAACTGCATCTTATCTTTCAAGAAGACTGTGTATGGAGGTTCCAACATGAGGGCACAGATCTCTGAGACCCTTCCAGCCGAACTAAAGGCTACTAAGAAAGCCACCTTCCATGAAAGGTATAATAAGGGGCACATTGCTAACAGTTCAAACAGGGGACCCATACATTTCGATAAGACCAAGTTTAGATCCAGGGAGGGGTGGGCTCTTGTACCTGGGGGTATAATCTTTCTATACACTGAGGAAACCGATAGACATCTCATGTGAAAAAACAGACCGGTTATCCACCAAGGATGGAAAGCTGATAGTGCTGCAAGGTGAACCTTGATTGAGGAGACAGTTAAACCTTGCTGTTTCAGGTGTAACAAGTATTCGAGAATGTCCGGAAACAATGACCGTGCAGGCGAGACTCTGCGTTGGGCAGCCCAGATGAAGAACGACTTTCACTTTGCGAGGTAAGTAGCCCTGGTGAATGGAGGGCTTCCTGCTACCCAGTAAGACATGACAACCCTACTCCAAGCAAGCCAGCTCTCTGGGATTTAGCCATGGAGCTTCCAGGCCATCAAGTGAAGGGAGCTGAGGTTCAGGTACAGTAGCTAACCATAGTCCTGATGGATCAGGTCCAGATGTAGAGGGAGCAGGAGTGGAGCCGCCACAGAAAGGCCTAGCAGTGTGGCAAACTGATGTTGGTGGGGCCAAGCTGAGGCTATTAGAACGACCCACACCCAGTCCCATCTGATCTAGAGCAGAATCTTGTTCATGAGCGGGACAGATGGGAAAGCATAGTACAGGTGACCTTTCCATGATAGTAGGAAGGCATCCGTGAATGATCCCAGGCTGAGACCTCGCAGGGAGCAGAACTGGTGACACTTCCTGTTGTGCCTGGTTTCAAACAGGCCTGCCCGGGGAGTCCCATACTGCTGGAAAATACCCCTCGTGATGTCCGGGTGAAGGACCACTTGTGGTGACTGGAGAAAGACTTGTTGAGGCCATCTGCCAGCTCGTTCTATGCTCCTGGAAGATGAGAAGCTTCCAGGTAGACTGAATGGGCTATGCAGAACTCCCACAGCTGAACTGCTTCTCTACACAGAGGGGAAGAGCGAGCTCCTCCCTGCCTGTTGAGATAGAACATGGCTGTCCGTAAGAACCAACACACACTTGCCTGTAATGTGAAGTAGGAATGCTTGACAGGCCAGGCGAACTGCCCTGAGCTCTCTGATGATGCGTAGCGAGAGCTCTTCTGAAGGCCAAAGGCCTTGAGTCCTGAGGTGCCCCAGCAAGTCCAGCCACCAGTTGAGGGAGAGGAGGACTGGGGAAGGTACCATAAGAACCGAGTCCAGGTGGTGACAGTTTGGCGAGTACATCGAGGCATGCCATGCCAGGAGGGGTTTGAGATGTACTTTTGTGTTCTGCACTACATACGTTCAGGAGGCCATGTGACCCAAAATCCTCAGACAATTTTGGGCTGTTGTAACTATGTTGCCCTTAAGGTGCACTATCAGGGATGTGATTGTCTGAAACCAACGTTCCTGAAAGAAGGCTCTGGCCTAGGTAGAGTCAAGCACTGCTCCAATAATCTCTATCCTCTGTAGTGGAGTGAGGGTGGACTTCTGTACATTTATTAGCAGGCCCAGGGCCTGGAATGTCAACTGGATAAAGAGGATGCTGGACTCTATCTGAGCCCTTGACCTGCATCTGCCCAGCCCAGTGGTTCTCAACCTATTTACCACTGTGGGCCGCATCCAATACTACCTCTATGGCGCTGAGGATATCACATGGGCTGCAGCTTTGTGCTGATTGGGCCGCAAGCGGCCCACAGGCCACAGGTTGAGAACCACTGGCCTAGCCAGTCATTGAGATGCAGGTAGCCTTGCACTCCTCGCCTCCTCAGGAAGGCTTCCACTACCGCCATGCATTTTGTAAATACCCATGGAGCCGCCAACAGGCCAGAGAGGAGTACTGCGAATCAGTAGTGCATTTGGTTCACAACGAACCTGAAGAATCTTCTGTGGCCTTGAAAGATTGATATGTGAAAGTAGGCATCTCTTAAATGGAGGGCAGTATACCAGCCCTTGGGATCCAGAGAAGAAATAAGGGAAGCCAGGGAGACCATGCAGAACTTTAATTTCTTGAGATAGCTGTTGAGCTGGCACAGGTCTAGAATAGGTCTGTGCCTTCAGGATTAGGAAATAATGGGAGTAGAACCCCATCCCCCTTAGATTTTGTGGAACCTCTTCCATGGCCCCCACCCAAAGGAGAGATTGAACTTCCTGGGTCAGAAGTTGCTCATGAGAGGGGTCCCTGAAGAGAGATGGGGAGGGAGAGTGCAGAGGAGGGGTAGAACTGAACTGGGGGATACATCCCACTTCCACCATTTTCAGCACCCAACAGTCCGTAGTGATACTGGACCATACACAGCTGAAGTGGGACAGGCAGTCTGCAAACAAAGTGGGAAATAGGATGAAGAAACATGAGAACTGGTAGCGCATCCTCGAGCGCCCCATTAAAAGCTGCTTGGAGCCTTCTTGGTGTCTGGGTGGAGCAGACATTGACACTGAGCTAGAAGGGGACAGTGGTCTATGCCTAAAGCCCCTGCTCCTTTTCCTCTGCGTGTCTTGATGGGCTGGGGTACCGGGAGGACTGCTGAGGTCTGTAGTGCTTTCTTGAAGTCACTGGGTATACAATCCCAGGGAGTTAAGGGTAGCTTCTAGTCAGTCTGCTCCAAACAGAGCAAAGCCCCCTCGAAGGGAAGGTCCTGGAGGGTTTGCTGGACCTCCCATGGGAGACCGGAGGACTGTAGCCATGAACTCTTATGCCTGGCTACTGTGGAAGCCATGGACATGGCCACTGAATCTCCTGCATTCTGGGCAGCTTGCAGGGAAGCCCACACTATGTATTTCCCCTCATCTACCAGTGAGGAGAACTCCAGTCTGGCCTCTTGTGGCAGCAAGTCTTTGAACTTCTACATGGAGTCCCACATGTTGAAGTCGTATCTGCCCAGCAGCACCTGCTGGTTAGTGATCCTGAGCTGCAGACCCCCAGTAGAGTAGACCTTTCTACCGAATAGGTCCAACTTTTTAGAGTCTTTTGCTTTAGCTGACGCACCTTGCGGACCCTGCCTTTCCTTTTAATTGGCAGCGGAGACCACCAGGGATCCTGTGGGGGCATTAGTGTACAAGAACTCATAACCCTGGGCAGGGAAGGAAGGTGGAAGTTTGCCACAAGGCTTTCACCGGTTCCATGATGGCCTCACTGAGAGGCAGAGCAACTTTCAATGGGCCTGCTGCAGCCAAAAGTCCACCAGACTAGGAGAGGCCTCTTACTACCTCCACCTGAATGCCCAAATTTTGGGCCACCATCTTCAGCCGCTCCTGGTGGGACTTATAGTCATCTTGGGGCAGCGACACACCTGCTCCTGACACAGCCTCATCAGGAGAAGAGGAGGAGGAGGCTGGCACTGTCTGAGGGCACTCCTCTTCCCCTTCTGCACCGACCGGATCCTGTGGAGCTGATTCCTGAAACTCAGCACCGGGCTTGGTACCAGAGTCTGGATCAGACGCTGCCTGATGGGGCAGCAGTGCCCTTCTCTCAGAGGCCACCGAATAGGAGCACCTCGAATGGGGCCCCAGGATTGGGGGAAATCCCCACAGGTTCCAAAAGGGCCATTGCATTGGCACAGGTCCCCAGTGACCACTAGGCGAAGCACTCGATGGCACTCCTGTGCCCAGATCCGCAGTGGACAAGAGTAGTACGACCCAACCTCTGACTCCGACAACGAGGAGTGTACCTGGTGACCATGGAGGAGTGGTTCCCACCGGTGCTGGAGAGCAGTGCCAAATTGGGGAAGCCTGTGTCGGGGCCAGCATGGTCAGTTTTCCCTTAGACAGTACCGGAGGGCCGGGTACAGAACGGTAACTGGTGGCCACCAGCTCTCTCCTGCCCGCCAGCACCAATACCACTGGTTCTCACACTGTTGATGACACCAGTACCAACAGCAATAGCAGGTGCTTGGTGGCAGTGAGTGAAGCCGGCATGGATGGCATCGCAACAGCACTGGGGCATCGCAACACACTGTCCCTCCAGGGCTGACTGTTCATCTGGTACTTGACTCAATGGCGCCCGTATAAGGGCCGGAGTCAATGACGCTGACTGCTGCGCTGCTGAAGCAGAGCAGTGGCCTGGCTTAGGTCGCACTCTGCTATGCTCCATGTGCCTGGCCTTCTTAGGTGTCAGGGAACATCCCTTCTCAGCTGGCTGCTTCTTATGTCTCTTCCTCTGCACAGGGGATGGCGAACAGTACTGGGACTCCCTCATGGTAGGCGGAGCGCAATGATGCCGACGTGCTTGATACTGTACTGAGTCCGACTGCTCAACTCAGAGGAAGGTCTCAGTGCCACCTCCATAACCAGGAACTTCAACCTGACCTCCCAGTCTCTCTTTGTATGGGGCTTAAAATCCCTTCAAATCTCGCAGCAGTCCCTGATGTGAGCCTCACCCAAGCACTTGTTTGGTCACTCAGGGACATAGTCTTGTTGCAGGAGGCACAAAGCTTGAAGCCCGGTGACTGAGGCATGTTTAGGCAACAGATAAAGACGAAACTCTGCTAACTAACCGAGATACACAAACTATACTAACTGACTAAAAACTATGCCAACTATATACAATAACCAGAGGACACAAAGATCATTGAGAATGCTTGTCAAAGCAAGAGGAACAGTTCCAGCAACCATCACAGGCAGTAAAAAGGAACTGAGGGGGCACAGAGTCAGCTGGGCCCTTTATACCAGTGCTATGAGCACCCCAGAGGACGCTCGAACCGCCCTGATGGGTACCACCGAGGGAAACTTTTCTGGCGATTGTGCTAAGAGCCAGCACACACCTACAGTGGAATCGACATGTATAAGCACTTGACGAAAGTTTAAACCCTTCATGACAGTGGTTTTCAATCTTTTTTCATTTGTGGATCCTTAAAAAATTTCAGATGGAGGTGCAGGCCCCCTTTGAAATCTTAGAGATACTCTGCGGACCCCCAGGGGTCTGCAGACCACAGGTTACAAACCACTGCTTTTTTATATTATAACAAGGGAAGATTTTGTAATATAGTCTACTGAACTATCAAACACTTATTTTTCTCTCTTCCTTCAAGCATGTCACTTCTGCAAATCAAAGCTGAAGATAGTGGCAAGGGATACTAGTATGTATCAACTACTATTATGATTTCTGATCTATGGATAGAAACCTTTAGTTTCCAGTCTGAGAGCCTGTTAAATTTCAAAATGGCTAGGGGACAGGCAAACAATGTCCATATAAAAATAAAAATTGACTATTCACCTCAATCTTGAAACCAACTATCTTTTTGAGGTTCAAACCTGAAACGTAAAAAGCTTTTTGCTCATGAGTATGCGCTCTATTTTCAATTGGAATCAGAAGCAAAAATAGTAACACTGCAAGAAATGTAATTAGCATATTCTCAACCTGAAGTCCTCAGAATCGTCTCAAAAAGCTTGTTTTACAGGATCAAGAGATTTGGATAAACCAGGATACTTCTAGATGCTTATTCCACAGTTCAAATTGTTCTTTGCATTAGAACACTGCAAAATTTCAAATACAGAACACTTACTGGGCTATCCCTCTCAGATTGGAAAGCAAATACTCGCTGATAATTGGAATGAGTTGCTTTGCTGTTTCATCAAGCAGGTCACACTCAAGGATGTAAAGAATTCCATGCAGAGCTCCAATCCGACTTGGCATATGGGTGCTGCGTAGTGTTGATTCCAACAGACGGCTTACTGGCTCGGCTACAGCTTTATCCTAATGCACATAAACAAAACGATGCACTAAAAGCATTACTGGACCAATACACCATTCTGATGATTCATTACAACTGGAAAAATGTTTGTTAGTGAAATAAAGAATAGAAAATGTACCATGAATCAGAGGTTTACACAAAACAAGTACTTAGATATCTGAATAATGTTCAAATCTCCCTTCGTACAAGTTGGAAAACTGGTATATTCTGGCTTGCAAATTTAGTTAAACTAAAAAGGTTGCATCTAATTCTCAGTGTAAAAGCATTCTCCTCAAAGAGATCATAACATTAAATCAGTGTAAGTACTTTATCAACTTTTTGCAAGTGAAATGGTAAACCATTGTACCAAGATGTTAACATAATGTTGTCATACTTGGAAAAGAAAAACTGTCATAATATATCATCAGTTTAGGGGAAGCACTAATACTACTGATAGGTAAGGGATACCATGGATGCAGTTTAGGATGTTTACATACTAAGCATCCTTATATGTAGGCCTTTAGCTCCTAGAAGTTTCTAATCTGTCAATGGTCCTCCAAACTGGTGGACATGTGAAGAAGAATGCTAATATATGAAACTGATTGCTATATGCCCAAGATCTGCATATAAGGATGCTTGGCACATAAGCACGCTAAACGGCATCTATGGTAAACATTACCGTGGAGCCTCAGTCATTGGGACACACTATTGATGGTCCAGTGAAATAACTATCTGTTACCCATGGCCACTGACAGTCACACCTGGACACTGCTTCCTCCCCATCACCTGTATGTTTAGGGTGAACATGGTATTAGAGGATTGTAACCTAAGAAGCAGAAGCTGAGAAGGCTGGAATGCAGGTTATTCATCTTGCAGTAGCACCCAGGGGTCCCAATCAGGGCTCAGGGCCTCACTATGCTAGGCACTTATAAACATAACAAGACAGCCCTGGCCCCAAAGACAAGAGACAGCAGGTGGACAGAAACAGACAGCTGGGGGAGGAGGGGCACCCGTTCAAGGACACAATGAGAACAGTTAAGCACAGCACACTAGCTGCCTAACCATTGTCAAGCTTTTTGTATGCATCACAGCAAAGAAGATTTTAAGGACGGATTTTCAAGGAGGGCAACCAAGTGGCTTTATGAAAGTTTACAGGGAGATGTTTATGGCAGCAGCTTTGCTTTCAATGAGCTTCATGAATGGAATGAGAATTTTTAGTGGAAGTGGTTGGGTGTAGGTGAAGGTAGTTTCTGCACCATATATTGGAGAATGTATTTCCATCTTTCACTACAATGATCTATCACTGCTCAGGCTCTCTCTGGTAACAGCAGCAGCTCAATGGTAACATTCACTATCTACAACTGATCATAGGATTATGGTAACTCACTCCTAGTGTGGACCTAGCACTGGGCCTCCATGCCTTTGCCTAGAATACTAAAATGCACTCTTTTTAGGACTACAAAAAGTCCATCCTAATCTACAATCTTGCATGCACAGCAACTACCCAAGTTCTGAGTGGCATGAACCATTACATAGACCGACCTGTGCTCAAATCTCTACGAAGGTTTTCTGTTTGGTTTTGGGGGCGTAATTGAAGGGGCTGCTGGTTATCGTTAAAGCCCTGAATAATCTGGTACCTGGCTATCGGAGAGATGGCCTCTTACCGTATCCCTTGTCACAGCAGTTAAAAATCAAATGGAGGCTCTTGCTGGTCCAGAGGAAGGCTCTCAGTTTCACAGAGTTTAAGGCCAGAAGGCAACATTAGATCATCTAGGCTAACCTCTTGCATATCACAGGACATTAAATTTCATGCAGTTACCCCTGTATTGATCCCAATTACTTTTGTTTGACTACAGCATATCTTCCAGGAAGGCATCCAGTCTTGATTTGAAGACATCAGGAGATGGAGAACCCACCATTTTCCTTGGTTGTTTGTTCCAGTTTTTTTCCACCTTCACTGCTAAATTTTTTTGCCTATTTCCAATTTGAATATGGCCAGCTTCACTTTCCAAACATCTTGTTGTGCCTTTGTCTGCTACATTAAAGAGCCCTTTGCTACCCAGTCTCTTCTCCCCATGAAAGTACTTCAATACAGTAATCCAGTCGCTAAACTACACAGTTTGAGTTCTTTAAATCTCTCACTGTAAGGAGTTCTTTAAATCTCTCACTGTAAGGCCTTTTTTCCAGCCGTTGAATAATTTTTGTGGCTCTTTTCTACACCCTCCGTAATTTTTCAAACATCATTTTAAAAATAGGGACACCAAAATTGGACACAGAATTCCAAAGTCAGTCCCACCAATGCCATATACAGAGTAAAAAAACACATCCCTACTTCTCTGTTCCTACATCTAAGGATCGCATTAGTTCTATTTGCCACAGCATTGCTCTGGGAGCTCACGTTGACTTGCTTGTCCACCATAATCCCTAGATCTTTCCTAAAGTAATGTCTTTCCAGCATACATCCCCCATTCTATACATATAGCTTGCATTCCTCGTTCCTAGAAGTATGACTTTGCATTTGGCTGTATTAAACCTCATTTTGTTTGAATGGGCCCAGCTTATCAAGTGATCCAAATCACTCTGTATGACTGCCCTGTCCTCATCTTTATTTACTACTCTGCCATTTAAGGGCCTCCCCTCTGGAATTCGTTCCCAAGAACACTCCAAACCACAAATATAGCAGTCTTCAGGACACAATTAAAGACACTGGGTCTAGCTTTGAATATGTTAATTTAATTATTAAAATTATTAAAAAATGGATGGATGAGAAGTAATTAAAAATGTATTAAAAATATGAAGCTGCCACCATGAGAGGTGCTCCCTAAAACCTCTGAAATATGCCAGTTCTTTGTGGTGGAAGTGCAGCAATTCCAGCATCAAATAGACCAAAACGGCAATACATTCACAGACTTGCCACAACTTTTAAGTGACAATTTCTTACCATTCCAAGAACAGCAGCTGCTTTACATGTGGCTGGTACCAAATATTGAATGAGAATCTCATCTTCTGATGGATGCACCTTCCGCAATTCTGTCAATGTGGTGTACATCATCTCAAATTGATTCCTTTCTGTAAACAAGTCTGACACTGCCAGAAGCTGTGAACATGATAAAAATGGAGTAGAAAAATCTGTAATTATCAAGTCACAAACATTAGACTGTCCCCACTTAATGTAACTGCCAGCAAAAAAATAATTCAACTCCTTTTATTGTAACATGGGCTATAAAAAGTTTTAATTTGAAAGCTACAGTAAAATCAGATATAGTCTAATCAGACACTGGCTTAAAAAGGAACAGTCAAACTTTAAAAAGACAAAGAACCCAAAATGGTAGAAAGATATTTACACACATTTTAAAATAAAATGTTTAAAGCCAGTTCTTCTTACATACCTTCTGAAAGCAGAGTTTAGGATTCTGTATCTCTTAAATAACAGTAACACAAAACATCGGAAAATGCTCCCTGCTGTGTTTTAGGAATTATGGCTGAATTGTTCACTACCTTATTCAATGTGTTAGCTAACTCAGTGTTGAATATGTATAGGAGTGGTGCCCCAAACATATCCCTCAACGCTCTATTCTACCACCCAGGTATTTTTACTATCAGATACCCCTGATCAGGAGTCAAAAAAAAAAAGGGGTGGGGTGGGGTGGGTGGAAGACTTACCTGTACAGTAACTTGGATTTGAGATGTGTTCTCAATATGTATTCCATGTCTGGGGCTCTGATAAATTATATTTTCTGAGCAGGAGTTAGGGAGGATTAGGCCTTGTTTATATTGAGCCATAAACCTGTAGAATATACTCAACCATATAAGGAGACAATATACTGAATTCTGTCCATGATTTGCTAGGGAGAAGTTCCTTGAACCGGCCAGTCACTGAGGTACATTAAATGAGCTGCTACTGCAACCAAACATTTCACAAAAGTTCTTGGGGCTTTTGACAAACCGAAAGACACTTTTTACTGAATGTGTGTGTTGCTGACCACAAAAATGTAGAGATTTCCTATGTGCTGGATGGATGGAAACATGCATCCTGGCGCTTAAGAGCTGCAAATCAATCTGGAGGATCCAAGGTGATGATTATTGAGGACAGGGTCACAATCCAGAATTTGAATTGGCAGATGAATGTGTTTAGATTTTCAGGTCTAGGATGGGGCAGCCTCTTGATTTTTGAGGGGACTTGAAAATAATGGAAATAAAAGCCCTCTTACAAACTGAGGAGAAACCTCCTCATATTGCTCCTAATTTCAGGAGGGATTGTGCCTCACAATGTAATAGACTCTCATAAGGAGGAGTTCCAGAAAAGGGATGGTGAAGGCACATGGATGGTAGGAAATTCTTGACACTGAATGGAGTAACTTTTTTCCTATTATCTCCAGCACCCATTGGCCAATGGGAATATTGTTTCAAGCTTCCTGAAAACTAAATAAATGGTTCCCAAAAAGGATGGGGTAAGGATCTCCTAACACTGACTGACAGCTCTCCAAGTGACAGTCAAATTAACTGCTTTGAGGAAGGTAACAGTATCATGGCAATGGTGAAAACATATTAAACTCAATTGGGAGGATAGGCAGATCTGTTATAGGAATATAGTTATGATGGAAGGTGTTAATGGGTGCCAATAGCCAGCTTTGATCTATAGACAACTGGAAAGGTGCTTGAGGCTGGGGTTGTGCTAAAGAGATGGCAGGGCTTCTTCATGTGTCTCCCATATCCCCCTCTTTTGGTTTTCTGATATCCCCCAAACTCAACAGGGCTCCGGCCACTGATGCCTTGATCAATTCCAGAATGTCAGGGAATGGTCTGTTGCAGCATTCAAAGTTATGTTACATACATACACAGAAATCCCATCAAGTTGAGTGTAAACATGATGGCTGCCCTCTTGGCCAACAGACCAGGGATCTCTAGAACTAAAAGCGTGAGGTGCTACTGCTTGAGCTACAAGCCAAGGGTTCTGTAAACTGGGGTTGTAACAACTCATATGCTCTGTTGGCCAGCATAGAAGTGGACTGTAACACACTCAGCAGTGGGTTACATAAGGACTTTGCAAAATCTTAGCCAAATAACTAACAGAAGAACAGGGATCGCAAGTGCAAGAGACCAGACACCACTAACTTTGCTCAATCTTACAGCCATGGGTGGTGAGAAGGAATTGAGGATCTATTGGTCATTCCACATCCCTTATGCTCTCACGTTGGGGGCGGGGGGCTCAAGGGCATGAAAGAGGTAGGTGCAGCCTAACAGACAGTGCTAGTCAAAAGACTTCAATTAAGTTCATGGGGCAAATGTGCACCAGACATGGAATACATACAGACAAGCACTCAAAAAATAACTTCTCTTTCCTTAACCTTTTGGCTTACAAAACCAACAACAAAAGTAAAATAAGTAGTTTTGGGGTCCAAATGAAGGTTACTGTTTAGCAACACTATGAACCCAGACATCCAAAAATGCACAATACATTATTTTTGCAGCAAGAGTGTCCCATCCTAACATTTTCTAAGTCTATGAATAATTGCCTTTCAATTTATATTATCTTAAAAGTTTCAGTGGCAATCACTCCCCAGTTCTCCATCCCGCAAGAATCCTAGATTTCATCAGATGCTTCAATAATAATCTTAGTGCCTACTTACATCATTTGTTCCTCTGCTTTTATATTTTCTCCCTCATTATATTATAGGGTAAACACAGAATCCTGAACTCTAGTCTTAGTAGGTAGGCAAGTAAAGGAAGAATTTATTTTCAGTTATTCTTTTATAACATTTATTTGTAATTCAAGTTTACACATATTCTACTATTAATGAGTGCTTAAAACAGCTTAATATATTTTAATCAAAAGCTTTCCCATTGAACTTTAAGTTATCATTACGGATGAAGGACGTATCATTACATCAATGACAATGCCTACAGAAGTCAGTTTTTCTGTACATTAGGAAAAGCTACTTTATAAACTCTCTGTAAACTCAAACATACCATGAAAGTGCACTCAATTATGGCACAGAATTTATTTTTTAGACTTACTGATCGCACCACTTCACTAATCAGAATGACTGGTGTTCTCTTGCTAGGATTTGATGGCAATATCCATTGACTGTACAGTTCAAGCAAGAACTGAGAACAAGAATGTATATCAACCCCAGCCCGGTGTTTCCTGCAACGTACAATGAGCAAAGATTACAATCACTGTATTAGTGTTTCTTTTCTAATTACTTTGAAAAGCAATCCTTACACAGCATCCATTTTATAAAAGGCAACATATGATTCTCTTTTAATGACTTCAAAACACAAGAACTGAAGTCTGTTCAAGTGGCAAACGGAAAAAAAAAATGACACAAGTGACCTGGAGTTAATAGGAGAGGTTGGTGGTGAAGAAGGAGCAGGCATATCATTCTCATCTTCTTCATCTTCATCCCACTCCTCTTCTCTCAATGGAGTGATGTTATTTCCTAGCCACACGGAGTGTATAGAAACCTTAAATATCAGAAAACATTAACTTGAAAAATATTTAGCTTTTTCATAATCAGAAGTTGCTAGAACAAAAAAAGCTATAAAATTTTTCTATTTAAAAGAGGAGCAAAAATACTCTACAGTATATAAAGATATGTTTATAAAAGCTTTATACCATTATTTTTATAGTACTTTATGTTGCATATGTGTTGTGCTTATATGGCAGCAATAAGATTATGCTGTGCACCCTATCACTTCACTGAAAATACTAAACTTGTTTCTAAAAAGGTATGGCATATTGAGTTTACAGGCATAACAGTAAGTTTTACAGGCATCAATCATATCACTACACTTACAGTACATTAGCACAGACCCATTAAGCTATAGCTATAATCAACTTGTCTGGGAACCAATATATGTAGGAGCAAGTCCCAACCCTGAATTCTCTAGCCAAAAATACTTTAAAAAATGTTTCCTTTATTTATATTCTAGTGTCAAACTAGAAACAATTCAGAAAATGCTACTACTGTGAAATTAAAGAGGACATGGGAAGGTTAGTGACTGCTGGTTCTATTGCCATTTGCAAATTTCAGAAAAATGCTTGTTAGGAAAGAGAATTGGAAGGTCAGAGTTTGAATAATCATGTTTAAAACAGCCAAGGCTCAAGTAATATGCAGTATTAGAGGACTTCTACTATGAGATATATGCAGTGACGTTGCTGCCTTCCCTTAGTTGTGTCTGGAGGATGGAAAAAAAATAGATCAGCATGAAACCCTGATATCATTCCACAGGGTTTTGTGGAAACATCTGAATATGTGTGAATCCCATCCAGGTCGCATAAATGGATTTTGCACCCTAATTTTTGGGGCTAAATAAATCCCAAACTCAAAGTGCCAGTTAGCTGAAACGGCCTCACTGTAGATAATGTTGGGTTGAAACTATGAAAAAAAAATCAGACAAAACTAAAATCAATCTGGCCAATGCTCATGAAAATTGGGACAAGTGGGCTGAAAAGTTAATGAATCTTAGAAAACCTGATGAAAATGTTGAGCTTATAACAAAGTCCAGAACCAGCCACATTTTCTTTTGTTGCAGGTTTCACCATGAAAGTTTCACACAACTCTAGAAAAACACCACTAAATATAGAAGATTTTGAGTGCTCTCCTAAATTTTATGTGTTATATCATTCCTGGTCATGTACAGGTTAATATTACAATTCTTACGTTTAACTTCTGACTGAAAATATTTTGCTTTAAATGTGACTTTTTTTTAATTCTGGATCCAGAATTTGCCATCTTCTGCTCATCTATTACTGTAATTTACTAACATTTCAAATATTCCATTGTGAAACTGAAGTTGAAGCAAACGCAATCTACACAAACAATTATCCCTAGCAGTTTTGCTGCTTTCCATTGTGCTGTCAGTTTGCAGCATTGGGCAGAAAAATTAAGTATACATGATTTTCAGATTTGCAAGTGTGTGTGTGTGTGTGTGTGTGTGTATGTATGGGGGGAGGGGATCTCACTGAGTCAGACTGAGAGCGCATTTCATTTCCATTACGCATTTTTAAAACCTTTCACGCTCTACTGTTCTTTGAAAACTAAGCAAGAAAAGTAAACTCCTTAAAAACTGATGTTTTGGAGCATCTTTCAATATACTTCCCAGGGTAACTATAAGAACGTCAATAGTAGTTTTGTTCAAAAAACCATCACTGGGATTGTTCATTGTCTCCGAAAAAACAGGCCGATTTCATTTGGGTGCCTAGATATGGTTTTAGAAACCTAAATTTAGGCACTCATTGGAAATATTGGCCTCAGGTGTTAAATATTTACAGAACTGCTTATTTACACTTCTGTAAAGCATCACATTCATATCTGGCACACAATAAGAATGTTTGCATCAGTTTGCTCAATGACAAGTCAAAATGATATTTTTCTGAGTACAGTAAGCTGAGACCGGTTTACAAAAAGCAAGCTGTGCCCTTGCTTATCTTATCACTGATAAGTTTATGAAATCAGAAATTAGATGAAATTTTGTTGCTGCTGCATAAGCAGATTACAATATAGCTTGAGGATTCAGATACATTGGTTCTGCAATGCAGACTGCAGTAAAAACTTGTGTTTGCAAGTAATCTGAGAAACCATGTCTTGAACACCACAAAGCAGCTCCAATTTTCCTAATTTAAGTTCAAAGCATCATTTCTTATGATAACTACATTTTAGGTAAGAAGCTGAGTCATGATTCTGAATTTTAAAG
Source organism: Platysternon megacephalum (assembly GCA_003942145.1). NCBI lineage: Eukaryota > Metazoa > Chordata > Testudines > Platysternidae > Platysternon > Platysternon megacephalum. The sequence continues at coordinate 4,621,988 of QXTE01000046.1, forward strand.
CAAAATATAACACATTTTTAAAATATATTTAAGTGCTCTAAAGAAAGAGAGGGAGACTAAGGAGTTAAACATCTTACATGTATCACAATTAGAGAGGGGATTTCTGGTCTCAACCTAGACTACAAAACATGATTTTACTCCAATTATCTATATAAAAAGTTGCTTTAATCAGGGAATTAAGTTATTTCTATGAATTCTAACTTGAAAAACAAAATTTCTACACCAATAAATAGTCTAGCTAAAACAGCTTTATCTTTCCTAAGTGTATGTTTACATTCTTCCATCCCTTCCCAAAGTTTCTAAAATTATTCACAAAAAAATACAGATTTGCGTCATTTTAAAAATAAAATAGGCTTAAAATGTTGCATTCTTGTTTGCTCTATATCGTGCAAGCAGCAGCTGTAATGATGATGTGTACACTAGAACGTCCATCCAGGAAATTTAACTGTACTGAGGTTATGATCTTAGTTAAATTAGCTGGCATTATATAAAGCTAGACAGGACCACACACATACATACTTAGAAAGGTTTCCCTTAATCTAAACTTTTTAATATTTATAAATACTTTATATATATATTATACACAGTACCCACATATAGCATTATACTCACAACAATCAAGGTTATTTATGTCATGTTTCCACTGTGAACTCTGTTTTCAGGGGCTTGCAAATTGGAAATAAAATTCAATCCAGGCAGAAAAAGTGGTACAAGATCTCAGCCCACAAGCTAAATAGCAAAATTTTTTGTTTGGGCTTCTGATTTGGAGTAAAGAGGCATAGGTGAGTGAGGAAATGAATAAAGAATGTGAAAAAAATCCATTTGGCCATTTTAATTTTTACTAATGTAAAAAATAATTCTCTCCAATGATTAATCTCTAAATAAGGATTAAATGTTATTTTGAGAAAGAAAAATAAGACTAATATTAAGTTATTTTAAAAATGACGTTACTCATCATGATCAACAAATTCTAATTGCCAGAATATTCACAAATGTACATGGTGCATTTTGGCAGGGTCATATTTTAGACTGCAAGTTAAACTTAATTTCACAGCTGCATATTAGTCTAATGATGGAGTCACTTCAATTAAAAAGATTGAAAGGAAATTCAACACACAAAAACCCTACTCCAGAAGATCATTTATTTCAATGTGTGAAGCTAAATTGTCTATATTTGAAAAACTTCATCTCTGGTATGGTGCTAAACACCAGAAGTTTGCACAATGTGTTTATACAATGCTGAATATTGTAATGCTCAACTTTGTCAACAAAATGACTTGAAACATGTCAAAGGCATGTCATTAAGGAATGAGCCAATGACATATTTGAAGATTTTAAAAATTAAATTAAATTGGAGTTCAAGAAAAAAAAATCAGAAAAGTTAACTTGTGAATAAACTTAATTTTCACTCAATAGCACACACACACAAAAAATGCTTTCCTGGCCAAATAAACTCACCTTTGGGCAGTAATATTTTTGGACGTAAGTGTGACAGATACGGCATTTTTCAGCAGTATCCTTGATACACCTTATTGAATTAAGTTTATACATCTTTGGAGTCCATTATTTTAAATTAATGATTTATGTATTATCATGGGCCAGGAATGTATGTAACAACTGGAGTGGGGAGATGTGACAGATGTGAGACCTGGGGGTACAAAGGACTATGTTGCATAACGTGCCAGATAATAATGGACTTTTGGAACAAAAAGTGTTAAGTGGTTTTCCTGGAGAATATCTAGGGGAGGTGAATGCATATTCCTGGTTATGCAAAACCCAGCCTTTTGAAGCTACGCCCTTAAGAAGTGGACTATTGTTTGCTGATCACTTGTTACATGAGGCCAAGATCAGATGACCAAGCAGCATCAAGGAAAGACTGAACTATTCATGGTACACCTCTACCTCAATATAACGCTGTCCTCGGGAGTCAAAAAATCTTACCGTGTTATAGGTGAAATCGCGTTATATTGAACTTGCTTTGATCCACCGGAGTGCGCAGCCCCATCCCCCCGGAGCACTGCTTTACCGTGTTATATCCGAATTTGTGTTATATCGGGTGGCGTTATATCGAGGTAGAGGTGTAGGTCTTATTCTGAATCTGAGACAGTTATGAACTTATAACGATGGGGTGAACCCAGTTGTGGGTTTTGAAGGACTGACTTCTATGAGAGCCTAAGGGCTGGTCCACACTAGGGGCGGGATCGAACTAAGGTACTTCGACTTCAGCTACGCTATTCGCGTAGCTGAAGTCGAAGTACCTTAGTTCGAACTAACGCGACTTACCTCGCGTCCGCGCGGCGCCGCGATCGAAGTTCGCGGCTCCCACTTCGACTCCGGTACTCCGCTCGCCCTGCAGGAGTACCGGAGTTCGAAGTAGCGCGTTCGGGGATCGATTTATCGCGTCCAGACAAAACGCGATAATTCGATCCCCGATACTTCGATGGCTACCCGCCGATTTCGGCGGGTAGTGTAGACGGGGCCTAAGGCTGGAGTTGGGGCAACCTCTTGTAAGCTTTTTAGCATGTATGCAGGTTCTTTTTTGTTTTTAATGTGCTTTATTTGTAATGGTTTCACCTTAAGTATAAAATGTGCTTGCATAGAAAGAGCTGAGTGGTAACTTGTAACTATAGAAATTATGCTGTTAGTAGCTTCTGGAGAGAAAGCAAAGCGCAGACACTGGCCACAATGGAAGCAGCGAACTGTGCAGCCTGGAAAAACCCTGGTCAGGAGGGAGGGACATGTGGGTCTCTTCCCAAGAGAGATAATGGCTGTGGAGCTATGAGACTAGAGTGGGTGTCCTCAAGGGACCATGGAGGTGGAATATAGGTGCAGTTGCCCTGAACAGTGACAATAAGTACCTAAAAATGGTAGTTTGTAATAGAAGTTCCTTCTCAGTCAGAACTTTTGCACTGCTAGTCCTATAATAAAAATGTTGGTATTGTTGTTATATTATAGCTGTAATGATTTTCTTGTAGGAAATACAAATGCCTTGCTAATGGACAGTAATATGACATCCAGCAAGTTAAAATATTCCCAACTAATAAAGGGGGAAGCAAGGGTCCTAGAGACAGACAACATAAATCTGATATTTTCCATATTTTACTTGGAAATACTAACTTGGGCAATTTAGATTTTTTAACAGTGGTAGTAATGTTATTTAAATTAAGTATTTGAAATTAAGAAGTTTTTGCTTATGCATTTGTGCCTTTTTAAAATGGAATACTATTTTTCCAAAAGGAGTTTAAATTTAGTCATGGAATGAAATATTTAAATTATGAATTTAAACATCAGAATGATTGATAAGGCATTATACTTGGTGCTAACAAGTATTTAATGAATCCTAGTGGAGGACTTGTGCTCCCTAGCTAGGAAATTTATTTACAACTCAAAAAAACCTCACTTGATTTGTTTTCGGTCAGGATTTAAGATTGTCCTTAGTTTACTAAATCTAAATTGGATGTTAAGCAATGCTTCTTAAACTGGATTTTTGAGAATAAAGACAAAAAAGTTTTAAAAAGTTTGGGCTTGATGTATTAACTTGAACAAACCTGTCCTAGTTTATAGCCCATGTTTCCCATTTCTCGCTCAGTATTGATCTGCAGTAAAAGCTTTTCATGGCTGATAAGACCACCTAAAATAAAAAGACAAAGGACTTTTTAAACAAATGCCCAATAAACCTGAAAACTACTTTTTTTCTACATTATTTGTTCAGAATAGTGTATATGGTATTTCCTGTAAATGTTTTTCTATCACATATAAGAAAAGTTACTTTTTTCAGCAAGCAGCCATCATTTCATTCACTGCAGGACTGAAGAATTATTGGTATAAATGACCATTGCGCACACACCTGTGGTAGCAGGAGAAAGTGATGGAACAGGGTCCCATGCTTGATAAAAATGGTGAGTGGCAATATTATCCCTCTTAGATATCATTGCTTGGATTTCTTGTTCCACAATTCCTCTGATAACACTTAACTTCCTCCCAAACCTGAAAGCGCAGAAGAAAGCACATTAATGGTTTAAGATGTTTTTTCCAGCATTTGCCTATAAAATTAAGTATGAAAATTACTAGTTTACTATTCTAGCTGCATATTCACTTAGTTGTTTTTAAACAAGTCTGAAATTTTGCCTGAGCTTAAGCTTTACTGTGATATTAGGGTTCCTTCCATATTTAGCTTAGAAAAACATGAAGAGCTTTCATCGGACAACTGCTCTGCCAACAAAAGAGATGTAGCTATATTTAAAAGTAAATGTACTCTTAGTGTAGTGTTTCATTTTGGGGTTTACAAAATAGAACGTGTGTATGTATATATACACACACATATACAGCTATATTATACACCACATGTCTATATTAGTGCTGTTTATAGAATAAGCTATCATGTGCATAACTCCTCATCAAACTATCAATATACATTCATGTGCTTTCAGAACAGGTGAAATAATACCTTGTATCCAGAACTTTTAAAGCTTTATTGCGGGGCTGCTGTTCCAAGCAGCTAATTGCTGGATTGCCTGCAACTGGTATTGTCATTGCACTCAGCACCAAGGAGGTTATGGCTTGTACTGCAAGAACATTAATTTGGGTCCTCTCTGTGTCTTCCTGTAAAGTGAACATACTCTATGTGAAAGTGAAAATAGAAAATCGTAAGTTCCACCAAAACCAATGTAATATATCGCTTGATGCTACAGATGCTCTCTCAATACTCCAGTGGAAAGCAACACCCCAAAGACTCTGGCAATGTTTCTGGTGAGAGTGTAGATTTCTTCCTGACCAGAACTCTGGCCACCACATCAATCTCCTGATCTATGTTGTAGTTTGTATGAGGCCTCATACTCTTTGGGAACTAAATACAATTATAAGGATTTAACCTACAATCTCATGATAGATATTTTTTAATATTTCCAGAACCATCCACTTATTTTCATGTTGCGTCTAAGTTCAGATGGATCCATTCCCAAGTTTTTGTGATCACTTTTTAGATACTGATTAAGTTGCAACAATATAATCCATCATAACCAAATGATATACATTTATGCTCGAGTCAATAACTACTGTGACAAATATGACAATTTCCTGCAATATCCTTGTCAAACCTTATTGAATTATGTGAAATCTTACTGTATTAAGTTTATATATCACTGTGGGCCAAGGATTGTATGCAATTTCGTGGGGGAGGAGACCACAGCCCTCCAGGAACTAAGAACAGTGTGTGTGGGGGGGTGATTAAGCAAATTCACTCAGGCTATAACACTTGCTAAGAGGGACCACCACCTGGGGAGACTTGCATATACCAGTAACAACTGGATCCTCTAGAGACCAGCAGACCAGAAAAGGACTTGTATAAATGAGTTTAAATTGACTTAGGGCAGTCTTTCTGATCCTGCAAATGGACAGGACCTTCTGGCCAAAGGGAGGGCCCCAATCCTTAGGGAAGGGTTGGAAGGACTGACAGCAACCAGAACCCTTGTTGGAGATTGGGGAAAGAGGGTTGATCTCTGGTAAGCTTATTAGCTAGCAATCGTGTAGGTTCTTTTATTGTTTTTAACATTTTCTCTATAACAATTTTTCCAATTTTTGCTGTATTCAGCAATCTTTTCTATTCTATACATTTATCTTAGATACTCATTTCTTCAATTTAAAAAAAATTACATGACTCCCACTGCCATAGTATCAGAGCATCCCCAATCTTTAATGTATTTACCGTCTGTGAAGTAGGTAAACATGCCCCCATTTTATAGATGGGAACTGAGGCACAGAGAGACGACATGCCTTGCCCGAGATCACGAAGGAAGTCTGTGGTGGGTAGCAAATTGAATCTAAATCACCCAAAGTCCCAGGCTAGTGACCTAGCCACTGGCCCGTCCTCTCTCCCCATTCTGCCTATAGCAACCTTTCCTAATTCATTCATATTTATTCTTTTTAGTTTACATTTATTTTCCAATAAGTTGTTTGCATTGCAGCACTTTGTAAATGTTCAATTTCAATAACCTTGTCTGTTAAATATGCTGCAGTAAAACATATTTAAGGATCTTATTGATACAGTACTTTCAAGCTGCCTGCAAGTGACAGCAACAGTGACTGGGCTACATTACACATCCTGCTCACTTTGTGATATAAATCTTACAACAAACAGTATTGTATCAAGCTACTTTTTAACGCTAAAACAGGAATGGAAAATATCATGTGTAATCTGACCAAATTATTGTTGCTGTTGGAACCTTAATTAGGTTCATTTCCTGAGTTTGATTATAAAGATGCAGCCTTTTTCTGATGCAATAATAGGTTTCTTGTAATCTTTTGGCGATTTCTGCCTGCGCTTAATAAAATTAAGCATCTGTATTATCACAATTAGGGTTTGAAGTGTATTTCTTTCATTTATCTGTAACTCAAAACTGGTTGAATTTTTTCCTCAAACTTTCCAAAACCATTCACCTACAGGCAGAGACTTTAGCCCAGAAGGTAAATGTTAATTATAAAGGAAGTCATCTTGCGGTATTACAGTGGGCAAGGGTCTGCCTAACAGTTAAATTACCAATAAGGAAAAGCATTTATACTAAATAAACATGTCGCTGAATGGCTTTACCTCTTGTTGACTTTCTTCTTGGTCCATTACAATTGGTTGAGTTACAAGCACACCAAGGAGAGTAGCCCAGGTCTCTTCAAACTGGGTACGGCTAGTCCACCCTATGAACGTGTTCAAAGATATAAGGCTATTTACTACTTCAATGCAACTATAAACTAGCTTTTATTACAAATGTGGAACAGCATTTTAAAGTGTGAGTGCCACTGAAAATCAGCTCACGTGCCGTAGGTTGTCTACCCCTGGTCTATCTTTGATCATAAACATAGGTTGTTCCTGGATCTACATTCCAAACTATGAATTTACATACTTCTGATAGCTATTTCTAATAAGTATTCAAAAGAACCATAAACATGTTGTCTACCTACCCAATGTATTAATGCGATAGATGAACTCTTTAAAGATTTCTTTTTCTTGAAGAAATTCTACAGGAATTTCTGGAAAAGCTGTGCCAAAATCACCTGCAGGTTTTGGTGACCAGCCTAGTTTCCAGACCTGTTGGAATATAAAAAGGATACTAATTATTTTAAAGTAGTAAATGTTATATTATTACAGCTATGATGATCACATTTGGAATTAAAAATAGCGAGATACCAATAGTAATGACAACCCATCCTAATTCACAAAGGATTTGTAAAAAGATTCTAAATTCAAAACAGTACTTTTATGTGCCTACTATATATTTGACAGTCTTTTTCATGGTATTTTAAGCATGTGTTACATAACCTGCTACTAACTCAATGAAAATTACTCAACTCTTCCAACAATAACAAAAACAAGTGGATAATCTTGTTACTAAAAAGTGTTTAAACTTTTTTTTTGACTGTTTCTAGTAGCAAACTTATTATACTTCTTCCTCTTTACTGAAAGTTGTCAGACAGGGAAACTTTTGGTAAATAAAAAAGCCAAGGTTTCTTTTCTACCCTTACATAATTTCAGAAATAGGTATCTGAATGTGGTAAATCCCAAACTCTTCACTTAGAGACCACACAGCACATCTCTCTCTCTCCCCACACTAGACTGAGGTTCAGAAGTTCTTAGATAGTCATGAATTTGGTCTACCTGAGTAATAGTGCATAGTACTGACACTAGGCCAGTAGAAGGAAAGAGAGGCAGTGCTTTGTAATAACCAATTAAATTACTTTGACATTTAAAGGATTCCATGTTCTCCTTAAAACCTGAACTGTGTAATTAAGCTATTATGCACAAAACCTATATTTAATGGTTAGAAGCCCATCTAGTTTCAGAGGACCCAAAAATCAATGCAGCCTTCCTCCCCAAAGGCAGCATTTCAAAATGAGATGTTAAATTTAATGGAAGTAAGCAAAACTTGGAAGTTCCATGTTTCACATACCAAACTGACATCAGACCAATCTCACATTATTAATCTGGATTACAGTGGTGCCAACAATGTGCAAGGTGCTTTCCAAATATAGGGAGTCCTCGGAATGACGATGCCCGACTTACGTCGGACACCACTTACGATGCTTTTCAACCCACTGCCTGTTTCGCCCCTATGATGCTTGTTTCATCCTTATGATGCTCGATTTGCATAGTTTGCTTGAAATCACTTCCTGGTTGCGCTATACTGGTATGGAGCTGGAAGGGGTCACTTCTGATTGGCTTCGAGGCAGCAGGGTAGCTTGTTGCCAGGTAGGGTTGCTGCTTGTTTTTGATTGGCTCCTGACCCCGGGCTCAGCCAATCAGCAAGCTTGAACAGTGATTGGCTGAGGCTCAGCACCTGTGCCTTTCTCCCAGGCTTTCTGAGCCTGTGTTGCTAGCATTCTGAGCAGCATATGTGAGTTTGTGTGTTTATTTGAATACTGTTTACAAAATACAGTGTAAAGTAAATACACTGATGTTGCAACATTAGTCATCTATCATTCATTTAGTAAAAAAATCTGGGTTATTGTGGTGAAAATAGTGTATCAAGTGTTGGTTCATGAACCAATCTCCCCTTCATACCATTGATTCCTATGGGAAAAGCGGTTTTGACTTACAACACAATTCATTCCTCAGAATTGCGTTGTAAGTCCGAGGACTCCCTGTATACCTAACTCTTTACCCCAAAAGACTTGGATTATAAGTCAAATACCACCACTCTCCCCCAATCCTACATATAAATCATACACTTTTAAAATAAGCCCTCTACCTACCCACTATTAGTTGACAGTACAATGTAAACACTTTTGAGGGAAGGATTTAAAGGAGAGGTTGGAGCCTCTTAGACTAAATTAAGGGAAGGTATATAGCAAAGGGTAGCATAAAGCACAAAGTGAACAAAAACTTTTGACTCAAGAGGAAAAAAAAAAAAAAGAGTTCTCTCAACACTTTGTGGCATCCAGGTTGTCAAACACCAGTATATGCAGATTCAGAAACACTTTCCCCCCCAACAGCTAAAAATGCTTCTCATAATTCTGCTTTGTACTTTTAATCAGAGGATCTTAAAGTCCTTTAAAAATATTAAGAAATCTTGCAACAACTCTGAAGTATTTCTCTAGCCATTTTACAGGTATATTAACTAAGCACTAGAAGGGCTAAATACCTTGCCCAGTTCACAGTTAGCCAGCAGCAAATGTGAACAAAATCTAAGAGTCCTGATTTTTTCTAAGTACTAGATGGAACCGTTTCAAACAGAATCTCAAGGAACTCTCAAAGGATCCCATAATTCTAACCAAACCTCTCACTCCAGAGAAGATATTCATATTTGAAAATATTTGTAAAGCTAGTATTGCCAGGCGCTATTTAAAAAAGAAAAAAAGAAAGGACAAAAGGGGACAACCAAATCTGAGTGTAAAGACTGAAGATCTAGCAAATTATTATATTCATTTTATCCAAAAATGGCCAGTATTTTTCATCTACTATGGAAACAAACCATAATGCACGTACCAAGGGAGGTACTCTTGTGTAGCTGTTTACTAGAGGCAGTCTACCCAAGCTGATGATTATGTTCTTAAGGACAGGAGTGAGAAATGCTGGGATACTGTTGTTTCTCTTATGTCCCAATGCCAAGACAGTCTGTAAACACTCCACCATTTCAGCCACCATTTCACAAGCTGTTGTAATATATTTCGCTTCTGAGTTGAGAGAAAAACAAAGAAGTTCAGTGTAAAATATTGTAAATATATACAAAATGCATACAAATCTAAAGATGTAAGAGGACACAAAAACTCCAAGAAGAATAAGCCTATTTCTAACCAACTAAAGTGGAGTCTCAATGTCAGATGAGCCATATCATCACAGTAAGTCCTAGTCCCACACCCAGACTTGTACTCATACCCGAGACAGTGCAATACAGAAGATGAAGTCGTAAAATGTTGAAGTTGGCACCCTTCAGATGACAAGTTAATAGTTTTTACACTATCGGTCCAGATGCAACTTACGGTTCTCATAAAACTTTTCAAAGAGTGTTCCATTGACACAGTGTCAGTTAAATCTGCACAGAGTACACCCAATCACTACAGTACTGCAAATGGCTGCTGTGGTCGGAGAACTGTTGTAGAGAGGTCCCAACTTTCTAACAGTAATGTAAGCTTAACCATTTGTTACCAACAGTGAGAATTTTTTGAAATAATTCCTTAGTGCAGATAAGACTCAACCAACTTCCTCTTGCTTTTAACTGGAAATAAGGAGGAAAATCTGGCAAATTTTCTACAACCTATGTAAAACTGCATGCAAACTAGAACTTCATTGTTTACTTACTTTGAGCATTTGAATCAACTTCATCCTCATTGACCCCTTTAGAAGTATTCTTCTTCCTTTCTGGACTAAGAAGCTGGTTTCCAGGTTCAATTGCAACTAAATTAGATAAATACAGAAACATTAAAAAAACCTATCAATATTATTTCTCAGTTTTAATCCTTTCACAAAATTGTCAAAGCAGCACTTGTATTGGCAAGATATCTGGCAAGTTCAAAGGTAAATAAAAAATAAAAAGTTAATTTCCATGGTGAACACACATTTGGCAAAGAAAAAATTCGAAGGACAGTTAGAGAAAATTCTGCATTTCTTCAGGATTCTTAGCATAGGATCAGTGAGGTTTGCTGGTTTATTCAGAAGCATCTCCCATATTTGTACAAATTTAACTCACCTGCCTCTATTATAAATCTGACACAATTAATTAGGGAGCAAGCCTGTGTCACATACACTGCAGAAGCCAGCAAATTCCAGAGACCAGGTTGCTGTAATGTCAGGCAGCAGCATTCCAAAGCAGCTTGAAGATCTATACTTAGTGGTATCTGTTCATGTATTAAATGCCATGACAGTGCCTGTACAAGAAAAAGTTTTCCATTATATCAAATTGTCCCCATATGCAAAAATATGAGATCAAATTATTTTTATCCACATCATTACATATATTTGCAACTACTAAAACTAGCAGGATTCATTTTTCTTGTTACAGTAAATTAGCATGTCACTAGTTCAAAAAGTTCCAACTAGAAAAAAAGTTATAAGCCCTATACTGAGTAAACTATCATGTTTATTCATCTTCTCAACAAGCCCCACAGTGCCACTTTCCAAACTGCCAAGACCTCCCTGTCCCGCAGCCAGACTCTCTCTCAGTTGCGGTGAAAAGTCTTCCTTAAAAAACAAAAACAAAACAAAACAAAAACCAAAAAACCACCAACAAGATCCCAGTTTTTCTTGTCCCATATTCTCTGCTAAATTCCACCTGATGTGTAGAATATCCTCTGACACAAAAGAGTAACCACTGAATGAACTAATATTGGAAATTGATGCTTATACATAAACCTAGAGCCCAGAAATGCTTCTAGACCTACAGAACTCCCATTGAATCTTCAAAGTTAAAGGGAAACGGAACATATTTGTAAACATTCTGTTGCACCTTTTATTACACTCACGCTCTTACCTCTAATAACATTACTACAAACTTCAGGATGTCACTCTCTTTGTCAGGTGGAATACAGAGAGATGCTGGTAATTTAGAGAGTAACAACAAATACTGAGCCAGTGCACGAGAGAGTTTCATCACAGTCTGATACAGCATCGTGTCTCCTATAAAATAAATGTCAGGGTAAAATCTAGAGGCTTGAAATAAAAACCATCATAGTTAACATTTTTTTTTAACAGACAAAACATTTTGGGAAAAATATTTTACTGTTGAAAATCTTTGATCCCATTAGAGAACTGACTTATTGTGATAACATTGTTATACAGTATGATGAAGCGAATAAGACCTTTATTTTGTATTACCAAAAATATCGCTTAGCTTGCTCCAATAGGCTGAAGTCTCAACTGGCTGCAATGGCTGAAAAACTTGATGGCTGGCAGGAAGTTTTTGAACAATGTTACACACATGGTCTAGGGTTACCCTACGGGCAGTTTCAAAGAGGCTGCTCTTTTGGTCTTCTGAGATTTCGTTCATGCCAAGACTTAAACAGGGAGCTAACAAGCTTAAGTTGAACTCCTGCAATCACAAATGGTACATAAAAGTTTAGAAAGAACACATGGAGAAAGGAAATTAAAGCATTTCGGTATTACTATGCAAATTAACAGAGCAACATTATGGAAGAGCCACTGTGATTGCCACAGTTAAAGTTGTGTTCTGGTTCACACTTAAAACTGGATTCCAACTTTATTTTGTGTGGAAAATGCCATCTGTCCCAAATTTTCAGCACCTAATCTGAATAAAACTAGAGTTTTCTGTGAGTTTTAACTGATTAGAACTTGGAAACTAATCAGTTTACAGATGGGAAACTGAGACAGAGATTAAGGTCAAAAGTATACACTAATTTTGGGTGCCTAATTTAAGATGCCAGGACCTGATTTTAAAAATTCCCAGTGGCCAGGAGAGAGCTCCACAGTATGCAGCTCAGGGCACAGCCAGAGTGCAGTGAGCTGGGTGGTCACAGCTGGGATGGGTTCATGGAACTGGGCAGCCCCACAGAGCATGGGGTTTCTGACACAAATGATTCCATGCTGACTCCCAGGTGAGTGAAAGAGAGAGAGCGAGCATGCTTGGAGGAGAGGAGGGGAGAGATCAGGAAGAAAGATAATAATTAAGACTCAGATTTAGACATGGGTATTTTTAGTAAAAGTCATGGCAATAAACAAAAGTTCACAGCCAGTGACCTGTCCATGACTTGTACTATAGATACCCCTGACTGGGGTGCCGCTGGTGCTCGGGAGGGGTGGGTGCAGTGGCCCCGGGCGCCGCTGCTACACTGCACCGGCTGCTGCCGAAGTCATGGAGGTCCTGGAAAGTCACAGAATCCATGATGTCCGTGACAGACTCACAGCCTTAATAATAATTAATGCACTTGGCTATCTAGAGCACCTTTCAATTGGGAGCTCAAAGTGCTATTGTCCAAGCTCAGTAAAACGCAAAAAGTCAACAAACAACTAAGTCAAATTTAAAGAATTTTTAATTTCTTTTTTAATAATCTAATTTGGTCATTAATAGTAATATGAATAGGGACACTTCATAAATTTTACAATTTTTAGCAAGTGTCATCTTAAATTCTCCTCTTCTCATTGTGAGAGAAATTACCTTACTGGTCATGAAGGAGTTTAGTTCAGGCTGAGGTATCCTATTCACCAGCTCTGCACCTTCCAGCAGTGCAGAGTCTGACCTGATCCAGCACTGTGATCTGACTAGTGATACATACCAGTCCTTTAAAAAAAATAATAAAAAATGAAATTTACTACACATTTACTTTTGACAGAGTTAGAAAATAGTTCAATTTTGTTTTACCCACTAATTAGTCTTCTCAAAGACTGTCCCTTTGCCAATCCAGAATTACTGGATTAACCATGCCTACTTCTATCTGTGGAGACAAAACTCTATATATTTCGATTTAAGCACTGAAATTGGGTCCTCTAAGATACTATTAGGTGTCATCTCATCTAGGCAAAACTTCCAAAGCATAAGGGGGCTACTAAACAAGAATAAGAAAAAAACAAAGCAAGAAAGAGCACACAGGATTGATGAACAGACCCCATTATAATAGACAAGTAAGACAAAATTGATTTATTCTCTGGCAATTGCCCATTTGCCAATCCAGAACTGCTGGAAAATAGCAAGGAGAAGGAAAAGATGCTAACTGACAGCATGTAGCACACTGGGACCCTAAGCAAGCCAGGGTCATCTAGACACACTGTAATGCACATAAATGTTAAAGACAAGCCATGGGAGTAAAAATTAGAATGAAATGCAAAATTATATGCAATTTTTTAACATACAGAAAGAAAGGCTGCAGAATCAAACAGAAGATAGGGTTTATCTAGGAATGCTCGGTAAAGGAATGAGGACCAAGTCCTAGCACTTCAGATTTCCTCATTATAAAGTATCTATGGGTCTAGTGGAGTGAGGCCTGTGACCCGAGTGGAAAACTTGTGGAAACTAAAATTTGCAATGGCAGACTTAATACAAGATGGCCTTTAATATTTTCTCTCTCTTTTTGGTGTCGTTTTAATTGCAAATGGGTGCCAGTATTTACAGAAGGGAGCTGTCCTATCTAAATAGAATTTGATGGCCCTAGGGATATTAAGGAGTGAACAGTGACCTCCTTAGTGCAAAAAGGCTCAGGCAAAAAGGAGGAAAAGCCAATTTCCTGGTTAATGAGAAGCGAGAACAATATTTTAAGGAGAAATTCAGGAAAAAATTTGAACAGCCACCTTGTTGGTGAAAATCTGAATATAGTATTTCTTGCAAGAATGTGCACTGATTTGGTGTACATATGCAACTGCAATAAGGAAGTTTACTTTTAGGATGATAGGGGACTGAGTTTTTGGTCTAGGGTATATCTGGAAGAGCCTAGAAACTCCAGACTGAGTCTCACTATACTGAATACCTGGTGGTCACACATCCAGTCAGTCTCTCAGGATAGTGAAGAAAACCAGGATACGCAGGGATATAAATTAAACTTCATTTTTAAAGTAATGTTCAAGGACAAAAGGGCCTACACCTGGCATTACAGAGTATTCACAAAGGTCTAGATTGAAAACATCTTTGAAGATCTCCTGAATGGATGATAGAAACCTAAAGGGAATCATTCTTGCTGAAACACCAACAGAATAGTGTAGCTCAGATACTGATATGCTTAGAATTATGAAATTTTTCTTTGGCTACAAGAGAAAGTTCACAACAGCAGCAGAGTAGTCAAAGGTCTGCAGAATCAACCTGTTAGTTTTGATGCTGCTAAACTGAGGTTGCCAGGGGCTGGATTAAGGTCCAGATCCTGTTGCAGAAAATCTTTGAAGTGGCCACCGCTCAGATAAACCACCTGAAGCAAACTGAGAAACAAGGTCTTCAGGTCCAATAGGGAGCTGTAGGAATAATTTTGGCCCAATTTCTCCAGAGCCTGCTGGCAATCCTCAGCAAATGCAGAAGTGGTGAGAAAGCATATAGCCAAAGGGAACAACCAACTGAAAGATAAAAGCATCCACTAGCCAAGTTTAAGGGCTTCAATGTGTGGAACAAAAATACAAAAAGGTTTATCTGGTGAACATCTCATTTAACAAATACCAAAAACAGCACCTCCGAATTGTCATTCTCTGGGAAGGAAGTTTCTGGGTTCAGTCAATTTGCTTGCACGTTCAGCTTGCCCTGCGTACTTGTTACTGAAATGGATAGGTGAGTGCTCTTAGAAAAAATCTACGAGGTTCTGAACTAAAGAGAGAGGAAGGTACTCATGGTACCACCCTGCCAGTTTATGTAGGTGTTGCAGAATTAGCCGCTGAGAAAACATGAATGGACATCTTGAAGTTTCTGTGCTTTGCAAACAAAGCAGAACCAGACTCCTGGTGGTGGGGAAACATGTTCCAAAGATCTAAGAGATCCTTCATGGGAACAAGGGAACTTGTCCCAGTTTACTACAAAGCCATGTCTTAGAGAACTGACAGGGCTTAAAAGTTAAATCTGTCTATTTGAAAGGAACTGCCTTGATAAGTAGGTCCCCCAATTAATGAAAGCTCTAGATTCCTTCTTTCCTCAGTATTGCAGTCACTATGACCATTCATCTTTGCAATAATCTGAGGAATAAATGGAAGATCAAAGGGAAGATCCACATTCTGGAAGTCGTTTTGTTCTGTGAAAAATTGAGGGGTGTTGTCTGGGCAGGTTGGATGGGGATGTAGACGTATGTCTCAAAGGAATTTACTCTGAGATTATGGATTAAAAGAGCAAGTGTTTGAACTCTGAACCTGGTCTTCTCAAATGGATTGGCCGGGTGGGGGGCGAGATCCAAGATGATTCAGAATACCTCTTTGCGGTCACCATAAAACAACAGGAGCAAGCAGATTCCTCTCAGGCAGGTTGAACAGCCATAGTGCTGGGTTTGTAACAGTTTGTTAACTATTTCAAGGAGCGTGTCTTTCAAGGACAACATGGGGTGAAAGAAGAACTTTGAACAGACAAATTAAATTGGTTTCATAACCCATCTGAACCGGTCCAAACAAGGAAGGAAGAACCTCCATTTCCCCTACAATGAAAATGCTAAGGGTTTCACTGTGATTTAGGTTGCTGGGGGCACAGTTGAAAGAGTTTATAATTCGGGCCTCTGACTCAAACTAAGCAATAAAAGGGATACAAGTATTCTCCCTGGACAATTGGATCTCGGACATGGGGAGTTTTTCCTTTTCCTGTTTTGGGAGCTGAAGCATGCTAGATCAGTAAGTTCCTTGATAGCTGTATCAAAGGTCTCTCCAAATAGCTTGCTCCAATCGAGGGAGCTTTGACTAAATGTTTCTGGAGGTGGAGTCTGTCCCAATTGCATATTGAGATATTATGCTTCATAATGGTGGAATGTAGAAGGGAACTGATATGAGAAATAGACTATGCAATACGAGATACTATAGACAAAGAATGGGAGAGAGAGCAGGTATTTAAGGAAAGTTTTAAGAGCCTTGGTACCAACAACCTTTTGTTTTGACAAGGCTGAAACCTGTCAAATTTATGACAAAAAACATTAAGGTGGCCATCAGATCATAGCTGCTTTGAACACTTTGGCACTTAGGCAGAAGTTTCATAAACCTGCTGAGGGAATGTTCATTAAGCTTGTCTACAATGTCTGAGTGGCTGCCCTTCGTAAGGGAACTGTTTCACTTCAGCAGAGGTAGACACAGTCACCTCAGATGACTGCAAACGTAGAGAAACTCTCCTTTTGGATTCTATAGAGCTTCTGACATATGTCTGGTGGATTCCTTTTTGCAAGTGAAGTAGAGCCACTCAACCAACAATCTTTTTGTTGTATACTGGTAGAGCTGATCTAATTTCCCTAATTTTAATTATTTTGGGGATTCCTCAAAGATCTAGGATGGAGTGGATTTTTGCCAACTAAGCTTTCCAATGCAGAGTCAAAATTCCTGTCCTCAGCCTAATTGGACTCTGAAGAGCTGGAAGAAGTTAGAAGGAGAAAGCTCCCTATCTATGAAGGATGTGGTACTGTACTTCCAATGGTTCTCATATTATTTGAATTTTCTGGAGTGGTTTCTCAGATGTTCATTGGTGTAGGGTGGAAGGGGAAAAAAAAGTCAGGGTCAGAGGAGGAAAAGGAGTTTCTGAGAAATACACTCTAGAAAGGGCCATACTAAGTGTGAGGAGGAGGAGCCAGATGTGGAAGGGACAAAGCCTGAGACCATGTAGTGCAGGTCACCACTGAGGGGAAGCATGTCATCAATACACATTGAGCTAACTCTGGTCTAACTGAAACACAAGGAAGGTAGGGAAGGGAATCCTGGATAAACACAACTAAAGAGACTACCAGATCGATGGAAGTGGCTGGGGTGAGGGTCCCAAGACAGGGAAAGGTCGTTTAACTGGGAACCAAAGGAGTATAGGACTGAAGTGAGGTGCCTTGGCTGAGGGAACAAGGACCACTTCATTTCCCTCCCTTGCCCCTAGATTGGAGTGGTGTCCTAAACTGCAGACATGAAGAAAGGTAGTAGGTAGACTGGCTGTGCCACACAGATGAGTGGAGCTGCACATATGCCCCACAGTGAATGGATCAGATCCTGTTGAGTAGGATGCAGTTTCAGATAAGACCAAGACATGCTAGCCTCAAGGCTGCTGGAGACTCTTGTAGGACATGAACACTGTAGGCCGATAGGGGACTGCAAAGAGTACCAGATGGTAGGCTAAAGCCTAAATAAGACATCAGCTGTTGGGAGCCAGGAACTGTGTGGATTTGCTGACCCAATGGCTAAACTAGGGACTGCACTGAGGCAAAGAGGAGTCAATGCAGAAAATGAAGTCTTTGAAAGTAAACAAGACAGTAAGACAAAGAGCAAAAGCACAGCTGAGGTGGTCAGAGATGAGAAAGATGGTACCTATAAGTCTCTTAAGGCACCAGTGAACAGTTCTGAAGTAGCAAATGGACAAAAACAGTCTCTTGCAAACAGACAAAGTGCATCTCTTCATCAATATTACAGGCTAAAAAAGTTTAAATTAAAAGAACTGCACAAAACAGTAAGTTTATCACAGTTAGATATAAATGTATGTGCATGATATTTGGTTAGCTGCAGAATTTAAGAATAGGTAGCTGACGTTTATTTACCACATTATTCAGATTTGTACACAGAGCACCATATGGGAATTAAAGAAAAGCTTCAGTCGTAGATATATTTTACTAATAGAAAAGCTTGTTATAGCACAGATAGCAAATGTGTTTTCCTATGAAATATTCTAAATATGGCCTTACTTTGTCTGGAATTACATTCTCTAAGGCTGGTTGGTTTTCCCCATCCAGTGGGTGTGAAGTAACCAAAGGTGAAGGGCTAGTTGTTTCTGGTGCTACTGTAAGGCGAAACCTGTCCAATAGCGAGTAAAGTCTTTGGTGTCTGAAAACAGATAAGCATACATCAGAAAAAAAATTTTTTATAAGGAATACCTATTTTACATTATGCTACAAACATTTAATATACCTGTGCTAATTACCTGGTACCTGCTAATTACCTGGTACCGATATTCCACTCTTATCACTAAAACTAAATTTTCCACTTTTCTACATTGTCCTCCAGCAGCTACCTATCACAAATTGAATTTGAAGGAAGACAAACAGTTACTCACTTTACAGTAACTGTGGTTCTTTGAGATGTATTGTCTATATATACATTTTCCACTGCTAGTGCGCATGCACCCAGTGAACTCAAGTTTACATTCTTTTGGCCATCATTTGTCTGTTGGGGTATGTGCCCTGAGCATCCTCATGCCCTCCACCAAGGGCTTAAAGGGCAGGGCAACCTCAACTGCCCTTCAGTTCCTTTGCCAACAGGTTTTAATCTAGGTTTAATTACGGTTGTCAAGCGATACAAAAACCCCCCCCCGCAATTAACCACGCTGTTAAACAATAATAGAATACCATTTATTTAAATATTTTTTGATGTTTTCCACATTTTCAAATATATTGATTTCAATTTCAACACAGAATACAAAGTGTACAGTGTTCACTTTATATTTATTTTTTATTACAAATATTTGCACTATAAAAATAAAATAGTATTTTTCAATTCACTTAATACAAGTACTGTAGTGCAATCTCTATCATGAAAGTAGAATTATGCACAAAAAAATAACTGCAGTCAAAAATAAAACCATGTCAAACTTTGGAGCCTACAAGTCCACTTAGTCATTCTTCTTGTTCAGCCAATTGCTAAGACAAACAAGTTTGTTTACATTTACGGGAGATAATGATGCCTGCTTTTTATTTACAATGTCACCTGAAAGTGAGAACAAGCATTCGTATGGCACTTTTGAGATATTTACATGCCAGATAAGATAAATATTCGTATGACCCTTCGTGCTTTGGCCACCATTCCAGAGGACATGCTTCCATGCTGATGACACTCGTTAAAAAATAATGCAGCTCTGGAGAGACCCCCTTCCTTCCCAGCCCCAGCTCAGGGGCTGCTGAGGCGGGGGAGAGAGGGCACATCTATCGCATTAGAAAGGTAAGACTACTGATACTAAAATATGAGTTGTGTGCTTTTATTTGTAGAACATAAAAACGTTTGTTTATTTTTATATATAGCGGTTTTATCCAAAGCGCTTTACAATAGTTAGCTGATGGTACAAACAACATTTGAAAAGATCAATAAGTGGTCCGCTGAGACCCTCAGCAATTTTCAAGTGGGCCATGAAAAAAAAGGTTTGAGAACCACTGCACTACAGTACTTTTATGAGGTGAATTGAAAAATACTATTTCTTTTGTTTATCATTTTTACAGTGCAAATATTTGTAATCAAAATAGTAATATAAAGTGAAACTGTACACTTTGTATTCTGTGCTGTAATTGAAATCAATATATTTGAAAATGTAGAAAAACATCCAAAATATTTAATACATTTCAATTGGTATTCTATTGTTTAATAGTGCGATTAAAACGGAGATTAATCACGATTAATTTTTTTAATCACGATTAATTTTTTTTGAGTTAATCACGTGAGTTAACTGCAATTAATTGACAGCCCTAGTTTTAATCAGACTCAGTAGTAGCAAGGAAGAAAGGTCATAGAATATATGTGGGCAATACATCTTGATGAACCAGTTGCTGTAAGGTGAATGATTTCTTCTTCTCCTTTGAGTGTTTGTCCATATATATTCCACTGTTGGTAACTCATGAACAGTGACACAGGATCACAGAAAATGGATGACAGGAATCTATCTAAAGGACTGTAAGACAGCCCTATCAAAATGAACATCAGATCTTGATGCTTTCACCTGTGGAGTAATGCTGGATAAAAGTATGCACTGAACCCAAATAGCTCCCTACATAGCTCTAGTACTGGAATATATTTAAAAGAATCTACAGAAGTTGCTTGCACTTCTGTGGAGGGAGCTATAACTCTCACTGGTGGGTCCAAGTTATTTCATAGCACATCTTAATACAAGTGGAAATACAATTCCAGAGTCTCTGTATTGATATGAGCTGACCTTTCACCGTATCCCCATAAACTATGCACAGTCTGGGGGATGCTCTAAATGGCTTAGTTCTAGTCAGGTAGAAAGAGAAAATCCTAAGAACAGTTAGGGTGTAAACCTTAGCCCTCCCTTAGTTGGAATGTGGTTTTGGGAAAAAGAGGTAGGTGTATTACACGGTTTAGATGAAATCAGAGACTACCTTTGGCAGAAATTTCAGATGAAGTCTCAAGGTTACTCTCTTTAAGAAAAATCTTATATGAGGTCTTGCCATTAATGCTTGTATCTTACCTGCCATTCTGGCCAATGTTATTGCTTTTTGTGATTTTTTTTTAATTGCTTTTCATAAAGAAACAATGAAAAGTACAAAAAGTTAAGTTACTTATAGATTGTATATTTCCAAATACTACACACTTCATGGATCTCCAACAGAACTATGCAATTACAAAATTTTAGAACTTGCCAAAACTGCAAGACCAATACAGAACCAATACTACATAGACATAACATATTAGGGTGGGGTGCGTGTAACAGAAATAAAACAGAAAACACATGAATGGGGCGTTGAAGGAGTGAGGCAGCAGGGGAGGGAAAAAGAGGAGGAGAGAGGCGGAATGGAGGTCTGGTATTCTTTGAGCAATCTCAACATTTTTTATCCAACTGTATCTAGAAATAGGGTCCAAATTTGTTCGATTTCATATAATCATTTCTTTGGCAATAAACTATCCTTTCTTTAACTGACAGCTCAGACACATCTGAATACAACTGCTCTATTCTGGGCAGAAGCCTACTTTTTGTACGATTGTGCACTTGGTTACCATTGCAGCCCTCAAGAAACAAAGTCTTTGTGGAGGAGTTAAATCCAGTTTAGTAGGTAAATAACCTAGGATATAATTTTTGGCTGAGATTTGGCTCCTGAAGCCGAACACTAGTTTAACTCACGTCCACCTCTTTCCACAACTACCTAATTGTTGGATAGCCTCATAATATATGCATCATGGCTCTTTTTTTTTTTGGTTACAGAGCCAACAAACATCAGAGGATAAGGCCTTTATTTTGTGCAATGTCTGTGGCATCCAACACATTGTGAATAAATTGTTTTGTTATATCAAACACAGCCCGAAATCCCACAGAGGCATTTTTAACATTGGGCAACATGCCCTGCTACAGGAATTCTTTTAAGGGCTATGATAAATCCCCTTCCCATGCCTTCAAAAAGAACTCCAGACTAATGAAGTTCCTCATCATTAACAAAGTATACATAGTGGACGTAGGCCTGGAGAAGTTATGAAACATTTTTAAGGTTCCCAGTAGTTCTCGGGCCCCTGGCAACCCTACGGTATCTGGATCAAGTTGATATATTAGCAAGCATTTTAGTCCTAAGTACTGCCACTTCACTGAGGGAGGCAGGTCATTACATTGCTTTAGCATTAGAAAAAAAGGACAAAAGGGTCATCACTGACTAATTGGGAAATCTATATGGTTCCCCATCTCAACCAGTTCTTCCAAATTATAGGTTTGTTCTCAATTTACAAGTCTGAGTTGCCTCAAATAGGAGCTTTGGCAAGACAGAGGACGAAAATGGTACTTGATAGGCCAGACCCTTCATGTGGCCACCACTTTTCTTCACTGGACAAAAAGAGGAAACAGTTACTAACCTTTCATAACTGTTGTTCTTTGAGATGTGCTGCACATGCCCATTCCACTCTTTGTGTGCTCACGCCTCGCACAGAGTCACCAGAAATTTTTCCTTTAGTGCTACCCATTTGAGGCAACTCACGCACCCTCTGCTGCCATGCACTGCTGATGCAGGCAATAAAGGACCCAACTGACCCCAAGCCCCCTCAGTTCCTTCTTTCTGGAAACTCTGATGTAGAGGGATAGAAGGGCAGGTTGCAGAAATGACACACGAAACACATCTCGAAGAACAATAGTTATGAAAGGTTAGTAACTGTTTTTTCTTCGAGTGACTGCACATGTACATTCCACTCTTGGTGATTCCCAAGCAGTTAAATAGGCGGAGGGAATCAGAGTTCATGTACACCTCCAAAATATGTAGAAACTAGTTTACCTTCTACTAGCTAATGCACTGAATGCTACATAAGGCATGCTCACCAATATGAAAAAAGAATAGCTTATGGTGTGTTGCAATTTTTTTTTAATAATAACAGGTCTGATCTTTTTTATCTATCTGTCAAGCAGATAATTTTTCTTGCATACACTTTGTCCCCATAAGAAGAAATTCAAAAATTGTCTCCAAACGTACCCAAATATTCTTAAAGAGAGACAATACTGGCAGAAAGCACATCACTGACAATACTGGTCATGAGCCTCTTACAAACCTTTTCAAGATTCAGCTTAGACATTTATTGCTTTTGGACTTTTTTTTTTACTATTATCAATAAAAAGTCTACACCACAAGTTATGTTGGGAGTTGTATGATGGAACAAGTCTTGTTAACTAAGCTTATCCCAATGCAGGCAAGAGATAACATTATATTCATTTTACAGTCTTGAGCCTTAAATTCTTTCCTCCCCACCACCTCTTTCCCCCAGGATACAAATAAACTCCTACTGAAGGCAACAGGGTTATTCTTAACCAGCAGTTGTGAGGAGCCAAGTGAATCAGGCTCCTGACCTTTAAAAGGCTGTATCAAAATAAACAATAGTAACAGTTTGAATCCTTCTACACAAGCAAGATTAAACTGTGCTATAACATAGGTGGGAGACTACTGTGCTCATGTGATAACATGACCTGGACTTGGTCTGAACTATTCGTCTTCGAAATACTCAGTGATTTTAATTTTCATAATTAAGAATTTAGAGTCTTTTCCAAGAATTTAGAGTCTTAGAGAGGGTTCCCTGCCCCCCATTATAGCAGGCCAGCAGAAAATATCCTTGCAGATCTCCAGGTTGCATTGTTGTTTTAAAATTAATCTACACTAAAAATTCTACTCTGTCAAGGCAACTAGTTATAACATGGTTGTTCCTGAGAGAGCTACAATATGGTTTCCATCTTGAAGTACAGAGAGGGCCTAATCATGTTTTAATTGGGTACTCAAGTCATGGCAAATCTATGCATGCCTCCACTTTTATAGACATAACTTTAAAAAGCAGTGTCACCTCATTAAAAACATGCATGGTTTGCACTTATTACATACCATGTTATGACGACAGTGACCTATTACTAATATTTTACCTTGGTGCTAATCCACTGTTTTGAAGATATTCCTGAATTCTATCCAGTTCTTCAACTGGTAACTGAGAAACGCTGTTCTGTAGAAAACAGTGACAAAACAATAGATATGAAGCACCAACATGAATAAAACCATTCATATGTATTTTAACAGACTAAGAAGAGCAAGTAAGAATTATTAAACAATCTGGAGACCGTAACACAGGATGAAACTGAATCACTCAGACATGCATGCTAAAAACAAAGTGACATTCTGTTTTTCACTCGTCACTAAACAGCGCGGTCAAGTAATTAAAATGTGCTTTAACTTAAATCACATTCAATTATTTGCTAGTATTAGCAACTCTAATGTAGAGACAGGTATATTTACTTTTATCCCTACCTGGAAAGTTGCAGCCAAAAGCATTTCTACTCGACGACAAGCAAGTGTGTCAACCATGCGAGCCAGCACACGGAATGGAGTACACAAAAGCTTGTCCACATACAACATTAACACGGCACCAGACTGGCTGAGATGAATGCCCTCTAAGCATTGCAGGGTCTTCTTTAGTGTTGTTGGCTAAATATTAGAAAAAACAATTGTTATATTTTTTCTCATCTTATTTATTTTGTACATACTGTAACACAGTTAAATACAAAAGGTGCTGGAACAACAGACGGACTGTGCTAAACAAGCAACTGGTTCCAACGCCTAAGAGCTTACAGACTAAAGGAACAGTGGTTACAAAGACAGTACAGCAGACGACTAATTGAATGTTGTGTAAAAATTACTATTTAAACAGGTTTGAGGGCAGGTGGGTTTTTAATTTTTTTTTTTAATTTAAGGAAGTGCAGAACAGGGGTTGGTGAACAGTAACTGGGGTGCTGTTCAGTTGTACAAAGCAGCTAGAAAGAAGACATGAAGTCTGAAGTGATGAATGAACAAAACGTGTGATTAGAAGTGGCATAGAATTTAGGGAGCAAGAGTTAGTGTAGTAATAGGAGAAAGTGAAGACAGAGGGTCTGGGGTGGAATTAAAGAGCTCTGAAAGTAACAGACAGCTTGAATTTAAGGCGAAAAGGAAATGAAGCAGACCTTAAAAGGAGCACTGAGAAAGGAAAATAGCATCTGCAGAGTTTTTCAGGATGGGAAACGACAAAAGGCATGTTTAACCGTGGAAGGGATAATGCCAGTGCAGAGGTAGAGGAGAAGGGAGGTAAGAAAATGAGAATAATAGGAGTGAGAAGGAGATTATAGTGGCAGATAACGTGGTTGATAAAGAACAGAAGGGATACTTCAGCACTAGAGATTTGAATGAGGGGATGCAGAGAAAGAGAAGGTAAGTGTTCACTGCTGTTTATTTTAGTTTTCAAGTACTTTTGTGAAAAGTCTAGTAAAACAGCTTGTACATTAAAGCACGGCTGTCATCAACCTTCACTTTTAAAAGAGAAACTTGAGTGCATGAACCTATCCTTAAAATAAGTTTAGTATTGTTTAGTTCCCTCCATTCCCAAATACACCTCTACCCCCAATATAACGCGACCCGATATAACACGAACTCGGATATAACGCGGTAAAGCAGTGCTCCAGGGGGGCGGGGCTGCGCAATCCGGCAGATCAAAGCAAGTTCGATATAATAAGTTATGCACCAACAACACATTTGGTGCTGTAAAAGACCCAGAAAGGAAAAAGCACTCAAAGTGTTTCCAAATACAGTTAACAAGAAAGGCCTAAACTTCATTATTAAAAGGCTCAAGTCAAACTTACAGTTGCGAGGTTCTCACACCGAGACTGAATAGCCTGAATGAAGAGACCACTGGCTGCTGAATTCCTATGAACAGCACTAATAAAGTCTTGTACAGGAGGCTCATGAGACAGATTAATCAGATCTTGAACATGATTCACTATAAGCCATGTCAAGTGTTCTGAATCATGTAGGTTTTGACACTATGGGGAAAAAAGGTAAAATGGATTCCATAATTCNAGATCACCTTAACACTTCAACCTCCCTGGCCACACAATAGCAGATCTTAAGGTGGCCCTGATTGAACTAACCTCGTTATCTCTAGCTTGCTTCTTGCTTGCATATATATACCTGCNGGAGATTAATCACGATTAATTTTTTTAATCACGATTAATTTTTTTTGAGTTAATCACGTGAGTTAACTGCAATTAATTGACAGCCCTAGTTTTAATCAGACTCAGTAGTAGCAAGGAAGAAAGGTCATAGAATATATGTGGGCAATACATCTTGATGAACCAGTTGCTGTAAGGTGAATGATTTCTTCTTCTCCTTTGAGTGTTTGTCCATATATATTCCACTGTTGGTAACTCATGAACAGTGACACAGGATCACAGAAAATGGATGACAGGAATCTATCTAAAGGACTGTAAGACAGCCCTATCAAAATGAACATCAGATCTTGATGCTTTCACCTGTGGAGTAATGCTGGATAAAAGTATGCACTGAACCCAAATAGCTCCCTACATAGCTCTAGTACTGGAATATATTTAAAAGAATCTACAGAAGTTGCTTGCACTTCTGTGGAGGGAGCTATAACTCTCACTGGTGGGTCCAAGTTATTTCATAGCACATCTTAATACAAGTGGAAATACAATTCCAGAGTCTCTGTATTGATATGAGCTGACCTTTCACCGTATCCCCATAAACTATGCACAGTCTGGGGGATGCTCTAAATGGCTTAGTTCTAGTCAGGTAGAAAGAGAAAATCCTAAGAACAGTTAGGGTGTAAACCTTAGCCCTCCCTTAGTTGGAATGTGGTTTTGGGAAAAAGAGGTAGGTGTATTACACGGTTTAGATGAAATCAGAGACTACCTTTGGCAGAAATTTCAGATGAAGTCTCAAGGTTACTCTCTTTAAGAAAAATCTTATATGAGGTCTTGCCATTAATGCTTGTATCTTACCTGCCATTCTGGCCAATGTTATTGCTTTTTGTGATTTTTTTTTAATTGCTTTTCATAAAGAAACAATGAAAAGTACAAAAAGTTAAGTTACTTATAGATTGTATATTTCCAAATACTACACACTTCATGGATCTCCAACAGAACTATGCAATTACAAAATTTTAGAACTTGCCAAAACTGCAAGACCAATACAGAACCAATACTACATAGACATAACATATTAGGGTGGGGTGCGTGTAACAGAAATAAAACAGAAAACACATGAATGGGGCGTTGAAGGAGTGAGGCAGCAGGGGAGGGAAAAAGAGGAGGAGAGAGGCGGAATGGAGGTCTGGTATTCTTTGAGCAATCTCAACATTTTTTATCCAACTGTATCTAGAAATAGGGTCCAAATTTGTTCGATTTCATATAATCATTTCTTTGGCAATAAACTATCCTTTCTTTAACTGACAGCTCAGACACATCTGAATACAACTGCTCTATTCTGGGCAGAAGCCTACTTTTTGTACGATTGTGCACTTGGTTACCATTGCAGCCCTCAAGAAACAAAGTCTTTGTGGAGGAGTTAAATCCAGTTTAGTAGGTAAATAACCTAGGATATAATTTTTGGCTGAGATTTGGCTCCTGAAGCCGAACACTAGTTTAACTCACGTCCACCTCTTTCCACAACTACCTAATTGTTGGATAGCCTCATAATATATGCATCATGGCTCTTTTTTTTTTTGGTTACAGAGCCAACAAACATCAGAGGATAAGGCCTTTATTTTGTGCAATGTCTGTGGCATCCAACACATTGTGAATAAATTGTTTTGTTATATCAAACACAGCCCGAAATCCCACAGAGGCATTTTTAACATTGGGCAACATGCCCTGCTACAGGAATTCTTTTAAGGGCTATGATAAATCCCCTTCCCATGCCTTCAAAAAGAACTCCAGACTAATGAAGTTCCTCATCATTAACAAAGTATACATAGTGGACGTAGGCCTGGAGAAGTTATGAAACATTTTTAAGGTTCCCAGTAGTTCTCGGGCCCCTGGCAACCCTACGGTATCTGGATCAAGTTGATATATTAGCAAGCATTTTAGTCCTAAGTACTGCCACTTCACTGAGGGAGGCAGGTCATTACATTGCTTTAGCATTAGAAAAAAAGGACAAAAGGGTCATCACTGACTAATTGGGAAATCTATATGGTTCCCCATCTCAACCAGTTCTTCCAAATTATAGGTTTGTTCTCAATTTACAAGTCTGAGTTGCCTCAAATAGGAGCTTTGGCAAGACAGAGGACGAAAATGGTACTTGATAGGCCAGACCCTTCATGTGGCCACCACTTTTCTTCACTGGACAAAAAGAGGAAACAGTTACTAACCTTTCATAACTGTTGTTCTTTGAGATGTGCTGCACATGCCCATTCCACTCTTTGTGTGCTCACGCCTCGCACAGAGTCACCAGAAATTTTTCCTTTAGTGCTACCCATTTGAGGCAACTCACGCACCCTCTGCTGCCATGCACTGCTGATGCAGGCAATAAAGGACCCAACTGACCCCAAGCCCCCTCAGTTCCTTCTTTCTGGAAACTCTGATGTAGAGGGATAGAAGGGCAGGTTGCAGAAATGACACACGAAACACATCTCGAAGAACAATAGTTATGAAAGGTTAGTAACTGTTTTTTCTTCGAGTGACTGCACATGTACATTCCACTCTTGGTGATTCCCAAGCAGTTAAATAGGCGGAGGGAATCAGAGTTCATGTACACCTCCAAAATATGTAGAAACTAGTTTACCTTCTACTAGCTAATGCACTGAATGCTACATAAGGCATGCTCACCAATATGAAAAAAGAATAGCTTATGGTGTGTTGCAATTTTTTTTTAATAATAACAGGTCTGATCTTTTTTATCTATCTGTCAAGCAGATAATTTTTCTTGCATACACTTTGTCCCCATAAGAAGAAATTCAAAAATTGTCTCCAAACGTACCCAAATATTCTTAAAGAGAGACAATACTGGCAGAAAGCACATCACTGACAATACTGGTCATGAGCCTCTTACAAACCTTTTCAAGATTCAGCTTAGACATTTATTGCTTTTGGACTTTTTTTTTTACTATTATCAATAAAAAGTCTACACCACAAGTTATGTTGGGAGTTGTATGATGGAACAAGTCTTGTTAACTAAGCTTATCCCAATGCAGGCAAGAGATAACATTATATTCATTTTACAGTCTTGAGCCTTAAATTCTTTCCTCCCCACCACCTCTTTCCCCCAGGATACAAATAAACTCCTACTGAAGGCAACAGGGTTATTCTTAACCAGCAGTTGTGAGGAGCCAAGTGAATCAGGCTCCTGACCTTTAAAAGGCTGTATCAAAATAAACAATAGTAACAGTTTGAATCCTTCTACACAAGCAAGATTAAACTGTGCTATAACATAGGTGGGAGACTACTGTGCTCATGTGATAACATGACCTGGACTTGGTCTGAACTATTCGTCTTCGAAATACTCAGTGATTTTAATTTTCATAATTAAGAATTTAGAGTCTTTTCCAAGAATTTAGAGTCTTAGAGAGGGTTCCCTGCCCCCCATTATAGCAGGCCAGCAGAAAATATCCTTGCAGATCTCCAGGTTGCATTGTTGTTTTAAAATTAATCTACACTAAAAATTCTACTCTGTCAAGGCAACTAGTTATAACATGGTTGTTCCTGAGAGAGCTACAATATGGTTTCCATCTTGAAGTACAGAGAGGGCCTAATCATGTTTTAATTGGGTACTCAAGTCATGGCAAATCTATGCATGCCTCCACTTTTATAGACATAACTTTAAAAAGCAGTGTCACCTCATTAAAAACATGCATGGTTTGCACTTATTACATACCATGTTATGACGACAGTGACCTATTACTAATATTTTACCTTGGTGCTAATCCACTGTTTTGAAGATATTCCTGAATTCTATCCAGTTCTTCAACTGGTAACTGAGAAACGCTGTTCTGTAGAAAACAGTGACAAAACAATAGATATGAAGCACCAACATGAATAAAACCATTCATATGTATTTTAACAGACTAAGAAGAGCAAGTAAGAATTATTAAACAATCTGGAGACCGTAACACAGGATGAAACTGAATCACTCAGACATGCATGCTAAAAACAAAGTGACATTCTGTTTTTCACTCGTCACTAAACAGCGCGGTCAAGTAATTAAAATGTGCTTTAACTTAAATCACATTCAATTATTTGCTAGTATTAGCAACTCTAATGTAGAGACAGGTATATTTACTTTTATCCCTACCTGGAAAGTTGCAGCCAAAAGCATTTCTACTCGACGACAAGCAAGTGTGTCAACCATGCGAGCCAGCACACGGAATGGAGTACACAAAAGCTTGTCCACATACAACATTAACACGGCACCAGACTGGCTGAGATGAATGCCCTCTAAGCATTGCAGGGTCTTCTTTAGTGTTGTTGGCTAAATATTAGAAAAAACAATTGTTATATTTTTTCTCATCTTATTTATTTTGTACATACTGTAACACAGTTAAATACAAAAGGTGCTGGAACAACAGACGGACTGTGCTAAACAAGCAACTGGTTCCAACGCCTAAGAGCTTACAGACTAAAGGAACAGTGGTTACAAAGACAGTACAGCAGACGACTAATTGAATGTTGTGTAAAAATTACTATTTAAACAGGTTTGAGGGCAGGTGGGTTTTTAATTTTTTTTTTTAATTTAAGGAAGTGCAGAACAGGGGTTGGTGAACAGTAACTGGGGTGCTGTTCAGTTGTACAAAGCAGCTAGAAAGAAGACATGAAGTCTGAAGTGATGAATGAACAAAACGTGTGATTAGAAGTGGCATAGAATTTAGGGAGCAAGAGTTAGTGTAGTAATAGGAGAAAGTGAAGACAGAGGGTCTGGGGTGGAATTAAA
This sequence comes from Platysternon megacephalum, assembly GCA_003942145.1. Taxonomy (NCBI): domain Eukaryota; kingdom Metazoa; phylum Chordata; order Testudines; family Platysternidae; genus Platysternon; species Platysternon megacephalum. The sequence continues at coordinate 4,652,468 of QXTE01000046.1, forward strand.
GAGCTCTGAAAGTAACAGACAGCTTGAATTTAAGGCGAAAAGGAAATGAAGCAGACCTTAAAAGGAGCACTGAGAAAGGAAAATAGCATCTGCAGAGTTTTTCAGGATGGGAAACGACAAAAGGCATGTTTAACCGTGGAAGGGATAATGCCAGTGCAGAGGTAGAGGAGAAGGGAGGTAAGAAAATGAGAATAATAGGAGTGAGAAGGAGATTATAGTGGCAGATAACGTGGTTGATAAAGAACAGAAGGGATACTTCAGCACTAGAGATTTGAATGAGGGGATGCAGAGAAAGAGAAGGTAAGTGTTCACTGCTGTTTATTTTAGTTTTCAAGTACTTTTGTGAAAAGTCTAGTAAAACAGCTTGTACATTAAAGCACGGCTGTCATCAACCTTCACTTTTAAAAGAGAAACTTGAGTGCATGAACCTATCCTTAAAATAAGTTTAGTATTGTTTAGTTCCCTCCATTCCCAAATACACCTCTACCCCCAATATAACGCGACCCGATATAACACGAACTCGGATATAACGCGGTAAAGCAGTGCTCCAGGGGGGCGGGGCTGCGCAATCCGGCAGATCAAAGCAAGTTCGATATAATAAGTTATGCACCAACAACACATTTGGTGCTGTAAAAGACCCAGAAAGGAAAAAGCACTCAAAGTGTTTCCAAATACAGTTAACAAGAAAGGCCTAAACTTCATTATTAAAAGGCTCAAGTCAAACTTACAGTTGCGAGGTTCTCACACCGAGACTGAATAGCCTGAATGAAGAGACCACTGGCTGCTGAATTCCTATGAACAGCACTAATAAAGTCTTGTACAGGAGGCTCATGAGACAGATTAATCAGATCTTGAACATGATTCACTATAAGCCATGTCAAGTGTTCTGAATCATGTAGGTTTTGACACTATGGGGAAAAAAGGTAAAATGGATTCCATAATTCTAAAATTACCAATATTACTACCCACATATGCATTCCATTACTAAAAGAATAGCAGAAACAATGCAATACTATTTATACACAATTAAAAGCAAGTATCAGAGGGATAGCCGTGTTAGTCTGGATCTGTAAAAGCAGCAAAGAATCCTGTGGCACCTTATAGACTAACAGACGTTTTGCAGCATGAGCTTTCGTGGGTGAATACCCACTTCTTCGGATGCAAGTAGTGGAAATTTCCAGGGGCAGGTATATATATGCAAGCAAGAAGCAAGCTAGAGATAACGAGGTTAGTTCAATCAGGGAGGATGAGGCCCTGTTCTAGCAGTAGAGGTGTGAAAACCAAGGGAGGAGAAACTGGTTCTGTAGTTGGCAAGCCATTCACAGTCTTTGTTTAATCCTGAGCTGATGGTGTCAAATTTGCAGATGAACTGAAGCTCAGCAGTTTCTCTTTGAAGTCTGGTCCTGAAGTTTTTTTGCTGTAGGATGGCCACCTTAAGATCTGTTAAGATCACCTTAACACTTCAACCTCCCTGGCCACACAATAGCAGATCTTAAGGTGGCCCTGATTGAACTAACCTCGTTATCTCTAGCTTGCTTCTTGCTTGCATATATATACCTGTCCCTGGAAATTTCCACTACTTGCATCCGAAGAAGTGGGTATTCACCCACGAAAGCTCATGCTGCAAAACGTCTGTTAGTCTATAAGGTGCCAGAGGATTCTTTTCAATTAAAAGCAAGTAATTTTCGTTGGAAAAAATGGAACCACATTGTGTTAAAAATATTCTGTTTACAAGTGTGCACATTTTATTTCCTTCTAAGCTTTATTACTATGATTGTTTGCATAACAACCAGATTTTTTCTTTCAACTTCATTTGATCCTGTTGCAAATTCACCTGAAGTCATAATCCTCTATTTGCAACAAATTGTTTCAACTTCCATTATGTTGTAATCATAAAGACGATGAATACTGGTAGAAAACAACTGGAAAGAACTAGTAAACTCAAAGACCCTGCTTTTATGCAACATTTTTAGTAATAATGAATGATAGATACACATTCAATATATATCAGAATTGTTTCTGCAAAGTCTCGATGTTTGTCTGTAGTTTTTGTTTCCTTTTAAAGTGAATACCCCATATCTTTCATTGCAGCTGAACTATTTATGCCTTCAACAGTTAATGTTTCTCACTTGAGGCAGAACAATCTGCTGAAAAGTGTGTACTAATATCAGTAGAGAGACTGACTCCTGTAACGCTGTGTTTGAGAGCCTATGAAGTCTGAAGCCATGGGAGTTGCCCTATTTCTTAGAGCCTGAACAGAGCTGGGGAATGCAGTAGCAGAGTTAATATATGTAGGAGGGTTTAAGGTGAAGAGAGTTTATTCTAATTATGACATGCAGAAACACTCAGTCTCAGAGGAGGGTCTAAACTTTTGTAAGCTTCTTAGTCTTCTCCTGAGATCACATATGTAAGAATACAACATTCAAGACATTATTGTTATTTACAAAGAATAACTCTGTAGACAACTAAGATTCAGTGTAGAGAGAATGCTTAGGATAATGCATGAGTATCTAAAATAATCACACTAATAAGATATATACATAGAAAGGAAAAAAGAGCATCCACTTTCAGAAGTGAAAATCGATATATAAAAATTCCATGTAGTTCCCCCTGGAAGTAAATATGACTAAATATCTCTCACTTTTCCCTTATTGTGATCTACATTTAAAATAATCTCACACTGTACCTCAAAGATAAAGCACCCAAGCAAAATCCCCAAAACACTTATAGGTTTAAAATTCACAGTTCTAAACTTACAACATAGTCACAAAAAAGAATGAGTGCTCCTCTTCGTACTATCTCTCGATTGCACATGCCAAATTTGGATTCTGAATCAAATTCATCACTGTCTCCAGATATCTGAGGGCTCAGCAATTTAGTACTGGAAAGACTGTGCCTCCTGTAAGAAAAACATGTTTTATTGCTAATATTTCAGTTAAAGTAGATACTCAATTTCCATTTTAAAAGGAACCCATTTTAAGCATTTCTCAATATGAATTCCTTTGTCATTAATTCTTTAGTCTCTTGTGGGGTGTTGTGGATTACATCTCATCACTAAGGCTAAGATTTTGTCATGGTTATTTTTAGTAAAAGTCACGGACAGGTCACGGGCAATAAACAAATTCACAGATGTCGTGACCTATCTGTGACATTTGCTGCTGCGGCGCCATGGTTTTTCCCACCACCATGATGGCGGGGAGCTGTGGGGTTCCCCCTCTGCCCACAGCAGCTGGAAGCTGTAGGGGGCCCCCCCCCTCCGCCCATGACGGCTGGTAGCTGCAGGGTGACCATATTTCCCAAAGAGAAAACGGGACACCCCCAGCCGCTTGCCCGAGGTGTTCCCCCTCCCCCACCACTCCCAGTGGCCCCTCCCGCACGAGGCTGTCTCCCGTCGCTGGAACCCTGAGGAGGGCCCCCTCAGGAGTCCATCACCTGTCACCGGAACCTTGCAAGGGACCCCCGGCGCTGGAACCCTGCCAGGGCCCCGCTAGCTGCCAGCTCCAGAGTCCTGCAACCACTGAGGCTGAATTAGAGAATGTCATGGAGGTCTCTGAAAGTCATGGATTCCGTGACTTCCATGACAAACGTAGCCTTACTCATCACCCCTCTTGTTCAATACGTATTACAATGTGGCTGACAGAGGTGCCTGCAAGGAGACATGGGTTACAGAGCCTTTCATGTAATGATAAAACCCAGCACTTCTCTCCATCCAGCTACAGTGATTGAGCATCTAATCCAGTGTTGGGCTAAGAAAGACACCCAATCCGGATAAAAGGGAGCTGATGCTAGTAAACTGGGGGAAACAACAGGAAGAACTGACAGAAGTTCTATTAGCCCCCTTAACTGATTCTGTATGTCCCACAGCTTGTTATTCAATTTTGTAATTTGCTTCTTTATTTAACAGCAGCTTTCACACAATCAAGTTGCAGCTAGGGCCAGGACCACTTTTTCTAATCTAGATCTGACTATGTTTGGGGTCTTTTCTTTCAGATACAGATCTCACAACTGTCATCCATTGTCACTCAGAGTCTAGACAATGCAATGCTTGTACTCTACCTGTCTACCAGATACTATATTTTAAGACCCTTTGGAAGCAGACCATTTCAAAAGAGAGGATTTGTTACGCAATGGCTGCTTAGTGAACAGATCTTTCCATTAATATACTCCATCAGTGCTTCATGATCTGCACTCGTCGTGTAGCAGTTGGAGGGTGGAATAAAATGTTGATAAAGCCATAAGCATCCTGGGATCTGACAAGACAGCCCTTTCCCCTACGTAGTATTTCCACAGTTGTAATCAGAGGCACTCAAGGTGAAATCTCCTTCCTTTAAAAGGGGAGAGAACAACTGGCAGGGAGTTCTACCTGACGTGCCATCAAGTGTGGAATACACTCTTCTCTTGGTCTAAAGTAGTCAGACTTTACTGACCTCATCGAACACTGCAAAGCTGGTACATACTCCTTTACAAGTACAGTAATTTCTTTAAGTGGTTCTAATGCATATAGTACTCAAATTCTTAACAGCTGAGAAATTCATATAAGCTACATTTAAAAAGTCTTTTAATTAACTGTAGAAATTAAAAATCAGTATGATAGACAGTCCTATTACAGCATACCCTTAGTTCATGTTAAAAACAGCCTTACTTTGGTGTTTGATGCACCTCTGACCACCAGCTGTAGTTAGTGTAATTGACAAGAAGAAGGATTTGACACCAGAGGAGCACTAAAGAAGGGTGTGTGGGAATCATGAACTGAACAAGACCACTCAGACTCTCAAGGGTATAAAAACTACCATCAGATCCATCTCCTGTAAAAAGCCTGCTGGCAGCAGCTGTGATTCTTCTGAACATCCCTGAAAACAAACACACATACATTAAGGGGAACCATATATGCTACCGTTTGTACTGAGAATTTTTTTAAAACCCTCATCAGTTACACAGCATTTGGAAAATTTAAACTGCTTCATTTACAACCAAGCAACCTAACCCTCAGCATTCCTGTGAGGTAGATAAATCAGATTTTCCCCATTTATAAATGGGGATATAGAAGCAGAAATGTTAAATGACTGTCCAGGGTCACAGGGCAAATCCATGACAAGAACTGGAATTAAACTGAGGACTTCTTGGCTCTCAGCCTCAGATTCAATCCTCTAGACCTCAGTCTAAAACCATAACACTAAAGTAAATAAATCATACCACAGATGCACATCTTAATTATAGTAAACGTTATAAAAGTCACATGTATCAATATTTTATTCTTCCTGAAATTGTTGCATTAGCAGCCAGGGTACATTATTTGTAGTGAGCAGAGGCCCCAATCAAAATCAGAACCTCACTGTGTTAGGTACTATACTTACAAAGGAAGATAGAAAGGCTCCTTTGGGTAGGGACTAAAGTGGGAGGTTGGTAGACTTCTCTGCCTAGATAGCTATTGAAGGTGTTCCACAGGCTACACCTATACTACAAGTGATTCAGCAGCACAGCTGAAGTGTCGCAGCTATGCCGCTGTAGCATTGTAGCATAGACACTCCCTATAGCGAAGGAAGAGGGTTTTCCATTGCTGCAGTAAATTCAGCCCCTGGAGAGGTGACAGGTAGGTTGATAGAAGAATTCTTCCATTCTTTTGGTGTCAGTACCGGAGCTTAGATCAGCTTAACTATATCTCTCAGGCGTTTGAATTTTTCATATCCTTGAGTGATGTAGCTAGGTCGACCTATGTTTCAGATGCAGACCAGGCCTCAGATAATCAGTTGTAATCATGCAGTGGCTACAGGACTTGGATGTAAAGCTTTGTGCAACAAGCAAAACTATTAAATAAGGAAAAAAAAATCTTTGCTCTGTATGCTGAGTGATGGTCTGCAGGGTGGGAGCAGTTGTGGCAGAGCTCTCCTTCTGTGACCTCTTGTCCTTCAGCTTGCTCCTTTTATCCCTTTTGCCACAACCGGGGAAGAGGAATAACTAGATGGGAGGAGCTCAGAGAACAACTCTATTCATGTAACAAAGCCCCTTTGGTACTCTTAAACAGAGAAGAGTGGGGGGAGGGGAATAGATTTCTTACAGCTGCTGCAGAATCAACTATAAATTCTAGAATAGCAATGGATAACAAAGGAGCTCTGCAGTGCTGCTCTGTTTGCATGGTCAGAATCAGAGTATCAGAGTGAAGCCGCAAGGGCCATAGGCCAAGTCCCAGAGCCACGTGGACAAGTCTGAACTGCCTCCGGTATTTGGAGGAAGAGAGGAACAGTGCAAATGTCTCACAAGGGGACGATATCAGAATCCAGAAATGCATGTTGTACTTACTTTCTATTAGTAATATCATCCCCGAACTACCACCAACCCGTTTTAGCCACTTGCATGTGCAGTAAGTGTGACATCTAGTGACTGGACATGGTGATGCACATAACTATTAAAGATATCTACCTTAGCTTTGTCCTCTATTTATCCTACCTGTTTAAAATAATCTACGGAAAGCTTGAAACTGTAATCTGTTAGTTTCAGTAGTACTCACAGTGTGTTAACAGCTATACACAAAGAAAAATACAGTTCTGCACTCCTGAAGAGCTCACATTCTGAACCAATATAGCACAGAGGCTATTCATGGGCCCCCACCTCTCCAACACCCACTTCCCAAATCCGTGTCACACATAGAACAATATTTTTTTATTTTTCCCATTATGTATATAATTGTTCAGTTTTATGAATGTTTGTTTCAATTATTATTTTACTGAAGAAAATGAACCATCATTAAATATAAAGAATAAATACATTTTTTAGTTGGAATAAGTTGTAAGTGAGGGGCGGAGAGAATAAAATTGCCCCATAGGGCCAGGGAATAGGTCTCTGCTATGAGACTAGGGAATGGGGGCCACTATTTTGAATAAATATTGGAAGGGGTTAAAGTCATCCGCAGTGGTTGGGGGTGCAGGGCATAATTGTCTCATCCAGTGAGAAGGATGAATTATTGTTGGTTGGTGAGGTGTCAGGAGCAGTGTCCTCTTCCTGCTCTGCCATGAGTTCATCCCTTGTCTCAGTAGCTACAGTCTCCAAGGGTGGAGGCGGGGATCCAGCGTCTTCCCTACATGGGCTGGGCTGCCTGCTGGAGTGCCTTCTGTAAGACCTCCAGGGATCCTAGTATGGCCAGTGCCCAGGGAAGGTCATGGGTGGTCCCAGATGTGGGCTGTGATATTAATGGTCCAGCTGCCATTGTTCTGATCGGGGAGGAATGGTGAGGGGAGAATACCCCTTCAACCTCCTCATCTTCATCGCTCAAGAATGGTGGTGCTATTGGCGATAACTGTTGCTCCGGTACCGACGGCCCCAGTGAGACATCGGTGCCCAAAAGAGGGAACTCCACGGTCAAGGAGACCAACAGATCCTTCTGGTGCAGAGAGCTTTGTTGCCGAAGAGTGAGGTGCCAATTGTATCGAGAGTGCAGTGTGCTGAGCCGGTGCTGGTGCAATCTGTCGGCGCTGTTGCACTAGCAGCATTCAGCTGCAGCATCGTAATCGGAGCAGTTGTTGGTGCCGTCTCCTTTAGCACTGTCGATGGTGCCGTGGTGGAGAGGGGCAGCTTAGAGCCCTTAGACTGCGCAGCAGAGCGCTGGGTTCCTGCAGCAGCTGCCGTGCAGGTGGTGCTGGAGGTGCCCAGAGTATCATAAGTAAGGCTCAGTGTTTGTCACAGAAGTCATGGATTCTGTGACTTTCCGTGACCTCCATGACTTCTGCAGTGGCCCATGTGGCTGGCCCAGGATCTGCCTGAGCAGCTCGGGCAGCCCCTGGGCCAGTCGCACCGGCTGCTGCTAGGGCAGTCTCGGGCGCCCTTGCCCATAGCAGCATGACTTTGGGTGTGGGGGGGGGCTCAGGGCTGGGGACTGAGGTGTGTGGCAGTGCTCATCTGGGGGGGGCTCCCCAGAAGGGTGACAGGAACTCCTCTCCCTCAGCTCCTAGCTCCACGTGCTGCCTTTGCTCGCAGGCACCGCCCCCGCAGCTTCCATTGGCTGCGGTTCCCAGCCAATGGGAACTGCAGAACTGGGGCTTGGACGGAGAAGCAGCAGCTTGTGGAGCTAGGAGCTGGAGGTTGCCACTTCCCAGGAGCCAGGTAGGGAACCTATCCCAGTCTCCTCCCCCCCACCCACCCCCACCACCACACACACACACACAAAGTTTTAGTCAGGGGTATATAGTAAAGATCATGGACAGGTCACAGGCCGTGAATTTTTGTTTACTGCCCATGACCTGTCCATGACTTTTACTAAACATACCCGTGACTAAAACGTAGCCTTAGTCATAAATGCTGAACTGCGGTGTGGCCGGCACCGATGACAGCGATTTGGCCAGGGACCATTTTCTGCTGGTCTGCTCTCTGTGAGGCGAAGAGTATGTTCCTTTTTCGTCTGGCAAACACTAAAAACTCTCTGGCAGGCGAAGAATTGTATAAAGTTGTATGACAGTTTTATTATTTCTAAGAAATTCGAAATAAAAAATACAATATAAACGTTTTCTTTTCTGAACACCATCTTCAGTGACATTATTGGCCCGCTGGGAGGATTTGAGGACTGGCACTGGCCCTAAGATAAATTGAGTTTGAGACCCCTGGGGAAGGTGAGAGGAAATCCAACCCAAGAGTAATGATGCGCACTGCATTTCTCAACTGGAGCTCTTTTGGACATTTAAAAGGACAATGTTTAACGAATGAAAGGTCACCAGTTATAGTCTGCTCTGCTAAAAGGGTAGTCTGAAAACAGGTCTTGAAGCCGTGTACACAATAAAAGGTCTAAAGGAAAAGAAGACTTTGGGTTCTGACATGGACACAAACTTGGGAGAAGAAAACGTATTTTATATGCAGCCAATATTCTCAACCTAAACAGACTTTAAACTCATTAAACAACTGATTCAGAACTGAAAAGAACTCTTTTATTGTCATCATGGCACAACACAACTCATTTTGAGACTATTACCTGATTTGAAGATATGTATTAAACACATAAGCAATGTGCCCAACTCTTGGCAATAAAAAGTGTGCTGCTGTTCATTCATGTCCACTTTCAACTGTTTTGTAGCAATGTCTTCCAATAGAATGCCCACTAATTGTAACAAGAACCTAAAAAAAATCCCACACAACAGAGTCAGGAAAATAAACACATCAGCTTATTTCCTATCTGTCCCAACTAAGGTTTTTACTACTGAGTTAACAGGTTTCAGCAGGTTGACCTGAACCAAATACAATCCTGCTTAACAGTGCCTCACTTTAAAATTTTCCCCTTAAAGTTCTTCTTGCTTCCTCTACCCACAAGGAAAAAATCTCAGCTCCAGCTTTCAGACTCATTTTCTAGTGTAAAAATTGATTAAAGCAGAGTATTTGCAGTGTGTGTAAGGGTCCAGGTCTCAGTTATGCAAAACCTCATCTGCCATCAATCACAGATGGTCACTGTTTCATTACAGGTCTGTCTCATCTTACGCTGGGGTTACGTTCCACAGTTAGCGCGTAAAGCGAAAACCGCATATAGTCAAAATCCCATTGAGTTTAATGGCGGGCAGAATCGCCCGCACTACAGGAACAGTACACAAATTGCTATTTTTCTCTCTTTTTGTTTTTGCCGACCGTGCAAAGCCGAAATCGCGCATGTTAAATGCGCGTAAGATGAGACAGACCTGTAATCACCATCCTTGCAATCAACACCTAGAACCCTACCCAATGTGCTATCCTTCCAAGAGACAACAGAGAAAAGGAGGGGCATCAAGACTAAGCCACTGACAACAGGTTTCCACCTTACACAAAATCTTTCCCATCCACCACCACAGACAAGAAAGACCCCAAGTCTTCATAACCAAAGACTCCCCTTTCTCTATCAGCTATACATATTCCTACCGTAAGGCATCATTGTGCCACCTAAAGATGGCCAAAGGAATATAGTCACCCAAATAAAGGCCACCAAGGAAAGCTAAAAAACCCACCCAACAACCTGAATCAGACTAACAATCCATCCCACAACCATTCCCCAATCCTTCTCTTAGCAAGTCTCAGATCCAGTAGGATTCCCAGTCCAAAAGTTACGCCAAATCACAACTCCTCCCTGCTCCCCCGAATGAATCTGTGGATAAAAACATCTTCTCATAAGGGTCTTAACCCTCACCTGGAGGGATAAAATCCTATCCTAATTCTTTCCCCCTGCAGTAGTAGGGTATTTCCAACTCAACCACATCCAAAATCTCTTGAATTACTTTGCATAAGTCTCACCCTCAGAAGGCTCTAGATTACAACCTATCCTTTTAAAAATAAAGCTGATCTTCCCCTTCCATGTTTTTCACCCTTTCACATGCACAGGAGGGGAAGTCACCTAACTTATCCCACCCATATGCCACTGAGGCAACAATGCAGAGTACAAGCTAAAGTAAGGGAAAAGGAAGAGTCAATTCCCAGGGTGAAATCCTGGTCCCACAGAAATCAGTGGTACTTTTCACCTCAGCATGGGGAAAGAAACCAAAACAGCCCAAAATTGTTAAACAAAAATACACACCTCCATCCTATGTAATACATCCATCAGCACCGCATCCCATTCTATCTCTCAACCTTGCATCCAACCTTAAATCCAACCCCCCCATGTCCATTTCAGGTAGCATCCAGGTAAATATAAATGTTATGTTTCCATATCACTTGTCACTCTTTTAATACTTAATACTTCACCAAAAGTTTTACAAAAAAACCTATAGTTTCAGAAGACAACATACCTAGAAAATGTCTCTTCAGGCAGATATTTAGCCTGTTTCAGCTCAATTTGTTCTTCAGGTGTAGGTACATTATTCTCCCCATCCCTTAGCCTGTTAATTGTTTGACATGACAATAAGTAAGGGGAGAAAGAAAGCTCTTGAATACGAGATAGAACTATATCCTCTGTTGATTGTGAAATCAGAACTCTAAGGATAGCTAGGATGCCAGATATCCATAACTGAACAGTGCTCACTGATGCCTAAAAAAAAACAAACAGAAAAATGCAGCAGATTAAGAGATTACATAAGAACATAAGAACGGCCGTACTGGGTCAGACCAAAGAGCCATCTAGCCCAGTATCCTGTCTACCGACAGTGGCCAATGCCAGGTGCCCCAGAGGGAGTGAACCTAACAGGTAATGATCAAGTGATCTCTCTCCTGCCATCCATCTCCACCCTCTGACAAACAGAGGCTAAGGACACCATTCTTACCCATCCTGGCTAATAGCCATTAATGGACTTAACCACCATGAATTTATCCAGTTCTCTTTTAAACGCTGTTATAGTCCTAGCCTTCACAACCTCCTCAGGTAAGGAGTTCCACAAGTTGACTGTGCGCTGTGTGAAGAAGAACTTCCTTTTATTTGTTTTAAACCTGCTGCCTATTAATTTCATTTGGTGACCCCTAGTTCTTGTATTATGGGAATAAGTAAATAACTTTTCCTTATCTACTTTCTCCACATCACTCATGATTTTATATACCTCTATCATATCCACCCTTAGTCTCCTCTTTTCCAAGCTGAATCTCTCCTCATATGGGACCTGTTCCAAACCCCTAATCATTTTAGTTGCCCTTCTCTGAACCTTTTCTAGTGCCAGTATATAATAATATATGGAGATATACCTATCTCATAGAACTGGAAGGGACCCTGAAAGGTCATTGAGTCCAGCCCCCTGCCTTCACTAGCAGGACCAAGTACTGATTTTGCCCCAGATCCCTAGGTGGCCCCCTCAAGGATTGAACTCACAACCCTGGGTTTAGGAGGCTAATGCTCAAACCACTGAGCTATCCCTGCAATAATGTAATGGAAAACTGACAACATATTAGATCTTATAAAAGATCACTCATAAAGATGTTTGTTCAAAGAAGTGAACATATATGAGGTAAAGTTTTCTACCTTCTCTTCTGCCACTATCATGGCTCCCAAGAACTGAATGCCGATGATAGCTCCTGGAAATCAGTTTGACTTTGAGAGCACTCAATGCTGTGTGATCTGGGGAATGTGTACTTCTGCAACACTTTTGTGAATAAAGTTCTCACAAAAAACCTCCATACTTTCTCAAAAATGAAATACTAGGGGGGAAATCTTGCTTTGTTACACCTTAATATTTCAACTTAAAAAAGGGTTTAAAATTCTGCAGGAGAAAAGCAGATTTACCTATTCATAAACAGGGCCCTACCAAACTCACAGTCCATTTTGGTCAATTTCACGGTCATTGGATTTTTCAGCTATTTAAATCTGAAATGTCATGGTGTTGTAACTGTAGGGGTCCTGACCCAAAAAGGAGTGTTGTGTGTGTGTGTGGGGGTGTCGCAAGGTTATTGTAGGGGGGTTGTGGTACTACTACCCTTACTTCTGCACTGCTGCTGGCGGTGGCACTGCCTTCAGAACTGGGTGGCCAGAGAGCAGCGGCTACTGGCCGGGAGCCCAGCTCTGAAGGCAGAGCTGCCGCCAACAGCAATGCAAAAATAAGGACGGCATGGTATGGTATTGCCACCCTTATACCCTTATTTCTACGCTGCTGCCTGAAGAGCTGGGCCCTCAGTCAGCAGCCGCCACTCTCTGGCGGCCCATCTCTGACGGCAGCAGTGCAGAAGTAAGGTGGCAAGGTATGGCATTGCCACCCTTAATTTTGCACTGCTGCTGGCGGGGCGCTGCCTTCAGAGCTGGGCGCCCAGCCAACAGCTGCTGCTCTCCAGCCACCCAGCTATGAAGGCAGTGTAGAAGGGTGGCAATACAACAATCCCCCCTGCAACTACCTTTTGGGTCACGACCCCCAATTTGAGAAACTCTGGGTCTCCCCCATGAAATTGGTATAGTATAGGGTAAAAGCACACAAAAAACCAGAGTTCATGGTCCGTGATGTGTTTTTCATAGCCGTGAATTTGGTAGGGCCCTATTCATAAACCAGGTTATGGAATTGCTCTTACATCAGAAGGCTCCCCATTCTTCACCATCGAATTACAAGTAAAATGACCTATCCAAAGGCAAACTAGTCCTCCCCCAGTGAGTTCTTCCCTATTTCTGAACATGTTACCAAACTAACTTCAGCAGGATTTGGGAACAGAAATATACACATTGCAGAGGATTAAGAGAACACTCACTACTGTTTTGCCATATATGAAAATGCTGAACCGTCTTGATAGACAGACAGAGTGGAGGATAGTCAGAAATGTGTATGATATAGCCACAAATGCGTTAAAGGCTTCAACATCAAACAGGTAGTGTAATCTCCTTCACTGGTCACTTACCATTGTACAGGGAGTAACAAACATACTTCTTAAAAGCATGTCCACAGGACGGAGGGATGAAGGAGCCAAAATTTCAAATAAAGTGTTCAATACTCCCAGAGCTTCATGGGAATCTATATGCATCTGTTCAAAAGAAAGGAACAAATTTTATATTCACCATTGAACACAACAGCAAAAACAAAGAACACCTCTGTGTCTTGATTATTTTTAGTATGATACGTGTATGTTTCCTATGCAATAATGCTGCACTTCAGTTTGATAACCAAGAGAGATTAGAAAACCCATAAGGGGTGAATGTTAAAAGCAGGTGCAGCCATTGCTATGCAGAACATGACAGACCTCAAGAAAGCTTAAATTAAAAACTATAACAAAGTTTAATATGTGTGTGTTTATATTATATATACACACATATATACATATATACACACACATATAAACACACACACATTAAACTTTATATATATATACACACACATATAAACACACACATTAAACTTTGTTATGGTTTTTAATTTAAGCTTTCTTGAGGCCTGTCATTCATACATGTACACACACACACAGTATTTGGTCAACAATTGCCCAAAATCTAATTATTTTGGTTGGGAAGGCACGCATTAAAAGGGTCATCAACTTGAAACCCGAGTTAGAAATCGTTTCAGATAGTATGCCTGCCCCCCAAGTGCTAATTTTGTAGTTTTACTACCACATTTTCTTTTCTTTTTTTTTTTAAAACAGCTCTTCCATTTGCTATGAGAAAAACCCATCTAAAAAGGGGAAATAATGATACGGACTATAAACAAAGAGCTGCCAAATGCTTAAAATAAATTAACTAGAAAAAATAGAAGGGATGAGGGGAGTTTTTTCCTACTCTCTCTGACACGGTGATCTCAGGTATTACAATAAGTAAAAATAGTTTTAGACAGAAGAGACATTTTTTCAGTTAATTGTGTCCCTTCACAATTCTAACATTCTGGGGAATAGATTGTCATAACCTCTATCCCCAATCTTACAAAATACTCTAAGGTGCACATTGAAGCTAATATTTAAGTGGTGATTCAGTACTCGGGGGTAACAGGGAGGCCTAACGAAGTGTGAAAGTTTTCAGTATGAACACAGTAAATGAAGTTGGTCTCTATCAGTATTCCATGCATGGGCATGCATGCGTGCCATGTGCCCAAATCTGAAAATTCTAACAAGCAGTGTCTGTTGGCCCACACATGCACAGTAGTTCTCCTCGTGCTCCAGACCAAGGGCATAAGAGGCAGTGCAGGCCAATGCCCTGCCAGTTCTTCTCCTTACCACGAATCCAACAGAAGATCAGATGGGAAACTCTTCAACCTGTCACGACTTAAGTCAAAGACTAAAGTCAAAAAGATGCTAATCAGGGAACTTCTATTCACTGATGATGCTGCCCACATAGCCCACAATGGAGATCTACTACAAGAACTCATGGACCGCCTTTTCAAGTGCTTGTCAGGCATTTGCTCTCACCATTAGCATCAAGAAAATGGTTGTGTTAGGACAGGGGGGTTCCCTCAAGCTCCTTCAATCACCTTAAATGCAAACCAGCTAAAAGTAGTCCAGAAGTTCAGCTACTCAAGTTCTACAGTGACCACCAACCTCTCATTGGATGAAGAACTAAGTGTTCGCATTGGAAAGGCTGCCACCACCTTTAGCAGATTAACTAAAAGAGCATGGAAAAACTCAAAGCTTATCATCAACATCAAAATGCTAGTGTACCAAGCTTGCATCCTCTGCACTTATTGTGGGGAAACATGGACAGCTTATGCTCATCAGGACAAAAGGCTAAACAGTTGCCACCTACACTTTTTATGCCGCATACTCCACACCAAATGACAAGATAAAGTCACCAATGCAAAGGGCAAATTTACCAAGTGTGACAGCCCTGCTCAAGCAAAGACAACTGCGCTGGTTGGGCCATCTGCTTGGTTGGAAGATGGACGCATACCCAAGGACATGCTATATGGGGAGCTATCATAGGGAACAACAAGACGTCCCAAGCTTCACTATAAAGACACAGGCAAGCGAGATATGAAGGAATTGAGAATTGATCCTGACCGATGGGAAACCTTGGCAAGTGAGCGTAACAATGGGGGGAGGGATAGTTGAGTGCTTTGAGCATTCCACACATGACAAGCAGTACTCAGACTGGAGAGAGATGCGATGATGCTGACAGCAAAGATGCTTGAAGTACTACAGTTCCCACTGCTGCATCTGCAGCAAAGGACTCAACTAGTGCATGATGTTTTGTGAATGTGTGAATGGAACTCCAGGTAGCTGCTCTGCATATGTCCAGTATTAATGCTTCCTGCAGGGATCCTGTAGAAGCAGCTTGTGCTCTGGCTGAGTTTACCCTCTACCCTGCCAGGTGGAGGGAGATGTGCTAATTGGTAGCACATGATGATGCATCCAGAAATCCATTTAGAGTTTCTGAGAGGATATAGTGTCCTCGCAACCTTTCTGTTATGGTGAGAAATAGCCTTGGTGATTTTCTTGTGTGTCTGGGCGGTCTACCTGCAAAGGACCAAACCTGTCTGACACCACGGGAATGAAGTCTTCGCTCTTCAGCAGTGGCATGGGGCTTTGAGAAAGAAACACTTAAGCAGATAGTTTGATTGACATGGAATTCAGAAATAACCTTTGGGAGGAATGTAAAACTGAAACATCTATCTACTGGAGATAGGAAGGCACTGATCACAGTGAGCGAAATGTAAAGGTCTGAGTTTTTCTAAAGACAGGAGATAGTCTAAAACAACTAGAATATCTGCACTGCTTGGAGAAGGCCAATCATGCTGAGCCCAGGTACAGAAATGTCTCCATTTAGCTAGGTAGCAGGTCCTAGTTGAATCTTTCCTACTTTGAGAAGGATAGTTTGGACAGGTGCTGAACAAGAACGGTCTAATTCTGATGCCCCTCCAAACATCAGCCATGAGGAGGAATGGGTCTGGATTGGGGTGTCTGATTCGCCCCCCTTCTTGATTTAGGAAAGCCGGGAAGGGGTGGACCCTGATAGGAGGGCAGACAGACATTCTCTGAAATTCCACAGGAACCAAAACTGTCTGGGTAAGTTGACTCATAGGAAAAAGATTCATCATAACAGAGGGAGAGTCATTTTCAAGAGCTGTGGTAGCAGGGGAATGGGAGGAAAGGCATATCTGAGTTTGTCCATACATGACAACAAGAAAGCATTGCCCTGTGTGCTGTGATCCATAGCTCATCTTGAGCAATATAGGGGAAGTTTTTTGTTCATTTGGAATGCAAAGAGATCCTCATGAGGTGTTCCCCAGAGTGAATATCTCACTCAGGACAGAGCTGTGTATATTCCACTTGTGGTCTGCACAGAAGCTTCTACTCAGGTTGTGCGCTAAAGAGTTTTGAGCATCCAGAAGGTATGCAGCTTGGATGGTGATGCAGTTTCTGATGCATCAGTCCCAAAGCCTTACTGCTTCTAGACAGAGGAGAAGAGATCTTGCTTCACCCTCTTTATGTAAAAGACAGTGGTGATGTTGTCTGACATTACTTGGATATACACTGACTGTATAAATGGGAAATAAACTCCTGCTTGCTCTCAGTTCTAGTAGAATGAAAAGCTGTCTGGCCTCTGATGGGGTCCAGGTACCTTGTCTGGTGTGGTTGTTCAGGTGAGCACCCCGACCCAGAAGGGATGCGTGTGTTACAATGGTGACACGGAGGAAGGGAGTGTTGCAGAGGATGCCTACTCTCATTCATTCCAAATCTAACCACCAGGTAAGAGAGGCAATGACCCTGGTGGGAACAGTCACTCTGGTGTTGATGTGATCCTTGTCTTGTGAGTAGACTGACCGAAGCCAGGCCTGCAAGCATCATAGATGAAGTCTGGCGAATAGTGTCCACATAACTGCACAAGGCCATATGGCTTAGAAGAGCAAGGCATACATTGACCATAGCACAGATTACTCACAGACCAAAGACTAACAGATTACTTATTAACTGAAATCTTTCCATGGGGAGGAAAGCTCTTGCTGAAATGGAGTCCAGTATCACCCCAATCAAGTTTAGAATCTGTGTGGATGTTAAAATGGACTTTCTTTGTTCATGCAGACACCCAGTGCTGCTAGAAGATGGAACAGGAACAAAGTCGCCAACCTGACCTCTTGGCTGGAGTGACCCACCAGGAGTTAATCGTCTCGTTTGGGCTGCCACCACAAAGAAAACCTTTGTGAATACTCTGGGTCCTGTTGCTAGTCCAAAGGGAAGGACTCTGAACTGGAAGTGTTCCTGACCCACTCGAAACCAATTGCTGTTGGATGGATGAATATCTAACATGAAAATAAGCATCCTTTGTATTGAGAGATGTGAACCATGTCCCCTTCCGTAGGGAGGGGACTATCAATGCTAGAGTAACCATCTGAATGTAGGCTTTTGAATAAAGATGTTTAATTGACTGGTCTCCACCCTATCTTTTTGGAGACTAAAATATGAGGAATAGAACATGCTCCCATGATACCAAGATGACACTCATTCTATTGCCCCTCATTGAAAAAGGGAGTCTGCCTCCTGTTGAAGAATCACCTAGTGAGAGTGGTTCCTGAAGATGGACCAGGAAGTGGGTTTGTGGGGAGGGAGGGTGAGAAACCTAGAAATTATCCATTAAGAATATTCCAAGACCCAACTGTATGCTGTGTCTGAGTCCCAATTGTAGGCAAAAAGTGAGAGATGGTCCCCACAGAGAAGGGAGGTAGAAGTGGGTGGCATCAATAGTGATCATAGAATCATAGAATCATAGAATCTCAGGGTTGGAAGGGACCTCAGGAGGTCATCTAGTCCAACCCCCTGCTCAAAGCAGGACCAAACCCAACTAAATCAGCCCAGCCAGGGCTTTGTCAAGCCTGACCTTAAAAACCTCTAAGGAAGGAGATTCCACTACCTCCCTAGGTAACCCATTCCAGTTCTTCACCACCCTACTAGTGAAAAAGTTTTTCCTAATGTCCAACCTAAACCTCCCCCTCTGCAACTTGAGACCATTACTCCTTGTTCTGTCATCTTCTATCACTGAGAACAGTCTAGATCCATCCTCTTTGGAACCCCCTTTCAGGTAGTTGAAAGCAGCTATCAAATCGCCCCTCATTCTTCTCTTCTGCAGACTAAACAATCCCAGTTCCCTCAGCCTCAGATAGGTGGATCTCGACTGAGGCATCAAAAGTAGCCCTTAGCGGGTGGCTGGGAATACGCAGAGGTCATGGTAGCAGAGGGGGCTGAACATTGAGGGGGGAGGGATAGCTCAGTGGTTTGAGCATTGGCCTGCTAAACCCAGGGTTGTGAGTTCAATCCTTGCGGGGGCCATTTAGGAATCTGGGGCACAAATCTGTCTGGGGATTGGTCCTGCTTTGAGCAGGGGGTTGGACTAGATGACCTCCCGAGGTCCCTTCCAACCCTGACATTCTATGATTCTATGATTGAGGCCTCTGAACCCTCTGATGTTTAAGCAGAGCCTCATCTGGACACTGGTGGTACAACATCTGTAGAGGGAGTGGCTTTGGCCTATACACCTGCATCTGATGTTTTCTCCTGGGGATTAGGGTGTAAATTCCCAGGGACCGTAGAGTCGACCTTGAGTCTTCCAACAAGTATAGGGACTCATTTTCTTGTTAAACAAATCTGACTTGTCTATAGAGAGGTTCTGTATGGTGTTCTAGACCTCCCTGAGTGAAGCCAAGACTCACACCTCATAACTATGCCAGTGACCAAGCCACTGGATGCTGTGTCCACTGCATCCCCTACAGCTTAAAGAGAAGTCTTAGACACTAACTTGCGCTCCTCTATGAAGGACTAAAATTGGGCTTTGTCCTCAGAGGGAAGCTTGTCTTTAAAGTCAGCCAGCCTGGAGTAACTGTTAAAATCATATTTCACTAACAAGGTCTGGCAGTTAGCGATACAAATTTGCAGACTTGTAGAGGAAGACCCTTCCCCCGCTCTTCCCCCCAAGAGGACCAACCTCTTTGAGCCCTTGACAGCTGTGGTGGTCTTGGGAGGTTGTGATCATGCTCTCCCTATGGCTACGTGTACCATCAGGGAGTTTGGAGCTGGGTGGGAGAAAAGAAATCCAGCCCCTTTGGTGTGGATGAAATAGCATCTCTCAGCCCTCTTACACCTGGGGGCACAGGAGCTGGGGTATGCCAGACCACTATGGCTGGCTCCATGATGGCCTCATTACAAGGGAGCACCACGTTGCTTGGACTTATAAGCAGCAGAATATTCAGGAGCCAGTGCTGGGAATCCTGGACCTCCACCATTGGTAACCCAATATGTGTCTCGCCCAAGCAATAGAGATGGTGTTGGTGATTGTTGCTCACAGAGAAGGAGCGAGGGCAGGAGACGTATTACTGAACCCCTGTGCACAGTCCCAGGCCACAGGGAGGCAGTCCCCAGTGCACAGAAAGAACAAGCTACACTATATTATAAAACTAACTATGCTAATATAAAACTACTTACAATAGCCATTTACAGGACATCAAAGAGAAAATCTGGAGAAATCTGTGGACACAGATTCTGACTCAGGCCATGCGGTGGGTAAGGAGGAACAGGAGAGGCATCGGCCCACACTGCCTCTTATGCCATAAGTCTGGAGCACAAGAACTACTGCGCATGAGCAGACCAACAGACATTGCTTGTTAGAATTTCCAGACTCTCACGCATAGCACACATGTGCACCCACGTGTGGAATACAAACAGGGACCAGCACTCAAATAATAAACCGAGCTTCATATGTTGGCCACCTTCAGTTTGCACACAGATCTCAGGTTTGGCTACAAACTTTATATGCAGCTCATGAGGTCTCCAATCCTGTAAATTACTCTGCACCAATGGACTTCAAGGAGTCTCCCCACAGCAGCTGGGATCTGCCTAAGTGGAGTAATGAGCAATAAGGTCCGGATAATGCCAGTTTTGCCTGTGATCCAGGTCCTGACAACACTTAACTTCTCCCATATTCAGCTATGTCATAAGATTTACATAAGTGCACTTTTGTCAGACTAAGTTATTTAATAGAGAAAATAAAGACATCTAAAAATGTACCTTAAAAACATTAAAAATAAAGTTAAACAGGCCATTACAGATGACCAAATCAGTTTCAAGTCAACAAATTTAATTACAGTTTTTATTTTGTTCATTAAAATAGGTTGTAAAATAAGGTCACTGAACAACTATTATATTGTCTGATTTATAATGCCAAACAATGACGACATTCTGTACGTAAAGAAGAAAAAGACTTAGAATCATAGAATATCAGGGTTGGAAGGGACCTCAGGAGGTCATCTAGTCCAACCCCCTGCTCAAAGCAGGACCAACCCCCAACTAAATCATCCCAGCCAGGGCTTTGTCAAGCCTGACCTTAAGCATGGTGAACTGGATTAGCTATAGAACAGAACAGTGGTCATGACTCTTAAAGCAGTTATGGACTTAACTCTAAGCTGAGATATATTAGAAGACACTACAAATAGTTTATCTACAAAATTAGTCTTTTGTGATTTTAAAATTATTTAAAAATGACATTAATCTACAAGTACATATGAAATTATACAGAAATTATTCTTCATTATCAGCCCCATTAAGAATGAATGGGATGACTTATCTTGAACACTATATTTACAAAGTCTTTCATATATACAAACCTATTTTAGTAGAATAGTTTCCAGTATTTATATTTACTTGCAGACTGTAGGCAGAATATTGCTTTCATGTAATAAAAGCAAAATTGATACATAAGAATAAAATCAATAAAGTTAGATACTAACCTGTTGTTTTGCTAACATTGGGAGAATTATATCTGCTATCTGTCGGGACAATCTTTTCCATTTGTCTTCATTCTCTTTGTGGCACTGTTGCAGTACTAGGATGAACATCTCCAGCACCTGAAGAAAATATCCCAACACCCTCAAAAAAACCACACCTGCACTTTAGAAAATGGCATATTTAAATAGTACAGTTGAGGGAGGGAACAGTTAATAAAACTATCATTTTCCCCCAAACCAAAAAGTTATGCAAGGTGTTTAACAAAGATGATTTAAGATCATCTTAAAATATCATATATACTGTTCTCCTGCT
Organism: Platysternon megacephalum; assembly: GCA_003942145.1. NCBI lineage: Eukaryota > Metazoa > Chordata > Testudines > Platysternidae > Platysternon > Platysternon megacephalum. The sequence continues at coordinate 4,673,807 of QXTE01000046.1, forward strand.
TCACCTGGCCTTTCATGTAACAGAGTAAGAGAGACAATATTCCAATTCTGCTCCACTTAAATAACAATTTTACACACACACGCATACAAGAAATAAAACTACGTAAATCCAGGAGAAGAAATGAAATATAGGTCTATGACAATAGTAAAAAATTCACTTCAGGCTAGAATTTATAAAAACAACAAGTTTCTCTCTCAGATATGGTCTTTTATGATGACCAAAATACCTGGTATTTCCCAGATCTTTTTTTTTAAAACAAATAAAAGCAAAAATTTGTGTGCTTTGTAAAGCCAAAATTTACAAGTAATTACTCTATTCTTCCCACTGTTGGACTATGAGATGAAATGCATGGAGAGTGGGAAGAAAAGCAAAACATTGGTAGTTGGCAAGTAAAAGTCTTCATATATCAGAAGGGTATCTGTATTTGCTCTTGTCTTAATGAAAGGAAGAATCAAAATGGGACATACATTAAAACTCTGATCTTGCAAACTGTTCTGTCTGAGTGGAATTCTGAACTCATTAAAGTCAATGGAGTTCTGCACAGACACAGTGTCTGCTTGTGTAGAGCAGTTTGCAAGATCAGGTCCTAATACTGGCTATTCCAGATCTCTGCTAGAAACTCCTGTACTCTAGATAACACTAAAGGTTAAAAATAACCTATATGTGAATACATAGTTAATATCAGATAATGTCAGAACACATTATGTGAATAACAGTTTAATGTCATGTCAAAAAACGTATCCAAACACTATTTATGAGTAATTATGTAAAACTATAAATTCACTATCAACCTATAAAATTTTCGTTGCAGAAATTAATTTCAGTCTGAACTTTGACACATATAACATCCAAATTTCTAGCAAATCTTATTTATGAACTAAATTTGGAAAAAAAAAAAAAGAGTTGCCTCTTCAATTGTACTCAAAAAGGCACATTCCTTACATTAATACACACGAGAGCAGCATTCCACAACTGGATGAAGTTCAATAAAAAAGTATTACACTTATGTTAAGTGTCTGGAATAAGCAAAAAGATTCAAGATCACTTTTCACAAGCACCTTTATGCTTTTTTCCTCTGTCTCCCAAATGCCTGGAAGGTCTTCTCTGTACTTCTCTATACAACCTCTACACTATTCTCAAAAAAATTCTTCAAGACCCATCTTAACAGTGAGGCTATTGATAAAATGACATCTAACAATGGCTAGGTGAATAGTCATAAGTTACTGTTTGTTTTTTACTTGTCTGTAGTTATAGCTTCTAAAAAGTAAATGACTAGCAATCATCTAGTTGTCTCCATAAAAAGCTATGTAACTAAGCATTCCTATGATTGTTACTAAGGATAAGATTATGTCACGGAGGTCATGGATTGCGTGACTTTCAGAGACTTCCATGGCATTTTCTGCTTCAGCCCTGGGGTGGCAGGGCCAGAGCTGTTAGCCAGCAAGGGCCACCCGGAGCTCTGAGGCGCCGCCGTGAACAGCCTGGAGCTCTGAGCCACTGGAGCCCCGGAGCTGATGGCCACTGCAGTGGCGGGTGCTGAACATTCCCCACCCCGCAGTGGGGCTAGGGCTCTCTTCCTCCCCCCATCCACAGACAGGTCACGTGAATTTTTGTTTATTGCCCATGACCTGTCTGTGACTTTTACTAAAAATAACTGACAAAATCTTAGCCTTAATTACCTATGTACTCTCTCCCCCATTTTCTCCTATTGTTAGTTACACCCACTTATTGCAACTTGTCTTAAATAAGACTATCACCCAGGGAAACTACTGTCTCACTGTGTGTTCATAAACCCCTGGCACAATGCAGATCCTGAATCTGATTGGAGCCTTTCAGTGCTACTCTAATATAGATAATAAACAAAGGACAATACTTTGCACTATATATGAAATCTACCTTTCTGCCCTATTATATAAATGTATTTAACAATGAATGCTTTGTTTGTTTGTTTTTGAACACTTGAGTTTGTACCCTTATGCCTACCAATTATGGGAAAGGCCAGAAAGCACCAAATTTGTATCCTGCATACCAAGAAAGCTCCCAGAACAAAGTCTGACTAATCAGGATTTGTTCAGACAGGGATAAATGTCACCTGAAATGTTTTAAGTGTGGCCAGTCTAACAAATAATTCACATTATAAAACATACACAGGCACACTAATCTGTCAATTTATCTTACCTGATGATACTGGATAAGTCTTAGTAGCATTGACACCACCACCTCTTTTTGTGTTTCCAGTTCTTTTCCAGCATCAGCTTTATTTGTTCCTCGTAATACAAAGAGATCATGGACAATGGGTTGCAGAGCTGGAATAGCTAGAATTAAGATGTTTCATATTTCAATATTAAATGCAGGTTATTTTTGAATAGTACAGAAAGGTTCTAACTCTCAGCAATTTTACTACTGAAAACTAGCACTTAAATTGTAATATTTCTCTGAATACTTGCAGAAAAATTAAGTAATTTCCACATCTCTTGTTCGTTCATCCCTACTAAAGCAGAGTCTAAGTCACAGTTAGAGACAGATGACCATTATCCCTTCAGGATTTTACACATTTTTCAAAAGACATGCCTTTTTCAGTACAACCTATGCATCCCTTATACCAACAGTTCTGGAATAAGGAAAGGCTTCCAATGTTCTTTTTCCAAAAGGAAGGTAAATAAAGCGAATATCAAAATAGATTCATCAAAACCTTTCAAAAATACAGCTGTGTTAACCTACTATTCAAATAACAAACAAGCCCTTAATAATATAATTATGTTGCTATTAAATATTGTTTATCCACCATTTTCATTATTATTTTACTTTTAAAATTAGACAGAAAATTCCTAAAGATCCTCATTACAAGCAGAAATTGTGTCACGGTTGTAGCATACAAGTAATTTTTTCTGATTTTACATACACATACATACACACAAGCAACATTCTGGAACATTTTAAAATTAGAAATCAGACATTTAGATCAAAATCTAAGTCTGCTTTTTTCTGTGCTAGCAATGTATTGTATAAAGATAGCAGAAGAGTGTTGTGTTGCCATGTTAAATATCAATTCAGCAATATCCTTGTAACAAACTTAAATTAACAATTTAAAGCAACAATTTTTTTTCGTCATAGCAACTTTTAAGTCAAACATTTTATGAGAAAGCAAGGGACAGATATCACTGGATAGAACCAGGCAGACAGTATACAATCTTACCTAAACAGCTCAAACAACATACTTAATTTATAGCTTGTCTTCTACTCAAATTTTCCTAATTGCTCTGAACAAAAATAGACAATAATGCATAATTGTGGAAATGAGATAAATAATATTTTCTGTCAGGAGTAGGTTCGTACCTTTGAACTAGTTTAATATGTGAAAAATGTAGTTTGAAAAAATACAAGAAAACCATACAAGAGTTTTCTGGGCTGATCAGCATGAGCCCAGCATTACTTAGCACAGCACTGTATATTCTTTTTAGTATATTGCAAATTGTTAGTAGTTTCACTGTTTTGGTTTTTAAGTTACCATGTGTAACAGCTTTCCTTCCACTGGCCATGATACCATCACACAGCTGAATAATCTTAGGAATTCCAATTATCTGTTTGGAGTGATATCGCTCATAAGACAATAATACCAAGAAGAAAAAGATATTAGGGATAATTGCCTCGGATTCCCTGGAACAAAAGAAAAATGTCAATACACACTACCTTCCCTTTATTAAACATACAGGTCAGTTCTATTCAGTAGAAAAATAATCTGCTTATGTTTCATGGAAAATTCATGAACATACTCTTCTGCTTCTGTATAGTATTTCAGTCATTTCTATGCCTCATTTTTTACTACAAGATGTTATTTAGAAGTTATGTTTATTGAATTTCTCAATATAAGCTCACTTAATAAAATTTTTGTTCATATGAACTAGAACTAATGCAAATCAAGGATTACAATTCAAAAAAGAATAGTACCACCAGCCTCATTATGAAGGATTTATTACATGAAAACAATATCTTTTAAATGGATGTAAAGGTTAAACAGCAGAAACACCATTCAGATCATGTTTATATAAACATCAAAAGTGTGCAAGGTGCTTTACAAAGCAGCAGGAAGACCCTGCGCTGAGGAGCTTATAACCTGATAGCCAGCATGTAGATGAAGACTGGAGGATGAGATACAATACAAAGCAAGCAAAGTGAAGTTTATACCATAATTCCACTTAGTTGTGATTTTTTTTTTTAAAGACTGGTTAGTGTTTATTGCTTATTTTGTTAACAACTGACTCAGATTCAGACTTTAAGGCCAGAAGGGAAGGATTGGCAGGGGGACTAAATTTTGTAGGCTTAAAGAAAGAAATGTTTTAAGGAAAGATTTGAAGGAGAAGATGGAGGCATCATACTTTTAAGTGGGGATTAAGCTGACGAATTAAGAAACAGATGCTGCTTGCATGCAGTATCCCTATTAAAAACAAGGGAAGGGGGGAAAATAGCTAAAAATTGTTTGTAACTAGAATGTGAAACTTGCAACATATCGTAATGCTAGATCTTCAAAACCAGTGAAACTAGTTACAAATGAGAGCAAGATGGCATTTTTTTTTAAAAGTTCTCTTAAATATAATTTAAAAATGTAAAAAGGGGAAGTTACAATCTTGACGGACAGTTTAACAAAATGGAATAAAACATGGATTACAAGCTACCATATGTATTCATGACAAAAGCTGACGGCTTGTCAGAGCTGTAGGGAAAAACTGCAGTACTTAAAAACAAACTAGTTACTATTAATTAACCACTCTGCTGAGAACAATAATGATCATCTGTTGTCTATTATCCACTTAGGCAGTAAGCAGCATTCCTAATCTACATCAAACTGGAACTCCTGCTGAACAAACACAATGGAATGGCAGTTTGGAAACAAAGCATCATTTGGAGACAACAGTGATATTTTTAAAATTCGTTATGGAAAGCAATGGCAGTAAGCAATAAAACATGCATTAAGAGAAGGCACTTTGGAGGCATCCTGTCTTCAGGCACCAAAACAGGGCATAAATAGCCTAGTAATACATGCTCTGGAGTAGCTTAATGCTGTTACAGCATGTCCCATTTATTTTAACTGCTTTTTTAAAAATGAATTTAGGGGAGTTCATAGTACAAAAATAGTTCCTAATGTAATGATTCCTTGTTTATTTTCTTCTCTCTACTATTCTGAGTATATTTGTTAGTTTATAGTTTTATTAAAATCCAACGTTTTAAAGCTCCCCTATACTCGAGACATCCCCTTCTCCCTTCCTTCCTACCTCCCCTTTCAAAAGTAGTATGTGGCTCAAGAACACACACAGCTCTCATTTCCCACTAAAAATCTAAACAACATCCCCAATGTTATTTTTTCAATATAAAATTAATGCTAAGTGACTGCTGAGCCAAAAACTGTCAATAAAGAGTTTTCACTACCAGAATGCATGGATCCAGGGACTCTCCCATATTACAGATTCCCTCTGAAATTTCTTGCACTTTGCTCCTCAACCCCGCCCATTACATAGTGCCCAAACCCCTTGAAGAAGGTACCATGGGATTAGGGGAATGGGAAACACATGACCTAGAATGGAACTCTCCTCCTTTGGTGGACAGACACTACTCTTTGGACGGATGTAAATGGAAACGTGTGGCTTTAAAGATGTCAGGACTAATCACTGCAGGTTTTTGGAAAAATAGATATAATAGGGGTAGTGGGACAAGGGGATGGTTCAAAGATGCTAGTTATTTCCTCTAGATCCGTTTCCTCTCTTAAAACAGACATTCCAAAGAAACAGTAAAATTCAACAAAAGATATTAACCCAAACTCATCAATTGACCTGTGTGATTATATCCCTTAATCCTACTATAGAAAAGAGAGATTTTATATGTCTGATTTTACCTGAACTGTCCCACTTCAATGTATTCAAACTGCTTTAGCACAAATCCAATAAACACCTGCAAACAGGATAAAAATAAGTATTAAGAGGTGTACACATTAAGAGTGGCATAACATTGTCCATATTAATTTCTCATCTAAAACTAAACTGGCAGATGAAGATTTAAAAGTACATCTATGGGTAAACAGATGAAAAGCACTGATTCCCACAGTTTGCTACAAGATGTTCTGAAGTGTTTCCTATGGCTAGGGTCCTACCAAATTCATGGTCCATTTTGGTCAATTTCATGGCCATAGGATTTTAAAAATAATAAATTTCATGATTTCAGCTATTTATATCTGAAATTTCACAGTGCTGTAATTGTAGGGGTCCTGACCCAAAAAGGAGTTTGGAAAGTGGGGGAGGAGTCGCAAGGTTATTGTAGGAGGGGTTGCGGTACTGCTACCCTTCTGCACTGCTGCTGGTGGGGCGCTGCCTTCAGAGTTGGGCAGCTGGAGAGCGGCAGTGGCTCCTGGCCGGGAGCCCAACTCTGAAGGCAGAGCCACCGCCAGCAGCAGCACAGAAGTAAGGGTGGGATGGGATGGTATTGTCACCCTTACTTCTACACTGCTGCTGGCAAAGCGCTGCCTTCAGAGCTGGGCGCCTGGCTAACAGCTGCTGCTCTCTGGCTGCCCAGCTCTGAAGCGTAGAAATAAGGGTGGCAATACCACGACTCCCCTAAAATAACCTTGCGACCCCCCTGCAACTCACTTTTGGGTCAAGACCCCCAATTTGAGAAACACTGTTCTCCCCCATGAAATCTGTATAGTGTAGGGTAAAAGCACACAAAAGACCAGATTTCATGGGGGGAGACCAGATTTCACAGTCCATGACGCGTTTTTCATGAATTTGGTAGGGCCCTACCTATGGCTAAGGCTGCAATTTAGTCACGGAGGTCACAGATTGTGTGACTTCAGCCAGCTCCGGCTGGGAGCTGCAGGTCCCCTGCTGCTGCCGGCAGACAGACCTCCCGCAGCTCCCGGCCGCCAGCAGCGGCGGGGGGGGGGGGGGGGGGGCCCCCCCCCCCCCCCCCCCCCCCGGGGGGGGGGGGGGGGGGGGGGGGGGGGGACCCCGCCACTTCCCTGCCACCCGGGGCAGCACAGGAACCCCCGCCACTTCCCGCCGCCCCGAGCAGCAGGAGGGACCCCGGAGTCACCAGCGGAGGGGGACCCTACAGCTCCCAGCCCACCCGCATCTGCCCAGGCTCCTCATTTTATCATGGATATTTTTAGTAAAAAAGTCAGGGACAGGTCACAAGCGTCCATGAATTTTTCATTATTACCCGTGACCTGTCCGTGACTTTTACTAAAAATATCCATGACAAAATCTTAGCCTTACCTATGGCAATACATGAACGCTTAGAAGAGAATTTGAGTCTGTGTTGCAACTTTACAGTTTACATACATTTACATGACAGCATTATATATTTCATACAAAAATCTAGCATTTATGAAGTGTTATGGGTGAGAAATCATGAGCTTAAATTAGGAAATGCAGATTTAATATTGAAACTTCAAATTTAACTCTGATCCCTTGTACTGATGCATCAAAATAAGGTTTTTCTTTCATATATAAATTTTACTCCTGGATGAATTCTGTGACAAAAAATTAAGAATTCTGCAAAATTCTGCATATTTTGTCAAAATAACACAATATAATCACGCCAGTTTCAATTATTTTGGGTAATTTATTTCAAAATACCTGTCAGCAAGTATGTCTGTAACAATACAGACCCAAGTTTGAGAACCCCTGATCTAACGTGTACACTGAATAAGTAGGGATCCTCTGGAAATAAAATTACTCTGGATTCTCATTGGTGTAAAGGTGCAGAATTTGCCCCCTTCAGTGTAGTAAGGATATTTTCAGTTTTCAAAGGATACTTCAAGCTTTCTGATGTCTCTGGGGTGTCTCGTATGAGAAGTAGGGCAAGGTAGAGCACTGTCTGCCTCCACTGTCAGCCTCCACCCCAAACCCCGCTTTGCCTCCAGCATTTATAATAGTGTTAAATATATTAAAGTGTTTTTAAATTTATAAGGGGGGGGGGGGTGTCACACTCAGAGGCTTGCTAAGTGAAGGGGGTCACCAGTACAAAAGTTTGAGAACCACTGAGTTAGATAGTGATTAATAACTGCTAGTGGATATAAAACTTGCAGATTCATGCCCACAGATCCCCATTAAGTCAAGTTGATAATGTATGCAAACGGCAGCCAGCCAGATAATCTACAATTTAATCTGTTCTCGCAATGTCACGTATTGGGAATATAAATTAAGATCTCTATCTTTGTCTACTTTGATTAAGTAAAAAGCAACAAAGAGTCCTGTGGCACCTTAGAGACTAACAGAGGTATTGGAGCATAAGCTTTCGTGGGTGAATACCCACTTCGTCAGGAATGAACTTGCTGACGAAGTGGGTATTCACCCACGAAAGCTTATGCTCCAATATGTCTGTTAATCTATAAGGTGCCACAGGACTCTTTGTTGCTTTTTACAGATCCAGACTAACACGGCTACCCCTCTGATATTTGATTAAGTAGTAATCAGAATGATTCTGACAACCAAACCATCTTTTCCCTACTTGTAATTATAACATATTCCTGTTTAATAATCTTCATTGTAATAAAATTGTTTGGCAGTGAGATAGGCTGTTACATTTCCAAATGAAGTTTTGATAATTTAGAAACTATTATTTCTAAATGAATGGTTTTGTGGATTTAAACAAACATTCACCCATATGCTACATAGTGCATGACAACCAAAAAAAAAAAATGAACTTAACTAGAAATATATCATGATCTTCATAGCCCTGCAGAGTCCAATATATTTTCTGTAATTTCAATTTTAAATCACAGTTCTCATTTATGGTGCTATTAGTAGGACAAGAAAGGTAATTATTTTTACAATAAAAGATTTTAGTTTGGCAGTGTCCCTCTAAGAACTAGAGTTCTCTAATCGGCTATAAACTGACCAAAATGAGAATACAGTGTAACTAACCTGATCCGAATCTAGAAGACAGTAGTTAACCCGTAGCTGAACCAGCTGTGCTAGGAGATCTAAAACCTGCCTCTGTAGTTGTACCGATGTTGTTGTAGTATATTGCTTTAAAGCTTTTATAACAAGGGGTTCAAACAAGCGAATGTGATTGTGAATAGCATTCTATGAAAAAGAAAAAAAAGTTTAAAGCCACATATTGTCTACATGAGATTCCAGTTCAAAACCAAATTGTTAAAAATACGACTTCATGTGGATAAAAGATAAATCTTTCCCCTCCTTTTATTTTACTCTTTCTTTAAGTATGTATTTTAAATACCTTGTCGGCACGATGTTTTGTTACACTTGTAAGGCTAGTTTTCAGTTGCGTAGAAACTTTCTGCAGCACATCAAACCATCTATCAAAATAAAAATATTAAAACAAAGGAATACATTTGATAAAATTCTTACATGCACACTCCCTACTAATATTTTATTTACCTAACATTAGCTTTGTAATAGGGCTTGATTGCTTCAAGTATTTTAGTAAGCTAAGAGAAAATTAGAAAGTAAAAATTCACTTTGCTTCAAGTATTTTAGTAACCAGATAATTGGAGAGTACAAATTCACTGGAACATCTATGTACAGCAAGGGTAGAAGCAATGCAAACTTCCGCACACTGTTCTACTAATATACACCTCTACCCCGATATAACACGACCCGCTATAACACGAATTCAGATATAACGCGGTAAAGCAGCGCTCCAAGGGGGTGGGGCTGCGCGCTCCAGCGGATCAAAGCAAGTTCGATATAACGCGGTTTCACCTATAACGCGGTAAGATTTTTTGGCTCCCGAGGACAGCATTATATCGGGGTAGAGGTGTATTTGTAGCCTGACTACCTGCAGGCTTGAGAGGAGAATTTAGTCCCCATTCCTTTGCCTTTCTTAAGACTCTCAACATGAATGCCAATTAGTGAAAAATAAAGAGGGTTTAAAACAGTAGTATTAATATTAATATTTATAAATATTAACATTTTCTTCTAAATATAGATATATACAAAGGCTATATTTTTTGCATGAAATGTATTTTCCACTTTGCTTTGTGAAGCACTTTTGTTCTATCCAGAATATAGTATTGTACCAGAGATCAAATTAGTAAAGGCAAGATAAATTATGTTATTTCAAAAGAATATAAAAGAAAAATTCCTGCTATTGACAATTGAACAATATATTATAATCTCAATATGTAAGAGACTTCAATAATTTAAAACTTCACAACAGCCCTATTCAGTACTTTTAGTGAAGTTATGATTTATTGTTTTCAGCTAGAATGTTTTGATTAGTTTTATGAAAGTAAACACACTATACCACATACAGGGGAAAAACAGTAACAGTTACCCTGAAGCATCATGTTCCTGCTCTGCCTGTACCATGTTCCTTAGACTCGCATCAGCAAGTGCCTGTGTAAAGTGTGTATAAGGGGCCATGAAGCAGTAATGATAAAGACCAGGCCTCAAATTAGAAGAGCCTAAACGCTGGGCTTTGCCTTGAGATTTGCTGGGGTTTGAAGATAAGCCATCATATTGAGATGCCAAGTTCGTTCCAAATAAAGTCTTCAGCAACTAAGGAAAGATGTGAAAAAAATGAACATTTCTGAAACAATGCAACTTGAATCCCCACCCTCCCAAAAAGCATTCTATGAACGAGGCTGTCACACGGTAGTCTAACATGTGCCAACTATGGGTCATGGACTCAAATACTATTTCTGGTTCTTTCCCCTTCATAAACTCAGGAGCCGAAAAAATAAAGAAAAAATACACTAAACACTTTTAGTTCCTATAGACACGGATATAAGTTACAAAAATTCCCATGGCATCTTCAAAACAATATAGTGACCTGCTAAAGCAAGTCCTACCCTTGGAATTAAAGCAATATTTTGCCCAGGCTAAATAAAATCTTTTCAGGCTGGTACAGACCTCTGACAGGCTTCCAAGCTAAACTCAGTCTTCCAAGGCTGGAACAGGCAATTGCTTAAGCTAAGATCCCAGGCTGACTCAATCTTTCAGGACTAGAGAAAGCTTTATAGGGCCAGCGTAGCATGGAAAAAGGATTGGCGCAGCTTACTTCCCCCATTCAGCAAAGGGGGAAGAGGAGGGACTGAACTGTGAGACTCTGTGGCAGACTCAGTCCCAGCCATGCTCCTGGGACAGTGCAGCTACATATTGTACCTTACCCTGGCTGGATTACAAGCTACCAACACAAAATACTCAACTATGTGAGTCCACCCCAAATGTCTATATGTAATCAGTCTGGTATCCCATCCTATGAAAAGTGGATTTTGTTTCTACCTTTTTTCAAATACCTTTTAATAAGCCTTTACTTAAATATGAATGGAATCTTATGGCTTGTTGTTTACCTTGAACAAGAAGTTTCTTTATTTGCTGTTGGAACTAAGTCAACCATGAAAGCAAGCAAAATTCAGAAGAAACTTGATCACTTGCACTGAATTTGGTTCTGATGAAGACTACTGGCTATAATTATTATTTTTTTTTTAATATATATATAAGTTGTTTTTGTGTTTTTCACCAGTAGTCATCTTTCAATCCTATCACTGGTTCCTATATGACCCAGGTCATCTACGACCAAAGTCATAACTAGAGTTTTCCTTGTGGTAGCCTTTACAAAGAAATGTTATACGGAGTATGTATATTTGACTTGTGCCTACCTACTAGGTCATGCTAGGACATCATAGACATCACTATTGAACCCATGCAGAGTGGGTATAGTTGGAAACCTTTGTGTTTAGTAGGGTACTCTAAAAATGTACTAATTTTGTATCTGAGTATTTGATTAACTTAACTATTTTACTGTAAGTTTACTTCTGTATTTTTTTTAAATTAGAGCCTAAAATAGGTGCTAGATAAACCTCAACAATACACTGCCAGAAACTCATTATGCTGAGGGATAAAAGAAACCCATAAAATTAAGAATTATACCAAAATAATACTGTGTGATTCTATTGCACCTTTAATTCAAGAATCAAATAATTTATGAACCTCAATGAATTAAGCCTCACAACCTCATTGTAAGTAGAGCATCATCATCTTACAGATGAGGAAATTGAAGGAGAGAGAAGTTAAGAACCTGATTTCCAGAAGTGCTGAGCACTCACTTTCAACTGAAGTCAATGGGAGGCTCAGCAGGTCAGGGGGGGGTGGGGGGTGGGGGGGTGAGAACAGGCATACGAAGTATCCCAAAGGCCACATAAGAAATCTACGGGAAAGTCAAGAATAGTACCCAGATCTCTCAACTCCCTACCAGTCCTTTAAACTGTGCTTCCTACCCTCTCTTAAATGCACTTTGTAACCAGACAACTGGAATAATTTGTCTCCTACCACTTAATAATAAAGCTCCTTTGATAAGGGTTACTGTGTCAAGAGAAATTATTCAGATGGCACAAGGGGTTCCAGAACAAATCACACAAGTAATTTAAAAGTGACCTAAAAGGTTATCTATTCTATCCTCCCTGGCCACTACAAGGTTGTTTCTTAGATGAAGCTCCCCTATACTCCCTCCCTTCCTTCAGAATGAGAACGGATGTTCATGTTCAAATTGCTGGGGCAGAGAGGACCCTCAGTGCCAACACTACCGCCCCCCAAATGCAAACAAAAGTTACTTCCTTACCTGCTGTACACAAACTGTTGCCATCATTGGTTCTCTGTTGAAACAGGATTTCAGATACCCCAAAATCTCTTCAACGCACTAGACACAAGTTTAACAGTCATTTAATCAAAATTTCTTCATGAAGTAAAAGAGAAGCTACTATTGCATATTCTCAAACAAAAAAAATGCAGAACTGCAGGCTTTAAAACCAGAAATATGGACCAGAAAAAAACCAAGGAAGTTACAATTTAAATCTACACTTTGACATACCTTAAAAAGTTTGTATGAAAGACCTCCGTGTTTAACAGCCCAGTTAAATTAAGAACTGAAAATATCAAACTCAGGAAAAAGAGCAAAACCCGATTATTTTCTTGGTTTAATATAAATATAGTATAATTATGTGACTATAATAAGAGTACGACTCAAAAGATCTTTAACTTTCTTGGGAAATGAAGCACTGTATCTTAAATTATGCAAAATTATTCAGCTTTTCAGTAGTTGACTTTACACAGTAAACCTACTGATGATGTTTTAATTAGTTAAGTGTGGATATTTCCTCCACAAATGGAAAATGAAAATTACCAAATTGTGACTGTGGTGAGGTGCAAATCACACAACTCATCACGGACAACTGCCCCATTCATGCTTACAGTGGTTGCACAAGGTGGGGATCCACCTAGCTACACCAGAAGGATTAGAATGGCTTTCAAATCTTAAAATTCAATTATTATCCCAGCCCATTGCTTTTCAAATGCCATATGAAAAAAGAAGATATGACATCCATGCTTTAAAGTTCACTTACTATGCAACCCAATATTTTGTCATTGTCTCCAAGATCTGTCAGCCTTTCCAAGCACTAATACTGGAAGGATGAACTAAAATTCTGTTAAATACTTGCTTCCCTATGAACGTTATAAATATGGCTAATTTCACATTATATTAAATAAAGCAACACACCTTTCCAATGTCTTGAAGAGTTGCAAGTTCCAAAATTTGAGAGAGGACATCCAGGGCAGATCGCAGGAAACCTCCAAATTTTTCGATGCTGTTCTGAAGATCCAATGTAACCTTGTCAAAATAGTTAGAAGAGTAATAACTTTGCTGGGTTAAAACATTTAGACAGTCAGGTGGAAATTAGAGAAAGAAAAAATGGGTGTTGGGATAGAATAGACCTCCTCCTCTAAGTCCTCATCAGAGGCCCGATTGTTGTTGTTGAAAGAGCTGCAGTTTGAGTTGACTATAATGTCCCTTTGTGGACTGGGTTGCAGACCTGGTCTTCTGTCCTGATGTAATTCCCATGGTGCCTATATGATGTAGAGGGTCATGGGGGCAGATACCAAGGAGTAGCTCTCAGAGCTCTATGTCTTGGGTAATAAAAATGAGCCCTCAACCCCCTCTCTAAAGTGTATGGATCTGAATACCTAGACCTCAGGGAATGCACCGGTGATACCTCCCTGCTATTATCTGAGCCAGAAGAGGAGGAGTATTCCTCTTGCAAAGAGAGAAGTCCCAGATAGAATAAAGGGAACACACTCATGCCTTGCATATACAACCAGTTAGTAAGCAGCAAGCTTCAATATTAACCTACAGTGCTGCAGTGTGCTGCACAGTAACTGTGTGTGGACCCTGCTGCTGCACACTAGAAGTTCCCTACTGTGTCAAACTTATTACAGAAAGTCAAAGCACACTGAGGAATTTTTAGGGCACAGCAAAAGGCTCTGTATGGACAGTTAGTGAGCGGCACACTGGATCACTGCAGATTTGCACCCCAGCTTGCTGCTCACTAACTCGCTATAGACACAAGCCCTCAGACCATGTCCCGATTGGTACTGCTAATGCGCTCAGAACTGGTAAAGGTACTTTCACTACAAATAGCGTTGAGTCCAGTACCACAGGAATCCTTTACACCACGTAGGGTTTCAGTACTGAGGGTGCCAGTGCTGGAGGCAAGCAAATGGAGGGCATCAGAATCATAGTCATCGTTACTGGCCATATTGGTACCAAGGTGTCAGTATTGGGCAATTTCCAAGGTACCAAAGAGGCCAGTCCTTGAACACAGTGTCTGGTGACAGTGAGTGCCAGAGGGACCCTTTTGGGGCATTGAACTACCCTTCTCAAAGGCAATTCGAGAGGATTTCTGGCTTCTTGGAGTAGGACCAGGTGAAGGAGACCTAGATCTCTTTCCCTTAGAGGCTCTGTACTCTTTTCTTCACCTAATCCCAGAGGTTTTACCAGTTGAGGAGGATGAATTTTTAGAGGTGCCCATTTCAGATCTGTGAGCACAGGAGCCAGTGGAAGCACTGAGGACGATTGCTCAGGATTTTCAGCCCTAGCCACTGCAGGATCTGAAGGAGGATGCCTCAACATCTATTTAGAAGCTATTTCAGGTGAGATTCTTGCCTTTTGAGTTCTCTGAAAATGATTTACAATAGCATATAGTATGTGCCCCTTACCAAGGCACATTAAGCACCATGTGCGCCCATCATTAGGGGGAAACTAACGCCTCACATTCAAGGCAACTTTTAAAGCCTAGAAATTTGTGTTCAATCATAATGATTGAATTGGACCAGGTAATGGGAAAGTCCTACAGGCAAAGGAAAAAGTTTTGTCTCCTCAAATGAGGAAAGGAAACACTATCAAAAATGAATAACCTAATCTAATGACTAACTGCTAAGTGCCCATCTATTTACAGCACAATGGACAGGCACACGGTGAGCGAGAAGTGTAGACACTGCAAATTCCAACTCCTAGCCATGGACACTGAGAAGGAATTGAGGGATAGTTGGGGTTAGCCCGCCTTTTATATGCCTTCGGGCTGGAGGGACAAAGACACTGAGCATGCAGGTATGGCCACAAAGGATACTGCTGGCCAAAAGAATATGAATTTCAGTGCATAGGGCAAATTCACACCACCAGTGGAATGAATATATATATATGGACAAGCACTCAAAGAAGAATGAAACTTGCAACATGGGGTAGTGTAACACTAGCAGAAAAGAGTTCTCTTGTATTACACCTAAAGGACATGGTATGTACCTTATAGTTAGCATGGGTAGCTTTCAAGACATCATATAACTTGAGATACGATGGAAGATGATAAAAACTGCCCAGTGACGATGATTTGCTTGTTGGAGCAGGCCCTGAAGTATCGGTTTGCCTAGTAGCTTATTAAAAGAGAAAAATAATCCTGAACAAATCAATTAGCACATTAACTATATTCCCTAGTGTTCCTTCAACATTTAATTTAACCACTTTGAAATGCACTGTAAAATGAGTCAACATATATATTTGAATGATTAGAATTAGAACTGTGTTTAAGCTCCTAAAATGACGCAGAGGACCTGCATTTACAGTATTATAAAACAATAAATTCTATGAGAATCAGCTACAAAATAAGACAACTAACCCATAAAGAACTCATTACTGAAGTTCCCAAGAACTATTTTAAAGCAGAATTAACTTTTTCTCCTCTTACTCCTGCCCATTTCTGCACTAGCTACAGAAAAACCTGCAGCAAGAGAGACAAATCCATACTGCTACCAAAGAGTTCATAAATTCTTTATGAAAAAGAATTGCCACTCAAGATTTAGTACTGAAAATAATTTGACCTTCTTCTGACTGTATGCAACCCTCTTCAGAATTAACATTGGAACTTCACAGTAAAGTGAATTATGTAAATCAGTGTTTCTTCCCAATACACCACATGTACGTACACACACACATGCACATAATCTCCTTACCTGGATTAGTTTCACTACCCTTTTTAGGGCTCATTGGTACAGATGTTTGTTCCACAGGCTCTCTCTCTTTCCCTTTCCGACGAATTGGACTTAGAGAAGGTGGGTTTGAGAGAGAAGGTAATGTTGCCTAAAATAACAACGTTTGAAACAGTGTGACAACTTAAATATCAGCACTTTATCCTTCATCTAAACATAGAATACATTTATAGGGTTACACACGTTTAAATACACCTGCCTTTTTCAACAATGGTTACACCTAATCTTATTAGTTTGGGGGTGTGACGCTGTATGATTAAAATATGACCATCTAGATTATTGTTGCTACCACTGTTATATAATTGCAACAAAACTTATTCAAAGTACCATATATACTCGTTCATAAGTCGAATATTTTTGGTAAAAAAGTGACGCATCAAAGATCAGGGGTCAGCTTATAAACGGGTCTACACCAAAATTTGATGATTTTAAACTCTATGGCAGGGGTCGGCAACCTGCGGCACGTGAGCTGATTTACGGTGGCACACTGCTGCCAGCCTGGGGTCCCCGCTGCCGGCCCCGCTCAGCCCGCTGCCGGCCTGGATGGACGAAACCCCGGGCTGGCAGCGGGCTGAGTGGGGCTGGCGGTCGAGACCCGGGCTGGCAGGGGCCGGTCTGGGGTTCCGGCCGCCGGCCCCTGTAAATGTAAAAAGTATTACTGGCACGCGAAACCTTAAATTACCGTGAATAAATGAAGACTTGGCACACCACACTTCTGAAAGGTTGCCATTGGCTGTGAACAGCAAACCGTGGCCACAGGTAGCTGAGGGGCTCCATGCCTGCAGACGCTCCAAGTAAACAAAACGTCCCAACCCGTCACCGGCTTACCCTGATGGGCCGGGAGCCAAAGTTTTCCAACCCCTGAAATATAGGGTCGGCTTATGAAAGGGTCATACAGTTTTTTGCTATTTTTACCTATCCATTTTGGGGGGTCGGCTTATAAACAAACGGGCTAATGAACGAGTATATACGGTATGTCATGTAAGGCTTCAATGGAAAAGTTACAGTCTACCAAATACAATTATCCTGTTTGTATGCATGTATCATCTTCGTATTTAAAATTATTAATATTAACTATACACCTGTATTTCAAATGTGTTTGCTTCTGGATTAACACCCATCAGGTAGTTTACATCCAATCTAGCCAGCACACTGAATGGACCATTCAAGTTGATGGCCCATCAACGAACACAATGGGTCATAAAAGTTTATCCCCATCCGATTGGCTTGTCTGAGGACCTTTTAGCCAGAATATGCATAATGGCTACTTCTATGACTCATCAAAGCATGCAAGGGCATGTGATTAGCTCATGTGACCCTGGACTCTATCTTGTGCCTGTACTTTTCCACAAATTAAGACTGAGCGCATCCGCTCCACATGGGAGGATGTATTAAAAATCCTGGAAGCATCTCAATTTTGCCTCTTTCCTGCTCTGATGTCTGGACTATGAACTTACACTAACAGAAGCATTACAACCAATGGACTGGAGACCTTCCAATCTTTTGGAAGCTACCAGAGACTTTACAAACCAGCAGTTTATTCCATCACTGCTTCAAACCTGATACAAAAACTTTGCAATGGTTGTATGTATTTGATTCCTTTGACCATTTTAACTCTCTCATCCTTTTTCGCTTATAAATAAACCTTTAGATATTAGATACTAAAGGATTGCAACAGCGTGATTATTGGGTAGGGCCTGAGTTATACATTTAACCTCGCTATGTGGCTGATCTCTTGGGATTAGAAGAACCCTTTGTTTGATTAAATTGGCTTTAATTAACCACTCTTCATATAGTCTAGTGCAGGGGTCGGCAACCTTTCAGAAGTGGTGTGCCGAGTCTTCATTTATTCACTCTAATTTAAGGTTTCGCGTGCCAGTAATACATTTTAATGTTTTTAGGTGGTCTCTTTCTATAAGTCTATAATATATAACTAAACTATTGTTGTATGTAAAGTAAATAACTTTTTTAAAATGTTTAAGAAGCTTCATTTAAAATTAAATTAAAATGCAGAGTCCCCCGGACCAGTGGCCAGGACCCGGGCAGTGTGAGTGCCACTGAAAATCAGCTTGCGTGCCGCCTTCGGCACACATGCCATAGGTTGCCTACCCCTGGTCTAGTGTCTGGGTGCTGAAATAAGTGCTGGAATGCCTAAGGACACTGCATTTCTGACTTCTTGTGAACTGATGTGGTGAGACAGAAGTTTGCTTTTGTTACTGGCTTGGTATATCTTATGGAAGAATAATCACCAGTTTGGGGTGGGTCTGCCCCATTTCTCAGCAGTTTGTCCTGAATCTGGTATGCTCAACTGTGATCCACTGAGGCACAGTGACAGGATGCAATTGTGTTGGAGAGGAGAGGAGAATACAGGAATATTTTAAGTCTCAATTTAGGCATAAGAACTACAAAAACCAAGGAAACAGATTAAGTTTTATTACTAAGTTTCTCTGGGTTCTAGACAGGTAAAAGAATATCAAAAGCATTCTACTATATCCTTAGCAGCCTAACACCCTTAATGGACATTATGTAGTTAAGTCTCAAAATTTAGCCTACGTTAAGAAAATGTGGTGAGCAATACCTTTCAAGCTACATTCTATAAAACAAACCTTTCACTGTATATCCGAACACTAAAACAGCCTCTTTCAATTTAAAGTGTGTTTGGGGCTGCATAACAAGCCAGCCAACCAGACTGAAAGAAGCACTTGGCAACAGTTTACCATGAGTGCATCACCCCAGTGCTCTGTACTGGCTCCTCCACAATACAGATTATAGGTCAAGGTCTCTGCTTCGATGTTCAAAGTCTTTCATGGGATTAACCTTGGTGACTTGAGAGATCACCTCTCCTTCCATGACCATGACCTAGCTCCATGAGAGCTAAATTCTACCAGAAAGATGAAACTGTCCGCCAATAAGGGGGAGGCTCACGAATGCAGTAGACAGAAAATAAGCTTGCTCCCCCAGAGGCAGGAATGACCAGGTACTTCAATATTTTCAAAACTAAATGCAAAACTTGTTTCTTTGCCTTCACATTCTCAGTCAGTTCTTCCAATAAGCAAATAAAAATAATTTTAAAACCGTGTGAACTAATGAAACTATTTCTTACGCAGGAAGAAAGAAGATTGCTATTTCTATATTCTTGGGAGGCGTTAAAATGTTATGGTCATTGATAAATAAGACAGAAGGGATAAATATTAATAAACCCTCCCGAGAGCTGCAAAACAGCAACAATGATGTTACCACTCTGGATACATCCACCCTGCACAGGAGGTCTGGTGGCAGCATGGGATGGCATATCCGTGCTAGCAAGCATGGCTAAAAATAGGAGTGAAGACATGGCAGCACGAGACACTGGGCACTTATTCGTATTGCTAACCCTCACTGAGGCCCACGCTGCCACGTCTTCACTGCTATTTTTAGCTGTGCTAGCTAGATTAATGCTAGTGTAGGTATGCCAGCCCATGCTGCAATCGCACATCTGATCACAGTGCAAACAAACTCTCAGTGACTGAACTAGACCAACATATTCCTAACCCTACGAAACAAAGGCTAGAGCTGACAGGATATTTGCTACAAGGAAAAAAATCTGAGAGACAGAAAGATAGTTTCAACCTTTTAAGAAGATATTGAGCACAATGGAGTTCAACAAAAAACTGTAAATCAGAAGACAACTGTTAGCGCCTCTTTAACGTCACTAGTTTTCCTCATACACACACAAACCCCGAACATCCCACCAAACTAAAATGTGGCTGTTTAAATCGTCTCCATCAAGGTGCATAACTCAACAACAGCTCTTTATATCACAAGCATTTTGGAGTCATAAAACATAATAAAAATCATACCTTTATTGCTGGGCCAGGAGCAACATCATCCACCACATGAGCACAAATATTAATGGTCTTCAGCAAATGAGAAAAGAGTTGTTCTACCAAAGTAACAAGAGTTCGGTCAGCCAAAGCTGGCCATGGCTCCTCTTGTTTAGCAGCACCTGGATTCATATCTTCTTCAGTAGTCCAGGGGGTTTTCAAAGATTTGGGGGCACTTGCTGAAATAACAAGCCCATTGCTTAAGAAAACTGGTATTTAAGAAATGTTAGCAGAAACTATTTTAAAAGTTGCATCTTTAAGTCAATTATATTCTCCATATGAGCAGAGATTACAAGACAAGGAAAAATAAAATCTTACTTAAACAGTTTAGAGATAAGATGCTTGCACACACTTTCTCCACACTACTTTTAAGTAAAATTTCATTGTATTTGAATTGTAAATATATATACCCACACATTATGTCTTATGTCTATACAGGCAATAGTATATAGCAGGGGTAGGCAACCTATGGCACGCATGCCAAAGGTGGCACGCGAGCTGATTTTCAGTGGCACTCACACTACCCCGGTCCTGGCCACTAGTCTGGGGGGCTCTGCATTTTAATTTAATTTTAAATGAAGCTTCTTAAACGTTTTTAAAAGGTTATTTACTTTACATACAATAGTTTAGTTATATATTATAGACTTATAGAAAGAGACCTTCTAAAAACGTTAAAATGTATTACTGGCACGCGAAACCTTAAATCAGAGTGAATAAATGAAGATTCGGCACACCACTTCTGAAAGGTTGCCGACCCCTGGTATATAGCTACGTGCACATAGTATGCATTAGTAAGTCAAGTATCAAAACCAAGTTGTTTCAGGCATGAAGTCTGAGCCTAAAGAAATGTAAACAAAGTTATAACTTGAGAAATATGTTCTGCTACCTACAGATCCTATATGGGCCATTCCACACACAGATCCCTTCTCCTCGCTGTTGTTTAAAAATGGAGAGATCTCAAAGGTCCAGAAAGCACAGACCAGGTGGAAAACTGGGCTTTATGAGTCTATTCCAGCCTTAAAATTACAGTTATTATTAAAACATGAAAGGCATTGGTTTAGGTTTTGGCTAAAGTCGTGTGTTGGCTAGTGACTTATTGGTCTGTTGTCAAGAGACAGGATTATGCCTTGTGTTAACAGTGACTCCTTTAGCCAATTAAAATCCAGCAGGACCAACTCCAAAAGGGATCTGGTAGTCATCCTGTAGAATGTTGTAAAGTGGTATTGGGAAGAAGGACAATATCCTTACCAGATTTATTTGGGCATAAGGTTTCGTGGGTAAAAAACCGCACTTCTTCAGATGCATGGAGTGAAAATTACAGATACAGGCATAAATATACTGGCACATGAAGAGAAGGGAGCTACTTTACAAGTGGAGAACCAGTGTTGACAAGGGCCAATTCAGTCAGAGTGGATGTGGTCCACTCCCAATAATTGATGAGGAGGTGTCAATACCAAGAGAGGGAAAATTGCTTTTGTAGTGAGCCAGCCACTCGCAGTCCCTATTCAAGCCCTAATTAATGGTGTTAAGTTTGCAATGAATTGTAGGTCTGCAGTTTCTCTTTGAAGTCTGTTTTTGAAGTTTTTTTGTTGACGGATGGCTATTTTTAAATCTGTTATTGAATGTCCAGGGAGATTGAAGTGTTCTCTTACTGGCTTTTGTATGTTACCATTCCTGATGTCTGATTGGTGTCCATTTATTCTTTTATGTAGAGACTGTCCGGTTTGGTCAATATGAACAGGAGGCTGCCAGGCAACTCTCTAACACCACATTCTACAGGCCACTATCCTCCGATCCGACTGAGGAGTACCAAAAGAAACTACACCATCTGCTCAAGAAACTCCCCGCTATAGCATGGGAACAAATCTACACAGACACACCCCTAGAGCCCTGACCAGGGGTATTCTATCTGCTACCCAACATCCATAAACCTGGAAATCCTAGACACTCCATCATCTCAGGCATTGGCACTCTTACAGCAGGATTATCTGGCTATTTGGACTCTCTCCTCAGACCCTACACTATCAGCACTCCTACCTATCTTCGAGACACCACCGATTCCTGAGGAAACTACAATGCATTGGTGATCTTCCTGAAAACACCATCCAGGCCACCATGGATGTAGAAGCTCTTTACACCAATATGCCACACGAGGATGGACTACAAGCTGTCAGGAACAGTATCCTTGATGAGGCCACGGCACACCTGGCGGCTGAGTTTTGTGACTTTGTCCTCACCCACAACCATTTCAGATTTGGGGACAACTTATACCTTCAAGTCACTGCTATGGGTACCCGCATGGCCCCACAGTATGCCAACGTTTTTATGGCTGACTTAGAACAACTCTTCCTCAGCTCTCGTCCCCTAGTGCCCCTCCTCTACTTGCGCTACATTGATGACACCATCATATGGACCCACGGGAAGGAGGCCCTTGAAGAATTCCACCTGAATTTCAACAATTTCCACCCCACCATCAACCTCAGCCTGGACCAGTCCACCCAAGAGATCCACTTCCTGGACACTACAGTGCAAATAAGTGATGGTCACATAAACACCACCCTATACCGGAAACCTACTCACCGCTATACTTACCTACATGCCTCCAGCTTCCATCCAGGACACATCACACGATTCATTGTCTACAGCCAAGCCCTAAGATACAATTGAATTTGCTCCAATCCCTCAGACAGAGACAAACACCTACAAGATCTTTATCAAGCATTCTTAAAACAACAATACCCACCTGGGGAAGTGAGGAAACAGATTGACAGAGTGAGACGGATACCCAGAAGTCACCTACTACACGACAGGCCCAACAAGGAAAACAACAGAACACCACTGGCCATCACGTACAGCACCCAGCTAAAACCTCTCCAGCACATCATCAATGATCTACAACCTATCCTGGAAAACGATCCCTCACTCTCACAGACCTTGGGAGTCAGGCCAGTTCTCGCTTACAGACAGCCCCCCAACCTGAAGCAAATACTCACCAGCAATTACACATCACACCACAGAAACACTAACCCAAGAACCAATCCCTGTAACAAACCCTGATGCCTACTCTGTCCCCATGTCTACTCTAGCGACACCATCACAGGACACAACCACATCAGCCACACCATCAGGGGCTCATTCACCTGCACATCTACTAATGTGATATATGCCATCATGTGCCAGCAATGCCCCTCTGCCATGTACATTGGCCAAACCGGACATCTCTACGTAAAAGAATAAATGGACACCAATCAGACATCAGGAATGGTAACATACAGAAGCCAGTAGGAGAACACGTCTATCTCCCTGGACATTGAATAACAGATTTAAAAGTAGCCATCCGTCAACAAAAAAACTTCAGAAACAGACTTCAAAGAGAAACTGCTGAGCTACAATTCATTTGCAAGCTTAACACTATTAATTTGGGCTTGAATAGGGACTGCGAGTGGCTGGCTCACTACAAAAGCAATTTTCCCTCTCTTGGTATTGACACCTCCTCATCAATTATTGGGAGTGGACCACATCCACTCTGACTGAATTGGCCCTTGTCAACACTGGCTCTCCACTTGTAAAGTAACTCCCTTCTCTTCATGTGCCAGTATATTTATGCCTGTGTCTGTAATTTTCACTCCATGCATCTGAAGAAGTGGGGTTTTTTTACCCACGAAACCTTATGCCCAAATAAATCTGTTAGTCTTTAAGGTGCCACCGGACTCCTTGTTGTTTTTGTGGATACAGACTAACATGGCTACCCCTCTGATACTTATTATGGTTAGGATATTATCAGGTCATACATAGGGAAAGCCAATTGTACAAATATTATTACAATTTGAGAAGGCCCACAGATCTAGATAACTGCCATGCATGAGCATCAGATGCCCAGCCCAACAAGGAGAAACCATTAGACTTGAAAGATAATCCAAAAGGGGGTATAAAACTTTTTTTTTTTTAACCTGCATTTCTTCAGCTCTGAAGCTTGCAAGTATTTTATTGCTTAGAGTGAAATGGAGATGGGGCATTCTGACTACATAAGGGAGATTATGACACTGAGCACACACTGACACAGCCCAACAATTTTTGTCTACCTGCAAGCAAGTTTCCAGCCAAAATCAAAGCATCTTGATGTGCAGAAAGATCCAGTGGGAACCAGGCCGTTGAAAGAAGGGACAAAACCATTCCAGCCATTCCAATGGTACAGCTCTTCCGAGATTCCTCCGAAGGACTCAGCTGGGAAGCACTGAAAGTTTAATTATGAAATTGTCATACATGTCTTCCTAGGCAAATTTTCAGTCTTATGGAAACTAAAAACAGTGTGGTACATGGTTTTAACATTATATTTCTTATTAATTTGAAACTATTAATCTATCTGTATGGCTGAACTACCTTTAGTATCTTGAATTAAGTACACACAAAAAGTTTCAGCAAAGATTAACATGGAAGCTGTTGTGCATCCAATGAAGAACTAGAGTGCTTTGCTACTGCAGTGATCACCACAGCTCTTAGGGAACCTACTGGTGGACAACAATTAAATAAATTGCTAATTAGCATATTTCAATATTAAGGCATGATGTAACACAACAATGGTTTGTTATAATGAACTATCGAATTAAAATGCTCGCAAATACATAATGTATGTTTGGATGCTCTGTTAAAGATGTTTAGAAATAGGCACATACTAAGAATAGCAATGGAAAAGGATGTGGATTTAAATGTTTCAAAAGTTAAGCTCAAACACACCATAGAAACTGTTTCTCTTAGTTTTAGACTTATTGAGGAACACCAGTTAAGATTAGGGGGTAGCCAGGTGTCCCATTTTCGACCGGAAAAGTTTTTTGACCAGGCCGTTAAAAGTCTGGTTGGCGTGGGGCTGGCAGGCTCCCTACCAGACTCCGCGCAACTCCCAGGAAGTGGCAACATGTCCCTCCGGCTCCTAGGGGGAGGGACGGCTAGGGGGCCTCTGTGCGCTGCCCCCACCCTGAGCGCCGGCTACGCAGCTCCCATTGGTCAGGAACCGCGGCCAATGGGAGCTGCGGGGGAGGCTCCTGCAGCGCACAGAGCTGCCTGGCCGCGCCTCCGCCTAAGAGTGGGAGAGGGGACATGCCACCGCTTCCCGGGAGCCGACTGATGTAAGCGCCACCCAGAGCCCTCTCCCCTCACCCCCAACACACCACAATCCCCTGCCCAGCCGAAGCCCCCTCTCACACCCAGGCCCCCTCCCGGAGCCCACACCCCCTCCCACACCCCAACACCCTGCCCCAATCCAGAGCCCCCTCCTGCACTCAAAACCCCTCAGCTCCAGTCCAGAGTCCCCTCCTGCACCCCAATCCCCTCATCCCTGGTCCCAACCTGGAGCCCACACCCCAGCCGGAGCCCTCACCCCCTCCCACGCCTCAACCCCCTGCCTGGAGCCCCCTCCCACCATCAATGCACACGACACGTTACCAAAATGAGTTTCTACTCCACAGAATTTACAATCTAAATTAATACAAGAACGAGAGGAAACAACCAATTGGAGGGCTTGGGAAAAGAGAAAGCCAAAAAAACAACAACATGACCATGCAATCATGTAGGAGTACTGCATGCATTTTGAGGATGGTTTTTATTTGAACCTGTTATTTGTACATTTTATACACACAAGTTGGCAAGCCACCCTGAAGGGAGTGGAGCAGAAATTTAATGAAAAGAGTGGAGGCATAGTGGACAGGTAATTTCAAATTTATGGACAGAATGAAAAACAACAGAGATAGGAACGGGAGGAAGCAATCAGACAAACAGTATGGGCAGAGTAAAGAAAACATTGAGAGAGACTAAAAGAAGACAAAGCTGAGAGGAGTACGAGGGGCTAAACAATGGAGGGCCTGGAAAATGAGAATAAGCAGCTTCATTTTGGACCTACATATGGGACTTTTAACAAGACTGAGCCCCATGAAGAGACACTGATTTTGTGTTGACTCAGAGAAGGGCATGAGTTATTTATTAAATCATCAACCCCACTTTCTACAGTACTTTTTCTTTGTGATCTCCCAACACAGGGATTGATTTAAATCATGATTTTATTCACCTAGTGGAAAGCCTGGATTTAAATTATCAATTTTAATCAGCATTTCCATTTGTACTTCAGTTATTTTCTAAAGAAAGGTGCATTCTTGTTGGTTGATATAACCATTCAAACATGTTGATTTCCAACTAAATAAAGCCTTTGCACTAGATTTGGTAAATCTTTTTGCTACCTAGGAAGATATACTATAACTATATACATTTATTGAAGCAATTATATAGTTTAATATTTTCAAATTCTTATTAGCTGTATATTTTTAGTATTCTAGAAAATGGTGAATGATATATTGCTTATTTACTAGATAAACAACGTTTGGCTCATTTGCGTCAAGCTGCATTAGGATGGTAACTAATTTAATTAGACACAAAACAGCATATACATTTATTTTTATTAAACAAAACAACTTTAAATGCTTTGGGTACATAAACTATAACAAGTTTAGGCCTTAACATATTTTGTATTAAATTCAGATTTCATTTTAAACAGGTTTATTTTTAAAAAGAAAAAAATATAACAAACAAAATTAAAAAATCCAATTAAAAAAAAAACTCTCTTATTTTTCAGAAAAAACTATAGATTTTTATCCATCCTTCCTGCCGGTCAAATATTGATCAGGTCTGAACCTATTTCACCTGTAAAATGAGAAGATTATAGCTCAAAAAGATAGGCTTTCAGCACACAGATGTCGCACATAGTATACTGAATGGATGGACTGCTAATTGCAACAGTATTGCAAAACTGAGCCTGGTATAGAAAGATAGGGGGCAAGATGATGAACAAAAAAGATACACTTGTCTTTAAAGAGATTATACTTCACAACACAACTTCAGGCAACCAGAGAAGCAGCAAGATTTTGTAATTTTACCACAAGTAATGAAATTAAGGCACAGATTCCCCTTGCGATTCAGTCACCAGAAAGGGAGAAAAAACGCTGAAGTAGAAAACATGAGAAAGCATGTGAGAGACTAATTCTGTATTTGTGGAAATAGGGAGAGAAACCAGCACCCAAACATATGAACTTAAAGGACTTACATTAGGCTTCTGTTCAAGGGAGGAGGGGCACCAAATACTAGTAAAAGCAGCACAGTCGGCATGGGAAGTGCAGACAGATGATAGCAGTAGTTTATTACTGTATATTTGGTTAACTGAAAATAGTAGATGCAGCATAAACACACACACACAAATAAATAAGAACACTTGGAACAACAAGGTTTGACCAAAACAAAAAATCTCACAAACCAAGCAGATGCACAGCCACACAACATGTAAAATCAGCTACAATATTTACACCTGTGCAGTAACTGATTTTAGTGGACATGCAGCAATATACACACTGGTATCCAAAGACAGGATCAAACCCTAATATTAACAAGACTACAGCTATTTTAAGTAACAGATCTCTTTGGAAGACAGACAGTATTTTAGGGCTTTCAAAATCACTTTAGCCACATATGTGGAAGTATGCACTTCAACTAGTGCTTTCCATTTCTCACAGACTTCCCAATAAAAGCAACTGGGAAGCATCTGCCAGTCCCCTTTATACAAACAGCTATACACTACTTTTCATTGCCAAACACCTACAACACAGACATAAGGAATAGGTCACATGAAAAATTCAGACTTCCCCCCCCAAAATAAAATAAATAAATCTGACTTTTTTCTCTCTACATGTTTTTATTTACCACTCCAGAGTTTAGAACATTCCTTCAGAAGATTGAAAAATACTTCCCCTCCCTCTCTGCCACCACAATGTTTTGTCCATTTCCATTTGACAAACAAACACTGATTTTTTTCTAACAGTTACAACCATACCACAGAATTTGGACTGTATTATTTAAGATTGTGGAAAGTGCTGTTATTTGGTTCAATGCCAGCCTGTTAAGAGCCTAATATGTTTAAACCTGTCTGTATGAAATCTTTAAACAACTGCTAAGTGAGGCTTAACAGCAAATAATTAAAACAGGGCTTCTGATACCTGAATGAGTGTCCTCTGTTTTTGTAAACATGAATTCTAGAAGCTTGTATACTGGATGAAGAAACATACCCACAGTGCCATCCTACAGTCCATGTGCAGACTGGAAACGTTGTGGAGAGAAGACACAAAGCTTCACAGCAGCCAAACTGAAAACATTAAGCAAGATGGTACAATGTTAACAGTATAGGGAGTAGGAGCAAAATACATTGTATTTCCATCATTAACATTTCTTCATTACCTGCTATATGACACTTGGGGCACATGCATACAGCAAGAAAGTATTGAATTTTTTTTTTTTAATATATATACACATATATATATATACATATATACATATACATATATATATATATATATAATAAAAAAATATTAAAAGTATTTATGTTATTTATAGATTATAAAAATACTCACTGTAAGTGCTCTTGTAGTTGATGTTGTCAATGCCTGGGAAACGGCTGAGATAACCCTAGAAAGGTTGTTTTCCATAGTGACATCTGTTGGACTTTGCACCATGTTGTAACCCCTGTATGTTCTGAATCAAACATAATTAACTAACTAAAACATGAGTATATAAAAGTCAAACAGTATCTTGTTAAAATTAAACGTGAATGATGATTGAGGAGATAAATTTCATAAAATGTCCACCAGATATTAAACAAGATGTAACAATGAAATGCAACACATAATAATACTCACATTCTACATCCCAATTAACTTTATCTTTGTAGAATTACATTTTAAGCTGCAAGCTCTAATGGTATTATTGCTGGATCGACTAAAGCAGTTGGGTTTTTTTTTAATTGCTCATCACATTGCACTACCAGTGCATAGCAACAGACTGATTTTCCAATACCTAACTACGCTCTTTGTAAGTTATCACCCTTCTAGCATTGGCTCTTAGTTTCTGCTTAAACATTTCTGTTTCAGACCACAAAGTAGTGAAATTGCTTCCTTTTAGTATTAAATGAAAAGGCTATTAAAAGCTTTGCAGTCTGTATTTTGTACTACACCTCTACCCCGCTATAACGCGACCCGCTATAACACGAATTCGGATATAACACGGTAAAGCAGCACTCGGGGGGGGAGGGGGGGCGCTGTGCGCTCCGGCGGATCAAAGCAAGTTCGATATAACGCGGTTTCACTTATAACGCGGTAAGATTTTTTGGCTCCCGAGGACAGCGTTATATCGGGGTAGAGGTGTATTTCTTAATTTGTTTTAGCTTTATTTTTTCTGTAGCACTGTGAGCACATGACATTTTACAAATAAGATAATCAAGTCCCTGCCCCGAAGAGCTTACAACCTAAGGCCTGAACCCTGCAACTTAATCCACGCAGCAGGCCCTTATAACTATATGGCTCAGTCTGTCTCCAGACTCAAGAGGAACTGGAAAGGTGTATTATTAAGAACATAGTTGACAGTAAGGGAGAGTGATGGGACACACACTATCAAATTAAAAATTAAAAACCTTAAATAGAATAATTCACTTCTAAGTCATTCTGATCCTCATGTTTTATAAAGGGAGAGTTTGGGGTTCTAATGAAATACTTTAACTAATATTGAATCATGTAATGAAGGCTGTTTCTCCCATCCTTGGAAATGTACAAAATGGATTTACATTTTTACACCAGTATGTGTTTTAAAGTGTATGTAAGACGATAAAAATTACTATGTAAAATACAGCACCTTAAGCGAAAGACAATGTGAACACAGAGATCTGTTTCCTGCTTCACCAACAAATGTTTAGTTGATTGATTGATTTTTGAATGCTCATAGCTATGAGAGCACAAACTGGATTTCTTTCTGCCTAGCTGACATCTTACTGATGGCCTATGTTCCAACTCCAGAATATTTATTGCTGGTAATGACAACAGAGGCAGAATTTCCAGACTGATTTGCTGATCTAGGCATCAGCAATATGGAAAGAAACAGTTACTTACCTTTCTGTAACTGTTGTTCTTCAAGATGTGCTGCACATGTCCATTTCACCACAGGTGTGTGTATGCCTTGTGCACAGATGTCAAAGATTTTTTTTCCTCCCTCAGCAGAACCCGTCACGGTGACTTGAGCGCCCACTGCCACCATGCATCACTGTGCAGTGGTCTAAGAGGGGGAGCCGCCCCCATCCCTCTCCGTTCCTTTGTGTCATTGTGACTCCAATACAGAAGCGAAGGTGGGCAGGTTGTGGAATGGACATGAGCAACATCTCGAAGGACAACAGGTATGCAAAGGTAGGTAACCGTTTCTTCTTCTTTGAGTGATTCCACATCAGAATTCCACTGTAGGTGACTCACAAGCAAACGGCGGAGGAGGTGGATTCGGAGTCTATCTGAAAAATGATTGCAGGACCACCCATCCAAATCTGGCATAATATCTGGACTGACAGACGATGGTGTAAATGATAGAGGAAACTGGATTGCCCTTAACTCTAAGATTTTTCCCCACTCTGTGGGGAAGGTTGAGCAGGCAGACGTACTACTCTTAACTCCCTCACATTTATGCGAGTTTCTAGGTCTTGAGATGACCCAATGTGAGCTCCCCAACCTAAAGATGATGTGTCCATGACTAGAGTGAGTATTGGTAGTGTGAGAAGGAAGGGAATGCCCATGCACACTTTTAGAGGATCTATCCACCAGTCTAGAGACAACAGGACTAGCTCTGGCACTCATACCACTTATCCAAATGGTGACAACTCGGGGCATATACTTATGTTAGCCATGCTTGCAGCTTCCTGAACTGCAGTCTGGCATGTTGTACTACATAAGTACATGCTTCCATGTAACCCAGCAGCCTGAGACACTTGAGTGCTGTTGTGAACGGACAAGCTTTCATTTGAAATACCAGGTTTCGAACTTGTTTTGTGGTAGAAAAGCTCTGGCCTCTGTAAAGATGAGGACTGTTCCAATGAATTCTATTGTCTATACAGGTTTCAATATTGATTTTTCTTGATTCACTAGGAGCCCCAGAGCATTGAATACGGATAAAGGGGTGGATATTCTGGACACGACCAGGTATGGGGAAGACAGATACCTAATTTTCAAAGATGATTTGCTACCACCACCAAGCAATTTGTGAATACCCAACGAGCAGCTGCCAGGCCGAAGGGAAGCACTGTGAACTGATAGTGTCAACTATTCACCATGAACCTGAGAAACTTTTGATGGTTGGGACCAGTGTTGCCAACTCCATATAGAATGAAGTCACCAGACAAACCCTGAAAAGTCGTGAGATGTAGCTGTTTAAGCACTCAAAAGGAGTCTGAAGTGTAACTAAACAAAATTTCCAGATAATTTTATTTTTATATTATATATGCGCACCCAGGTGAGTATAGTCACAAAATCATTCACAAGCAGCTCAATAATGTTAATAAAATTCATTCCATGCTCTTCTTACTATGTTCTTTTGCACACTAAGTCAATGTCATTACATCTCAACTGAGCATGTCCTCGGAAGGAATCGCATTTCAGGGCTTCTTGGGCTGTGATCACCATAATCTGCAGGCGAGGAAAAGAAGTTTGTGGAAGCTAGTAAGATACTTAGCTAAAGCCAGGGGCACTTTGGAGAGAGCAGCACATTAGCCAGGGTTTCTTTTTGCCCAAATGTGTTCTCTCTCGATGCTCCGTAGTAAGTAGCGCACCCTGTGGTGCCGGGAAAGATGGCTAATGAAGTGGGCAGGTGGGGGAGGGAAGTTAGTCAGCAAGAAGAGTTGCATGGATAAAAGGTGGGGTGGGATGAGGCAGGGCCATGTGCCCAATGGGGACGGGGCACCGTGCCTCCAGGGATGAAGCCCTAACTACAGGATCAAAGGTGGAGCTAGCTTGATTTCAGCTCCCTTTTACTCCTTCCCCAGGCTTGGCCTGGGGTTAGCTGCCCAGCTGTTTTCAGAAATCAAACCCTGGAAGCTGGGGGATTGGGAAGGGGTCCAGCTAGCTGATTTTTGGTTTTAAATCTACTTTCTTGGCTCCCTGCAGCACCGAGCTCAGGTCAGGCGAATGCCTTCTTCCCCCGGCTCTGGCTCTCCCTTACACTAACCTGTTGGCTCAAATCCAGGCTGGCAAGAAAGGGAGGCTCGGTTAAAATTATCCAACCCCAGCCGTACTGGGCTGCAGTGTACAAGCTGAGCTCGGCACTCCTTGTCCCAGTCTCCTGGTCCCAGGGAAGGGACATAGGGTAATCGTGTGAAGTTTTACTTTCTTCAGGAATTTTTTCAACTCTCTTAGATCTAATATGAGCCTGAGACCTCCTTTTGTCTTGGGGATCAAGTAACAGGAATAGAAGCCTTTTCTCCTGAGGTCCAACAGTACTTCCTCTCTGGCCCCTATCTGGAGAAGAGATTGGACCTCCTGCTGAGGGGCAGTCTTATGAGAGTGGTTCGTGAAGAGAGACGGGGGAAGGTTTGAAGTACATTGGATGGCACACACCTGTTCCACTGTGCTTAAGACCCTCTGCTCTGAATTTGTGTGGGCCTAGGGACTTAGGAATCAGGACAAAAAATTAGTAAACAAAAAAGGTAGAACAGACAGAAGTATGGATATATACAGTCCTCAAGAACCCTGTCAAAATGTCTGCCTATAAGAGGTAGCTGGATGGGATGAGCTCACTGACACTGAAAAGGAGGGCGCCTTTTATAGCTCCTTCCCTTTTTCCTACGCAGATCTTGGGGACACCAAAGCTATGGTGTTGAAAGGGATGTTGATGAAAATGCTTTCTTTTAGTCACTGGAGTGTTTATTCCAAGGAACTTAATTGTTGCCCTGGAATCTTAAAGACTTTGAAGCCTGTCATTTCTCTCAGAGAACATGGTAAGGCCTTCAAACAGACGGTCCTGTATGGTCTGCTGTACTTCTGTGGGTAATCCAGAGGACTGTAACCATGACCACCTTCTCCTGGCACTGCCCAATCTTCACTATCCAGACTGTCCTGGAGGGCGGTCTTAGCGACTAGTTAACCCTTCTCCTACATCACTGAGAACTCTTGCTTGAAATCCTCTGGTAATTTGTCCTTGAATTTAGCAATGTTCTACCAGAGTATGTAATCTTATCGACTCAGAAATGCCTGCTGGTTTGCAATCCCGAGCTGCAAGCCCCCTGAGGAATAAAGTTTATGACCAAACGAGTCTAGTCTTTTTGAGTCTTTGCTCTTAGCTGTGGAGGCTTGGTAACCCTGCTTTTCCCACTCATTAGCAGCTCCTACAACAACAGAACCCGGAGAGGGTGATGGAAAAAACGTGTATACCCTTTCAAGGGGACAAAATACCTCCGGTCAGCTCGTTTCACTGTAAAAGCCAGGGAAGAGGGTGTCTGCCACAGAGTCTTGACCAGCTCCATGACTGCTTCATTGACTGGCAGATCAACCTTAGAAAGGGTGGCAGATACTAGAATGTCCACTAACTTGTGAGAATTCTTCAGTGCCAAGAACTGAAAACCACTTGTTTCAGTGGGTCCTGTGGTCTTCGGAGGAGATCAGTCTCCCACTGTATCAACTGCTTCATCTGGTGACGAAGACAAGGATGCAGCCAGCATCTGAGGTGGTGGTAACTCCATAATCTGTGGTGGAGAAGCTACCCAAGAAGGCTGGTTGGCCAGGACCAATCGTAATACTAGACATTGGAGAGAGATGCTCTTGGGGCCCAGTACCCATTTCAACATCAGATATTGGGGAACAATGTTCCCGTGCCATCACGTCTGATGCACTCCCAACTGACGAGATGGTTGAGATGAGGTCCTGACTGGAAGAGGGATGCCCCATGGAGCCCAGAGTGGCTACTGGTATGGACCCGGGACCTATCCTTATCCAGGCCATTACCCTTTAGGGAAAGACCAATGTTTGGGTTGCTGCATTGTTCATGGCCATGACAAACTTGAAGGAATGTAAGTGCACCGTGTCCCAGCTGAGGTACAGAAGGTTGCACTTCTGAGTCTGAGTAGTGAGAAGCTTCGCATGATGGAGACATTGATGCTGACTCTACCAGAAAGAGGTAACCTGAATCTGGGGGTGGCGATACCAAAGGAAGAAAGGGAGGCTTCCCTCTTGATAAAACTGGTTTGAGAAGAGGACTACATAGTGGTACTGGGGGGTTCTCGATGCGGTGAGGGTTGAGCCGTGGGTGCAGGAAGCAGTTGGATGGTTTCCAATGCTGATGAAACCCACACCGAGAGACTGCATATACTTCTGGGGTAGATGGGAACAGCATCGACTGTTGGCTCCTCAAATGCTTCTTAGGGGACAGACTCAACGGACCTGGCACAGGCCCAGAGGCATCGAACCCCTCTTAATAGGCAAGGCTCCTGGGGCAGCTCTCTCTGCTACATGCTTACTAGAGTCCTTGCCCCCATCTCATCTCGACACCAATGTAGAAGAACAAGATACTGAACCCGAGGAAGGTCTGGGTCTCTTCTTCAGTACTCAGGATCAGGACCACGGAGCTGAAGATACATGTTATGGAGCACTGTGTACCGATGGTGAAGTATTTGGGGCGCTCTCCCCACGCAATGTCTCAGCTGGAGGGTCAAAGTACTACTTCCATAAGCAAGCACTCACGTCTCACTGCTCTATCCTTACAGTGTAGTTTGAAGCCTTTGCAGATGTGACACTTGTCACTAACGTGTGCCTCACCCAAACACTTCAGGCAGATCAGATGAGGATCACTGACAGGCATGGGCTTTGAGCATGTCCTACAGGACTTGAACCCTGGGGAGCGAGGCATCATTCCAGTACCGAGTGCTGTACTGAGTGAAAATAAATGATCCCAAAGGACACAAAAAACAGAAACCTAACACTAATTCTCTTGAGAAACTAACAATAATTAACCACTATTTATGAGGAGTGAGAAATGCAAATGAATAAACAAGTCTGAGATCGCTCTGACAACCATCACTGGCAGTACGTGGGAAGGGGAGAGGGGAATCGGGGACAACCCCGCTCTCTTATACCAGCACACAGTGGCTTGTGGCAGCAGAGGGCACTCAAGCCACGCTGACAGATACTGCTGAGGGGAAAAAAAAATCTGACATCTTTGCACGAGGCGCACACATCTACAGTGGAATTGCCATGGGAAATCACATGAAGAACCACTCACAATTTCATTTTATAGACCCTTAAGAATATTACAATGTTTTAATCAGTCTAATATAATCATGTAAAAACAAAAAAAATGCTCTTTCATAAAGCACATTTTGCACCTCATTATATGAGGTTACATCTTTCATCACTGAAATTGAATGTTGGGGGAAATAATAGAAGCACAGAATTAAATAACTATCACTTAAAGTTTAAACAGAAGAAAGAACTAATGCAGCAAAACACCCTACAACGTTAACACAACACGCAAGTTTTAAGGACGAAAAACCTTTTCCTCAAGATTAGAATACATTTGACTTATTTTGTACTATTCCATTACATATAAGAGGTTTGGTTTTAAATGTAAGAAGGAAAAGAGGTGCACTTGAAAACACAAATTATTTTAATAATACTGACAGAAAAAAAGGGACTGACTTGGTAGATATGAACAGGTCATATACAAAAAAAAGACAGAAATTCATGGTAACTTACCAAATGAGATCAGTGACTATATAATTCAGTGTTTTGTCAGAGACTGACCAGAGACTGATGCTTCAGAAAAGTTCCCGGAAAACCTACTGTGGCAATTATGGAATTACCATCCTCCCAATACAGAAAGTTTCTTCCTAATCTCATCAGTTGATGGTTGAATTATGTCTTGAAGCATGACATTTATATCCCTCTTTAAAAATGCATGCTAATTTACTTATGGGTGGTTTCATTAATATAAAATGCCAATACAATGGAGCAATGAGTTTCACAGACTAGTTGAATTTTGTGTTAAAAAGTATTCCCTTTTATCAGTTTTAAATGTATTGCCTTTAACTTTCATTGAGTGTCCAATGGCAGTAAGGTTAAATGGAAGACAGATGTGACATTGGGTGCTCCTGATTATCTTATGCCATTCCTTATTTTAATACCTCTGCCACACTGCCTCTTATTTGTCTCTTTTGAGAGCTAAACATTCCCAGCCTTTTCACTCTCTCCATATCTAAGTTTATTCATTCTTCTAACCATTTTCATCATCCATCTCTGGATCCCTTCTATTATCCCCATGTTTTTTGAGATAGGGTGACCTGTACATTTGGGCCACAAAAACAGATTTTTCATGAAACCTACAATAATATGAGTAGAATTAAGAATTATTTTTAATTTTAATGTAAAACAATTTACTTAACAATTTCCTTGTAGTGTTAGCATTCTAGGCACAACAGCATTGTGCTTGTGGATGAAAACTAAAGGTTCAATTGACTAAATAGACTGGTCTAATTTCACAGCCCAAGCTAAATGAAGTGCAAAATGTAAATAGAGAGCACAAATGACTGAAGGGTAATTAGATTTCTAGTATTAACTTTTAATAATTCTAATGGATTAGAAGCAAAGGCAAGATTTTTTTTTAATCATCACTGCAGTGAATACAAACTTAAGTTTTGATGTTAATTTTAGACTCCTATATATAAAAGGCTTAATTTTCAAAGTGCTGAGGACTTTAGAGTCTGATTGACTCTAAAGGGTCTGCACCTTTGAAAAAAATCAAGCCTAAAACCTCAATCCTGAGAAGAGATATTGAAGTAAATGAAGATACTCACAGTACATAAAATTAAGCATGCACTTAAATCTTTGTGGTAACAACAGAGCACTTAACAGAATTTAGGCACTGAACCGTGGCCAGTGTTTCTTTAACTAGAGCAAGGCAAATGCAATACTGCAAATACTGTACCTGGTGATAGTGCTCACTGCAAAGTGAGATGGAGGCTGAGTCTCATGCATTAGGAGTTTCAAGTAGACACTGCTTTGGTCTCTTGCCACTGCCACTACTGGATCAGCCTGTCCTTGGTCACAATTATAAAACAGCTTTGGAACAAGCCTTAAATAAAGCAGAAAACATGTAAAATAGTAAGCAAATCCCTTTTTTAAAAGATAGGTATCACACAAACTGATCTAATGTACAATTTAGGGAGAAGTGTGGGTAAATCTGTGATTTTTAAAATTAAAAGCGTTACTCTAAATTCAAACTCACACTTTCTCCTCAAACATTTAACTCAAAGGAACCATTTACATCCTTATTGGCGACTTGAAGACCACCCACTTTTCCAATTTTACCTTTACCCTTACCGTCCTCTATTGTGGCCACTACCGTTCCAGTAAGGAATACAATAGATTGACTCTGGAAACAAAGTAATTTAAAAATATCTGCAGCAGAGATTGGTGCTGAGTAACAAACAAAATAATTTTCTTCCCCTGCCTCTTTCCCTCTCTAAGGCCCCGTCCAGACTACCCGCCCGGATCGGCGGGTAGCCATCGAACTATCGGGGATCGAATTATCGCGTCTTGTCTGGACGCGATAAATCGATCCCCGAACGCGCTAGTTCGAACTCCGGTACTCCTGCAGGGCGAGCGGAGTTACCGGAGTCGACGTGGGAGCCGCGAACATCGATCCCGCGCCGCGCGGACGCGAGGTAAGTCGCGTTAGTTCGAAGTAAGATACTTCGACTTCAGCTACGCTATTCGCGTAGCTGAAGTCGCGTATCTTACTTCGAACCCCGCCCCTAGTGTGGACCAGCCCTAAGACTGATCCCACTTACAGAGTGAGGACACATGCCAAGATCTTTAGCTTCTGACTCCAAATAATTCATAGAGTGACACATGCACACACTCTGGCGAGTCAACTGACTAATTTTACAATGCTAGAAAAGTTGTAGTGCACTGAAAACTAAATGTTGAGCCAGATTTTGTGTGTAAATTATAGTGTGATGTTACAATTCATTTTTGTTAACATAGACGGAATTTAATATCCCTAGAAAATTTAGTTTAGTGACAGAATAACCCATTGACCAATACTTCCTGATTGTTCACCCTGGATTTTGAGGATCAATCTTTTGCAGGCTTGTATAAAACCACTTCGACTTTGGACAACAATTCTTACCCAATCCCTGCCCTCTCCATTGTCACCCACTATTTTGGCAACTTTCCCATTAAAGACAAAGGCAGAAGAACAGTCTTTTGTGACACTAGCTTATGTGCTACACCACTGAATCAGATGTGGACATGGGAAATACTGAAGAGTGGCACCCCAGGGATTAATCATGTTACTCCTTCATTCCCAAATGCCATTCTTGAATATGGTAGCCATACATGATCTGCTACAGGATTGGCTGCTATGATCCCTTACACAAGACTGAAAAATCAGTACAGTTCCTGAACTCTAGTCCAAGCTTAACCACCAACTCCCTCCATGTCACTGAATAAATCACTTAACCTCCTGGAGTCACAGTTTCCTCATCCGTGTAGTGGAGATAATACACCTTACTTCTGGGGGAATTCTGCATCACTGTGCAATGCAGAATTCGTGCAGAATTAATGTTCTGCGCAAAATTTCCTTTTTCTCCATCACAGAAATGGGCTGCTGGCTGCCATGAGGGGCCGCTGAACCGGCAGAGCCCAGCTTCCCAGCTCCAAATAGAAGACACTGCAGCGGGGAGGGGGAGGGAGCTGGAGGGTCTGGCAGTTGCAGTTTCCGGCATGCCCTGAAGAAGGAGCAACGTGCAGGAAACTCCATACAAGTCCGGGACCCAGCATCAGGCTCTCTCTCCCTCTGGATCCCTGGGCTCTGGGGGAGGATGGGGTGTGAGTGTCTGGGCTGAGGAGCACCGCACGGCTGGGCTCTGGAGGAGGAAGGGGTGTGGGCAAGTGTCTGGGCTGTGGGGGCACCCCACAGTTGGGCTCGGGTGGAAGAGGGGGTGCGGGAGTCTGGCCCCAAAGCTGGGCTCTGGAGGGGATGGGACAAAGAGACAGGAACTGGGTTGTCGTAGCGGTTTCTTTAACACACTACTCCTGGGGGAATTATTTTGGGTCTGTAACAATACAGACATAGCTACTGACAGGTACAGTATTTTCAAATAAATTACCAAAATAATTGAAAGTGGTGCGATTATATAGTGTTATTTTGACAAATAAAATATGCAAAATTTTAAAATATTGTGTGCAGAATTTTTTGGCACAGAATTAACACCTCAGGAGTAATACTTCAAAGGGGTATTGTGAAGATTGAATATTTATGCAATGCTTTGAAAAATGGAAATCATGGTGTGATAATTCAAAACAGGTGATTCAGAACTAATGTATTCCTTCCATCACAAGTAGTGTATGTGTGTGTATAGCTATAGATATACATAAAAACAAGGATTAAAATGTAGAGTGTTAAGTAAGTGCTAAGTATTATTTAGTTGCAGGTACAGGAAGTATTAGGCTAGCATATTATTAAAATCCTTTGTTTTAGCTTATACCTCATCAAAGAAGCTGCAGCTATGTGTCTCACTCTGGGGTCTTCATCACCAAGAAGGTAGATTACAACATTGTTGAGCACTCTGTCCTGAAGTTTTAATAGCTATGGGAATAGATTGGTATAAGAAAAGATGAAACATCATAGCACATTTTCACTGCGATGACCAACTTCACAGATTATTAAAGATGTATTTTGTAGTGTCAACATGTAAAAGTATGATTCCTTTGTAGGCAGAAGTTACTAATATAACAGTTTTACTTCTACACTGCTGAACAAACTGTTTATTTACATATGGAAATAATCTAAACATTATAACTTTTTAAAATCATACTATAAAGATCTATATTTCAATAGAAAAGCAACTTTACGCCCAGTACTAAGAATTAGGCCATGATTCAGCAAAGCACATGTGTAAATCCCATTGGCTTCTGTAGGTCTTAAGCACCTGATTAAAATTAATCATATACGTAAAGTGTTTTACTGGATCAGTGCCTTAAACCCCAATCATAATGCTTTGATATAATATGCAAAAGATAGGCTTCTTACCTAAGGGCCCTGTAAACTGCGCGGCCGCATGGCCATGCAGCAGCCTATTTAGCACCGCGCAGGCGGTCAAGGAACCTGCCTGGGGACCTGACACAGCTAGGGGAGGGGCAGCCCTACCCTGGCCCAAATGTGCCACGGCCCCCCTGGCCCAACCCCAATTCTGCCGCGGCCAGGGGAGGGGTGCCTATCCTGCGGCCCCAGCCCCGGAGCTGCCGCAGCGGGGAGAGGCACCTCTTCCCCGAAGCCCAAGTGCTGCTGCAAGGAGAGAGAGCTCAGAGGAGTCCTCTCTCCCCACCCCAGCCCTGGAGCACCCTCCTGCAACCCAAACCCCTCATCCCCAGCCCCACCCCAGAGCCCGCACCCCCAGCTGAAGCCCTCACCCCCTGTACCCAACCCTCTGCAGCAGCCCTGAGCTCCTCATCCCCGGCTCTACCCCAGAGCCCACACCTCAGCCCTGAGCGCCTCATCCCCAGCCCCACGCCAGAGCCCACATTCCAACCATGTGCCCCAGCCCTGAGCCCCCTCCCACACTCCGAACCCTTCCACACCACCCCCACCACATGAATTTTTTTATGTGCACCAATATGAAGGGGATGTGTCACACATCCCCTCCATATTGGTGCACATAACAAAATTCATTCCGCACATGGGTGGGAAAAATTAGAGGGAACAATGCTTCTTACCCCAGTATAATGATGAACACCTCTGTGCAAGTTGTCTGCTTTTCCTTCCAAAAAGCTGACTAACCTTAATAGGTAAAATGGACAAAGACAGACCACGTTACTAACCATAATTAAAGTCACAAGAATTTTTCCTAATTATCACACAGTGTAATTAATTTTTAAAAGAATTAAAATTTACTTTTATTAATTATTTAGGCAGAAAGGTCAGAATTAGCACATTTTAGTTAGTTAATCTGTTTCAAAAGACAATATATTGAAACAACATTCTAAAGCTTCCAACATGCTCAGCTAGGATCTGGCTGGGACAATTTTGTATTAATTTATTTTTTAAAATAAGCCGTCTATCTCAAAAAGCCTTTGGAGAGTAAGGGAATGTAAAAGCAAGGGCATAAGTGCAGTATTATTTACCCAAACAGTTTTTTGGAATAAGTGAAAAGTGGAAAATAGTTGACAAAAGCTAACAGAAGGAGCTTAAAAATTGTGCTGCATCTGAGACTCCAATAGATTTCACAGGAGTCCCCAGTTATTTTGAACACTGGGCTATATCTATCTGTTCACAGTTTCTTAGACAGATTCAAGCAGATTAAAAGAACACACAGAAGTTGCTAATGTGCCCAATCCTGTAAACACTGATGTTAATGGCAGCTTTCTAGTCAGTCTTGAGGATTTGTTTTATAAGAGGTTCATTAATTTTTCAGACTATTCAAACTTAAATTCACAAGCTAGGTTTCCCATACAAGGTACTGTATGCACAGCTACAACACAACTTAATGAAATATGCACACTTACCGGAAATCTATCTCAGCAAGAGTTTCCAGAAGCTCTGTCCTTACTAGCCAATAAGAACTATTCTTCAGAGTAAGGAGGTCGATGATTAACTGTAAACCTAGTTCACTATAACTGCTACTGCACAAGCTCATGATGCAATGCTAAAAAGGTAGAGACACAAGTTTTTAATTATTATGCTACCTTTTATTGATTTAGAGAGCGTCTCTTCTTGCACCAACTTCGTGCTTACACATATAAAAACCTAAAACCAACCTATTGCAGGGGCCAAAGCAGAGAAACTCTAGAGCCCCTCTACAGGGGCTCGGCACTGAGCTGCTAGGAAAGTCTGAAGGCTCCAAACTCTGGCAAGAGACCTCGAGACTCAGCAAGACAGCACCTGAGGAGCCATGGTCTATAGGGCTTGAGGGATACCTCTAACTACTCAAAAACCTCTTTCCTAGTGAAGTGACTCCTACGAGAGGGGGAGAGGGAGGAGACATATTAAATTTAAATGTCAAAGCAAGAGACTGAGTCATAGCTCCTTGGTTTTATCCCCAATTCTGTGCTGACTCACTATGTGTTCTTGGGCAAGTCATGTAACCTTTCTGGATGCTTCTACCTCTATGCCTCACTTTACCTGTCTACAAAAATAATATACTTCTCTCTGAGAATGAATAGCTCTAAAGTGCTTTGAATTACTTATGCTGAAGGGGACTAAGTGTTATAGTAGAATATGCTTAATTGAGGACTACCCAAATTTAAGTGTCCAAAGTCACATCCAGCCACCCCTACACCTCCCTAAATTTTCCAAAGTTTTAAAAGACTCTACACCACACTTTGAGCAACATTGCCTAAATTTAAAATGGGGAATGCCACTGGAACCAGTAAATCTCTAAAAAATGGAATGAATTTTAAGTGCAACCACTGCATACATACACACACAAAATCATCATGGATTACAGGGTAAAGAGCCCAGCTTCCATAAAATGTGAACTTTTTCACACATTTAAACGACTACATTTCATTGACCGGAGTTCCTCTCCTCCAATTCCATTTTAGACCCTCTCCAATTTGGCTTCTTGTGCTCCAATTAAACTGCTCTCGCCAAAGTCTAATGACCTCTGCTTAGCCAAAGCTCCGAATCATATTCCAACCTCATCTTCCTTGACCTGTCAGCCACCTTCAACACAGGGAACCATATTCCTATTCTTGAAATCTTGTCCTCCCTTGGCTTCTGTGATTCTGCCCTCTCCTGATTCTCCTACCTCTCTAATCATTCCATCAGTGTATCACTGCTACTCTACAACTTTCTGTGAGGGTTCTACAGAGTCTTTGGTCTCCTCCTCTTCTCCCTCCCCATCTTATCTCTAGGTAATGAGACCCACAAACACAAATTCAACTACCATCTCTATGCTGACAACTTAGAAATCTACCACTACTCCAGACCTGTCTCCTTCTGTCTAACCTAAAATTTCTGCTTGTCTGATGTTTCTTCATGGGTGTCTAGCCATTAACTCAAGCTCAACATGGCTTAAACATAGCTCTTAATCTTTCCCCACAAGCTTGGGCATGATCTTTGACTCGGACCTCTTTCTCTCTCTAGGTCCCCACATCCAGGGTATGTATAAATCTTGCAGAATCTGCATAACATCTCTAAGCTAGGACCTGTCCTATCCATCCACACAGCTAAAACTCTGCTCTCATCATCTCGCATCTCAATTACTGCAATGTCC
This sequence comes from Platysternon megacephalum, assembly GCA_003942145.1. Classification (NCBI taxonomy): domain Eukaryota; kingdom Metazoa; phylum Chordata; order Testudines; family Platysternidae; genus Platysternon; species Platysternon megacephalum. The sequence continues at coordinate 4,717,102 of QXTE01000046.1, forward strand.
CTTTCACTGGCCCTGACAAATGCAATCTTGTGCCACTTATATTCATACAGAATGCTGCTGCAAAGTTCTTTCTTCTGACTTGCCACTTTAACCATATCACCCCTCTTTTAATCCCTAAAATGGCTTCCCCCTTTTTAGGGTATCAAACATAAGTTGCTTGTCTTGACTTCCAAGGCTCTCCACAATCTTTCTTTCACTACCAAAATGTTAACTCCCACCTATTATCAACCAACCAATCATATCAGCCTCCACTTCCCACTTACTAAAAACTTTTCTCTTATGTTGTCCCTCATGCTTGGGAGCAGCTCCCAGTGAACCCCTACAAAGCGCTCTCATTATCCTCCAAATTCTCCTTTACTATGATGCTTATAAAAAACTGGAGAATGGTTAGGCCACTGGGTGCATTAACTACTGCCTATCATGCTAATCAAAATTATCTAATTTCCTTGAATTCTTCCATCCGTCGGTATCCATGTGCTGTCTCCTCTCATACTTTGACTGTATGCTCTTTGGGGCTGGGACCATCTTTTTGTTCTGTGATTTTTCAGCACCTAGCACAGTAGAGCCCTGGTCCATGACAAGGGCTCTATGGTAATATACGCAAAAAACAATAGAAATTTTGCTTACCCTCACAGCTGCACAAGCCAGTTTGCATGTAACTGAGGATTCATCTTTCAGAGTTTTCTGTAAGAGAGGTATACAGTCTACCAGAGAAAAGAGATTTCCTGAAAGAAAGAATAATGAAACAATAAAGGCAAAGTTTTCACTACATTCACCAAAACAACCCCCTCAAAATAACTCAACTGTTACCTGTTGAACTTCTGACATTTGCTAGCCAGTTTTCCACATCAAAACGTGATTTATTGAGAATGGAGTAGACAATGGTTCCACAGACAATGGCAGTAGCTCCTCTAATCTGGGGATCTCCATGATCAATATAGTTCAAAACATCCGATACATACTGCTCTTCTGAGAAAATAAGTTACAACTACTTTATTTTAAAAATACTAATTCTAGGATTTAACAAGTCTTTTATTGACATTTCATTGCTTACAACAAATGTAAAATAGACTGCAGTAAATCAGCTATAATAAACGAGGCACAAAGCTTCATCAAAAACAAATAAAATGAAAGCATGTTACTATTTTCCATCATCCAAGCATTCACTAAATTCATAATGAAGCAGCAGTTTTGGAATGATACTTGTGGCCCAATTAATATATAACATAGTATAGAACAGGTAATGTGTTAGAAGACCACTCGAACAATTATTTTCCATGACTGGGAATCTTTAAATCAAGATTGGGTGGTTTTTTTTAAAGAAAAAATTATATATATAAAATATATAAAAATCTAGTTCAACTAGAAGTTATTGGATTTGATACAAAAATTACTTGGTGAAGTTCTATGCTCTGCATTATGCAGGAGGTCAGACTAAATGGTCATAATGGGCCCCTCAGACCTTTAAATCTATGAATATTTTGTCCTTGCAGGATCCAATAGGTCTTCTCCATCTCTAAGCCCAATCCTATAATATTCTATCATAGCTGCAAGCATTACAATCACCAAACCTTCAAAGGACTACTTTTAAATCTTCATAGTGAATCATTTTGTTTTTTTTAATATAGATATGAGATACACCAGTTTACTAAATCATTAATTTCTTCCCCCGTTTATCTTTCAATTTCATGTAAACTTTCTAACCAAATTCAAAAGTTTGTTCCATGCTAGGCCTGCAAGCACAAATGAGGTTAAACAAATACTGTAATTACTATCTGACTCTACTGTAACAACCCAGCACCAAAAGTCACAAACAAAATCAAAATTCCATGTAAAAGCCAATAGCAACAAGGATCTTCAAGAGTTAAGTGGTTAAAGCCAGAGCTGGGAGAAATTTTTCATTCAAAACAGTTTTTCCAGTGAAAAATGAATTTTCCCATCAAAACAACAATTTTCATTGGAAACATCCATTTTTGATGGAAAAATTCAGGTTTTTTCATCAAAAATGAAAACTGAGGGAATAACCTTATCCCTGGAGAGGAACACAACAGTGACATCAACGACCTCAGCAATACAGCCCTTTGGTTCCTGAATGTTATAGAGCCTAAGGTTGCTCTTGTTAACATGCTGGCCCTTATCAGGCTTGTTCCATTCATCCCTAATCACTTCCTCAAAGGAGGAGGAAAGGGGTACTGCAGCATCAGGGGAGGATTTTGAAATACAGAAATTTACTCTGAGGCTTACTCACTGGAGCCTACTCAGGTTTCAGAGCCAGACAGCTCATCTTCCTCAGTGGAGGAGCGGGAGGGGAGAAGGAAGACTCCCCTCTCCTGCATATTTTGTGCTTTGTCTTTCCCATTTTAGCTTTTCACATTTTTTTTTTTTTTTAACCTTTTTGCACGCTTTGAGAGCGTAGACGTTCTACTGCAGCTTTGGTGAGGCCTTTTGAGGCTCGCCTTTCTTAGGGCCTGGAACCCTCTTCAGCGGTCTGTCTCAGAATCCTCGCCCACAGGGTCCCATTCTCCCTGGGACGGGGGAGGGAAGGAATTCATTGTCAGAGTCTTCCTGGTTGGAAGGAGGAAAGGGGCTGATTAGAAGCCCAGCTTTTCCTCAGGGTGCTCAGGACCCACTTTAAGACTTGGAAAGGGGGGATTTATGGCCCCACGGGCTTCCCTTCTTTCTTCTGCAGAGGTCCCCTAGGACTTAACCCGAGTCAAGTGGTCGGGGTCCTTGCTTTTGGAACCTCTTCCTGCTCTGCACTGGGGTTCCTGATCCATTTTTTCCCAGTTGGAGTTACAGCTGCCTCAGTGGGCAGGGACCTATCCGACTCATTGCCCCGAGACCTAACGGAGTTAGGGGTGGAAGGCTGGGTGCAGGCTGAGCACAACTGTCCATCTGCTGAACCTGGAAAGGCTACCTCACATATAGAGCACTGCCTGGATTTGCTCCAGTGCTTTCTTGGTGCGCTATCATGCCTGTAAGGGGCAGAGGAGCCTTCACAGAGATGCTGCAGAGGAGGCTCAGGGAGGATTGAACCCCTAAGGGGTTAACCAACCCAAGGAAGAGGAGGAATACTAAGGAGGAGAACCAGCTCTCCACTGCCCAAAAAACTGGGCAGTAAAGTTAAAATAGAAGGAATAAGGGAGGCAGCAAAATAAACCACCATTGTCTGCTGCTGCAGACACAGACAATCTGGCAGTAAGCAGGAGCAGAGGCAGTGTGACCAGACCACACAGCACCAGAACACTGACCCGCCTCCGTTAGCTACAGATAGAGGAGCGCAGCCCAGATACCCAGACCTGTGAGACACAGTAGGCTGCAGAAACGAACTTTTCAAAAAATACTAATACCACAATTATGATCACCTAGTCTGACTTTCTGCATAACAGAGGCCATAGAATTTCACCCAACTCCTGCATCAAACCTCTGACTTCTCGCTGGCTAGAGTACCTCTTTTAGAAAGACATCCTATCATGGTTTAAAACTTCAAGTGGAGCAGAATCCACAACGTCCCTAGGTAAGTCATTCCACTGATTAATTACACCATTAAAAATTTGTATCCTATATTCTGTCTGAATTTGTGTAGTCTCAACTTTCAGCCATTGGCTCTGGTTATGCTTTTGTCTCCCAGATTAAAGAGTCCAAAATCATCATCAGAAATCTTTTCCCCCATGTAGGTACTTAGACTATGATCATATCACCTAACCCTTAAACTCCTCTTTGATAAACTAAATAGATTGAGCTGAAGTCTTTCACTATAAGGCACGTTTTCCAGATCTCACATATTTCTTGTAGGTCTTTTTTGATCCCTTTCTAATTTTTCAGCATCCTTTCTTAAAGTGTAGGTACCAAAACTGGAGATAGCATTTTAAGTAATGGTCTCATTAACGCTGCATACAGAGGTAATACCATTTGATATTCACATTTATACATCAAAGGATAGCATCAGCCACTGCATCTTACTGGGAGCTCATTTTAAACTGGTTATCAACCAAGACCCCTAACTTCTTTGCAGAGTCACTATTTTTGCAGGATACAGTCCCCCATCCTAAATCTTATCTATATTCTTTGTTCCTAGACATATAATTTTGCATTGGGTGTAGTAATGGTGAGATCTAAAACAGGATTCCTGAAGTGTAACACTCAGGCTTGGTCGACACTTAGAACAATTAAAACCTGTTAAAAACCCTAGAACATTTGTAGAACACTCTGCATCCACACAGACACACCAAATGAAAGGGGCTAATCATTTAGAACAGATTACCATTAGCATATTTAAAACTGGTTAAACTAATTGGTTCAGTGCCAGCATAGCTGCAGACAAGCAAAAATGATGTCATTAGTTCTCTTGCTACTGTCCCATCGTGCACTGGTACTGCTGCAAATTCTCAGTGTCCATAGCTTCTCATAGCCAAGTGGGAAATGTGGGCATTGTAACTGAAATAGTTTAAGACAGCACTAGTGTGCACATAGAGTAATACTTAAACTGATGTGACATGGCTAGTATACATGAGCTCTGTGTACACTAAAGAACTGAACTGGACATTGAATTATGTATTCAAAAGTCAACCAGTTAAAATGTTTCACAAAAGAGTAAGGAACTATAATGTAAACCTCAACATACCATACTCTTCTCCCATGGTTTCAAGAGGTGTCTTATACAGTTTGCTGAAGAAAGATTCAGGATGAAGGGCAACAGCTGCTCCAACACAACTTACTGCCAATGCTTTTACACTGACCCTCACATCCCTATCAGGAACTAAAGCTGTAAAAAAGAAAAAAAAGAAAAACGTTGAACATAAGTAACTACGTTCAATTGATAAAGAGCAAAAGCACACAAAATAAATATCCTGTTACAACTTAACCTGGATAAATATTATTGACAAGGTATTAATGCAGACCCAGTAATTGCATCTAGTTATTAGAATAATTTATATAGCACCTTCCTCCTAAAAAATTTCCATTTGCTAAACATTGGCTTTCTCTGTCCACTGAGAATGTGGTAGCTACATTAGCAGTGCACAATATTACATAGTTTAGGACAGGAAAGAATATATCAAATCCTAGTGTGACATGCTTATCTAAGTTTTAAAACTACAGCTATCCCCACTGCAGAAGCAGACAAAATCCATGTAAAAAGAAGGGATGGGCATACTGCGCCAGAAAGTGTTTTTGAAAATAGCTCCCTGACATTTTATTGCAGCATGGTGCATTCCAAAAGCAAAATAATTGCTGTTTCAAAATACAGTATTCTAGATTATCTAAACCAGGGGTAGGCAACCTATGGCACACGTGCCGAAGGCGGCACACGAGCTGATTTTCAGTGGCACTCACACTGTCCGGGTCCTGGCCACTAGTCCGGGGCGCCCTGCATTTTAATTTAATTTTAAATGAAGCTTCTTAAACATTTTAAAAACCTTATTTACTTTAATATATAACTACACTATTGTATGTATAGACTTATAGAAAGAGACCTTCTAAAAACGTTAAAATGTATTACTGGCACACGAAACCTTAAATTAGAGTGAATAAATGAAGACTCGGCACACCACTTCTGAAAGGTTACCGACCCCTGATCTAAACTGTGTTAATTTGTACAGGAAATTAAGAAACCCATAAGAATTTTTACTAAAAGCATAAAAATGAAAGAATGTCTGCTTGTCACCCAAGCCTGTAATCTTGGCACCATCTCTCTTTAGGTGCTCTCATCCAGTCTATATCTAAATACTGCTGATTCTTTCTGCGCAACTTCTCTAAAATATGGCCTCTCTTATCCAGCCATGCAACTAAAACGCTAGTCAAAGCTCTGATCTCGCCTCTGGCCTTGACAAATGCAATCTTACTCCACTCATATCCATTCAGAATCCTGCTGCAAAGATCATTTTCCTAGACAGTTCGCTTTGATCGTGTCACCCCTCTTTGAATCCCTTCATTAGCTTTCTTCTCCATCTCCTCAAACATTAACTGTTTTAATTCACTTTCAAGGCCTTCCACTATCAATATACACACACTACCTATCATCTCTCACTTGCTGTCGATGCTCACTTTCAATCAGCTCATGATGCCAGCCTGTACTGTTCACTTGTTAAATTTTCAAACAGCCACTGCTGTGCTTTCTCCCATGCTGCTCTACACACTTGGGAGTTGCTTCCCATAAGCATCTGCAAAGCTACCTCATTACCCACCTCAAAACTCTCCTTTCCTGTGATGTCTACAAAAAACTTGACAACGGTTAGGTTTGTTACCAGGAACCACTTGTGCGCAGGGACCACTACATGTCATGCTGACAAGTTTTATCTCAACTTTTCCTGGTACTTCCATGTCTGTCTGTATCCAGCTGGTATCTCTTGTCATATATTTAGTCTGTAAGCTCATTGGGGCAGGGACTGCCATTTTGTTCTGAGTTAGTGCAGCACCCAACACAATGAAGTCCTGGTCCATGACTAGGGCTCCTAAGTGCTATGGTAATGTAAATAGTAATAGTAAGCAAATGTGGGTGAGGAAAGATTCCTTTTGCCTTTGTTAGTATTCTTACATTTCAAGGTCAAGCTGACAAGAGCTCAAGAATGAGGAAAAACAAGTCAGTCACTCAGGTATAACAGAGCCACATCCAACTGAAACTGTAAGGAGAATTTCCACTGGGCAGAAATTATTTACCCAAATTGGAATGTGAGTGGGACAGTGAGGTTGAGAAACTCTCCTACCCTTGCAGAAGTGCTATGGAGGTTTTACTATCCACAAATAATCAGTAATTGGGTGTTGCATCTTATCTGAAAGTGGGCACCTCTAAAAACATCCCTCATATAATGTTGGGGTATTGGTTTAGGTTCTGACAGAGAGCAGAGTAGCACTAGTGATTATTAATAAGGCTAAGATTTTATCACAGATACTTTTAGTAAAAGTCACAGACAGGTCATGGGCAATAAAGAAAAATCCATGGAAGGCCGTGACCTGTCCCTGACTTTTACTAAAAATGTCCATGATAAAATGGGAAGGGGCTGGGCAGATGCCGGGTGGCTGGGAGCTCCAGGCTCCCACACCACCACCACCTGCAGCTGTGAGCTGCAGGGTTCCCCTACCCTCCACGGTGGCAGGGAGCCGCTGGGGTCCCCCTATGACCAGCAGCAGCAGCCGCCAGCGGCCGGGGAGCCGCAGGGGTCCCCCATTCTGCCACTGGCAGCCGGGGAGCTGCTGGGGTCCCCCATGCCGCCGCCAGTGGCCTGGAAACTGCGGGGTATCCTGCCTGCCCACGGCAGCTGGGAGCTTGGGGGCACCGCTGCCTTAGGTGGCGGGGTACCTCACAGCTCCCTGTCACTGCGAGAGGCTGCTAGCTCCCAGCCGCCAGGGGTGAAGTTGCAGAGGTCTTTGGAAGTCACGGATTCTGTGACTCCCGTGACTAAATCGTAGCCTAAATTATTAATGTTTATAGCCACAACTAGATTATAAGCTTTTCAGGGCAGGAGCTAGGTCTTATTTCTGGGAGTCCATAGGATGCTCAAGAACAAAATGAAAATAAGGTATCCCTCATGAACCAGTTCCTCCCAGGCAGAGCATAGGAGGAAGGTCTGGGTTTTGTTTTTTAAGTGCAAAGGTATGGAAATCAAGAGCCTGGGAAATAGTACTTAGATTTGCCAAAGACAGTGTGCGACTTTGGGTGAATCACTTCAGCTTCATATCACTCTTTTGAGGTAAGTATGCTGATTTCACAGATGCATAAACTGGTTGTTTATTTGTAAAGTGCTTTGATATCTTGAGAGGAAAGTTGCTATAAATCAGCGGTAGGCAACCTATGGCACATGTGCCAAAGGCAGCACACGAGCTGATTTTCAGTGGCACTCACACTGTCTGGGTCCTGGCCACCGGTCCGCGGGGCTCTGCATTTTAATTTAATTTTAAATGAAACTTCTTAAACATTTTAAAAACCTTATTTACTTTACATACAACAACAGTTTAGTTATATATTACAGACTTATAGAAAGAGACCTTCTAAAAACGTTAAAATCTATTACTGGCATGCAAAACCTTAATTAGAGTGAATAAATGAAGACTCGGCACACCACTTCTGAAAGGTTACCGACCCCTGCTATAAATTATAAACACCACCTCCTAGAGCATCCTAGGTTTTCCTTGAAGACTTCCCCTTCCAGTCTCCCCACTAAGCTTATAAGAGAACAATACAGCTGACAGTAGTATGGCTGTATGGCAAGTAACAAAGGTGAGGTGGGGGAGGCAGGGAGGAATATTCTCCTTTCACTATGTGTGCTCGACTGCAATTGAAGTCAGTAGGAATTATACACTTGTACCGGGGGGGACTGACCCACCACAATGGCCACTATTGCTGTTAGACTTTATAGGAGAGATTCCTTGTCAGCAACCATTCAACCCCAATTATGGTGCGAATTTAAACAGTAAGGATAGGCCGGTGCTTAGGGCATCAGTCTAGGACTTTGAAAACATGGGTTCAATTCCCTACTCTGCCACAGGCTTCCTATGGGACCTTGACAAGTCACTTAAGGCTGAATGCATAAAAGGAGTCTGGGCTCCTAGAAAAATCACAGAAACCACAATGTGATCCACAAAGCCTGAGTTAGGTGCCCAGGCTCCCTATACAATGAATGGCAAGATATAGGCTCCTAAGACTGCAATTCATAAAAGCGAGCATGCTAAGTGGCTCCCCGCCTAAACTAGCCAATCGGAGATGCTGAGGAAAGGGGAATGTGCTAAACTCCATTCCTCTCTCAGAGATAGGCGCCTGACTGCAGAGGCGCACCTGTTTCTGCTTAGTAATTCACAGCCAGGAACCTTCTTTAAAATTAGATGCCTATGCCATTTTACATTGTGATGGTGCCCACCTACCTGGTAACTTTTCCCCCAGTGGTTAGCACTCAGTTGTGATGTGGGAGACCCAGGCTTAAGTCTCCCCTCAGGCAAAGAGCAGAGAAAGCATTTGAACCGGGGTCTCCCACACCTTTCAGAACCAGTGCTCTAACCCAGCGTTTCTCAAATGCGGCCACCAAGGGCTTCTCTTGCGGCCACAACCTTCTGGGCAGTGATTGGGAGGGGAGCTAAGCACCCCCTCCCCTGGGGCCGCCCAGAGGGGTTGGGTCATCCCCCCTCTGGAAGCACAAATGCCGGAGGAGCAGACAGCTGGTGTGAGTTCCCCACCTTCCTGGGGGTGGTGAAGCTCAGGGCTTCAGCGCTGGGGTGCGGGAGGCAGGCTCCAGCCATTCAGCGGCGGGCTCTGGACATGGGCACTGGCTGTGTGGCGGCAGGTTCCGGCCACGGGCTCCATCCCTCAGCCGCAGGGCCCGGCAGGCTCCATCCCCCGGTCCCTCACCCATCCACCCTATCACCCTTGGCCCCCGCTGTCTCCCCACCCGTTCGACCAAGGCTTAATTTGTCTCGTGGCTTGCCAGGCCTGAGTAAGTCTGCTGTGAAAAGTGATATTTATATGTTTGTTAATATCATTTTTCACTGACTCCCAGCTAGCTAGCAAGTCTGCTGCTGTGAAAAGTGATATCAACAAACATCACTGTTCACAGAAGCAGGCTTACTAGCTAGCAAATCTAAAAAAACCCAAAACCAAAAAAGCAAAAGAAACAACAACAAAAGACAAGAACATGCAAAGCACCTTATTTGTGTTTCTCTTCTGTTTAGGTCCAGTAAAGAATAGACACAACTGTCCATTATTTTTATTACTGAATCTGAAAAAAACCCCTACATAAATAAATTACTATGATTTGGACATGTATATGTGCATATTTATTTGTTTTTCCTAAAGTTAAGTATTTTAGGAAAAAGTATCATAGTGGCCACCAGCAAGAGTTGGTGGCCACACTCTGAGGCCACCAAAAAATGTGTTGTGAGAACCCCTGCTCTAACCAGTGCTCTACCTATGGGATATTCTGATGTAGAACTCCCTCAGTGTCTCCTGTTGAAGCTGTTCCACTCTGCATAAATAACGAAAGAGTGACTGGAGTAAGGGGACTGGACCCAGGGTCTCCCACTTCCCCGGGGAGTGCCCTAACCACTGGACTAGAGTGTCACTCTCTCCTTCAACAACTGTTCCACTTTGGATAAATAGTCACTGGGCCAGAGAGATAGAGAGACTCCGTACACCCTAAAAATTCCTTATCATGTTCTTTGACCTACTGCAGCAGAGTGCACTATGGCACTTTATTGCATGGTAGCAGGATCCACATGGCAAGTGAGCGTGCAACAGGCTATAGCACCATAGATTTACACTCTGACTTATCAACACTGGACAAGCCCAGAGAACAACTGATGAATAGTACTCGAAGAGTTAGGTATTATTATATAAACATGCTGGTATGCAACAAGATGTTATCTAGAATTTGAACCAAAGACGCATGTTTCAAAACAGAAATATCTATATTTGCTAAAAGGAAAATGACAATCCCTTAAATGGGCAATGTCATCTTAAAACCTAATCCATTTTAAAAATGGAGTTAAAATTAATTTCATGTATTACACCTGCCTAAGTCCCCACTTTAATTTTTGCAGAAATTACATTTAGTGTTTTAAAAAATGTTTCTCCCCCCACTGCAGCATGGAAGATCCACACAGAGAAAACAGCCAAGCTAATTATACACAAAATGCTGTCAACTGCACAAATGAAGGAAGGATAGTCTAAGGTTGGGATGCTAGCCTGGGACTTGAGACCCCTCTTCAGTTCCCTGCATAACCTTGGGCAAGTCATTTCATCTCTCTGTACCTAAGTTTCTCATCTGTAAATGGAGATAATAGTACTTTCTTGCCTCAATAGGGCGTGGAGAGGACAAAAAAAAGTTTCTGAGACACTCAGATGCTATATGGTAATGGGGGACCACATAAGTATCCAAAATAGAGAAAAGTGGGGGGGGGGGGGGGGGGAGGAAAATCTCATATTTCAATGATTATAAACTTGGGTATCCCTATGTAACATTCATTGATAAAGAATTTTCAGAGAAAAGTGTGTTCTATTTAAGTTGTATCCCTTTAAAATAGGGTTTTTACAAGCTTCATATAATGTGGACCACATCTTGAGAGATTTCCCTCCCATGCAGTCACACAGCTTCCCTGTGACAACAGCAGCAATTGCTTAAATGGAAAATTTCAAGTATTTGTATTTTTAACTGTAAAATACAGTGTCTGGTCCTTTTCAAAAGACATATACTGTTCCTTTTAGCACCTTACAGACAGGAGGGAAAGGCAACTAACAGTCGTCATCTTCCTGTTCCCCTGCACATGCTATTTCCCCCCCCCCACTATCTGGTCCTCTAACATTCCTCAGGCTGTCTTGTCCTTCTTTCTCCCTGAATTTGCTTCCTGGTTCTCTTCTGTGCAGGATATGCTACCGAACCACCTAGTCTCTTCTCCATTTGCTCCTATGGACACACTGCCTGGCTAGTGGCTCTGATCTTGTAAGTAGTCCTTCCCTTCTTCCTGCTGGTGGCTTCACTGATAGGCAGTTCCACTCCTGCTGATGGCTCTGGTACAAGACAGAAAAACCCATTTCCTCCACTTATGCAGCAGCAGTCTAAGCAAGCTCCACCTCCTTGTTTCTAGCTGCTTTTACTGGTATCCCAGGCTTAACTATGCTATACAAAACCTAGACACCCATGTAAACCACTGGTAAAATGGAGGAGCTGCTGGCATTATCATGTGACCTGCCAGCTCCCCACAGATTAGAATTAGAGAATTGCCATTTTAAGGAGTTAAAAAAGGTTATCTGGTTATTTTACCATTTAAAACATCCTTTAAAATACTTTTTTTTATAACTTAATATTTGATTAGCAAGTTTACAGTAATATAATAATTTCATCAGGAACGAGCAGGTCAAAACTAGGTTCAGCAATAACGAAATAGGCTATAAATCCTTTTAAAGCTCTTTACAAGCTCTTGTCATACTTTAAAGTCCTGTCATGAAAAAACAATACGCTCAGTCAATGAAGAGCTGTCACACAACTAGATAAAGTGATCACACTTCATTTTGTATATTGAGGCAGACAATAAGCCATCACTGTTTTTGACAGCAACTTACCACCTTTCTCCCCAGTAAGCAGAAAAGAAGCAGATAGGAGACGAACACAGTGAACCAGAGGAGCAGAATTTCCATCTGTGTAGTGACCTATATCTCCCTTTATTCTGGAAGGCTGTTACAAAAAGCAAATCACAGGTCTTATGTATGCTTTTAAGATTAAGTTTAAATTAAAAAAATCATAAGAGGGAACACCATTTAGAAACACTAAGTAATAAACAGGGATCCTAGAAATTTATTTGCCACGGAAAAACACAGAATTTGCATTTTTACAGAGAATCTTTAGTTTTTATATTTGTTGAAAAAATGGAATCATACAGTAGCATAACAGGGGAAATGGGCTGGGCTTGGGCTGCCAGCTTAAAAATTGTGAATATATCAATTAAACATTGTGTTCAAGTGATACCTATTTATATTGTGGCTATGGAAATTAAAGATCATCATTTTATTTTAAATGTGGAAAAACACGGATTTTATGGGAGGGTTTTAATCCGAGAATTTTGGTTTTTTTAATCACGAAAAACTAGGATCCCTGGTAATAAATCAGAGGCACATTAAATACATCTTGTGAGAGAATGCCCTAAAACCAAATATTTTTGCAAAGATGCCACCACCAGCACTATAATTGTTCTAATTTCACCATAAACACTATAATATGACAATTCTGGTAGACTGTTATTTATCTAGACTTGCTGTTTGACAAAAGACTGTCCATAAGGCTCCTTCGGCTACAAAGTTATGCTCTCTGGAAACATAATATGGAAAGCTCAAGAGTAACATCCTTCTGGAAATTGCCAAATTTATTAGCTTAAACTGTATGAGAGAGAATCTGGCATACCTTTTCAGTGTTGGGGATTAAAAAAAATGTTTTTCCATATAAAACTCATTGTATTCAACTTGAACTCCTTGGAAGTTCTTTGCTGTATTTGTTCATCGTAAATGGTGGTCAGTTCAATGATATTTGAGCAGCAGATGAAAAATTCATTACATGTCCCTTTGCTACTCTTCATGCACACAGCAAGGGGGAGTTGTTCTTTTTCTCGCTGCAGTTCTGACACCCTTAATTGCATGAGTTGTCTATTTATGTTTGCCTAATAGTATACCGTGTTTTGTATATGTAAGTTTTCAAGATAGTGTATTTATGTGATCTAGGAAGTTTTAATTACAAATTAGAATGTTGATGACTGGAATGCACTTTTTTAAATCTGGAACATATACTGTAAAGTATACCTACTATTGTACAGATTATCAAATTATCTGCTTATAAAGCAGAATTCCATTAGTTGTTTCATGTATGCTGGTTTTGAAAATTTAACAAACACCTAATTTAAAAACCCACCTCGAGTGTGAGAATGTCTTACCTTAATCTCATGATCAACAGATTCTACTGCTTCTTCTTTTGCCATGAATCTATCTACACTGCTGTCAGAAGGCTGCCTGCTATGGCCCATGTTTTTCAATAAGTGTGGTTGCTGAAGGGCTTCAGAAAAAAGCAATACATAGCACATTATTTAAGATGTAAATTAAGCTTAATGCAGATCACACACTTTTAACTGAAGTTTATTACCAGACAGTTAAAAAAAGTAGCCTAGAACTAACAAGTAAAATGATTTGTTAAGGAAATGAAAATAGGAAAGATTCATCTTATACTTTCATCAGAATGTTGTTATATTTGTTTCTGGTAGACATTAAATAGATAATCAGTCTTGCTGGAAATCAGATGAAAGATGCTACTATTTTTGTAATTGATTTTTCCTATTTATCAACATACCAAGGGAAGAATTTCTGAAAGGATCTGAGGATTCATCATGGAGAACATTTGCAGCTTCATCTTCCTCATCTTGCAGCTGTCCAATCTGCATTCCAGAATACTGGCTTTCAGTACCCTCTAGAACCTAAGATATACAAGGAGTGGACTTTTAGAGTAGACTAACTTTGAGTACACAAGTCAGAGCACAAACATGCAATGTTAGTAATTCACAAACCAAAGTCAGACTGATGCATGCTAGCATAAACGTGCAGCTATGTGCTGGCCCCACACGTCTCAGATTCCTCATTTTGCCAAGATGCAAAATTGTGATCTCGATAGCTCACAGGCCTGACTTAGATTGGAGCCTGCCTCTGTACTATGGCTTGGGCCTTTCTCATTGGTGTGAGGCAAACTGATCCTCCATCCCAGTTGATATCAACCTCTACCACCCCCTTTTAAGGACCCAGCTTGACCTAAACTGTCCAGCTGCCAAACCCTCCAATGACCTCAGATGCAGTATGTGGGTAATGGAAGTCTAGCAATGATCCCACTGGGCACCACAAAACATAGGGCTGGACCTCTTCAAGATACTCTCATTTTATCCCTTCATTCTAACTCAAAGTCTAATGGAAATTAGTTGTTTTTTTAAAAAGAATCCAACCCCTGATACTAATGTTATGGACCTGCTGCTTATTTAATTAATGTAAAGAGACCACCACCAAAAGGTAGCAAAAAACATTTCACAGCTATACTGTCAGAATTGTAACTTAATTTCCTGGCTGCAAAATGCCATGTAAATCGTTAAAGTGAAAGATATCAATTAAGCTGTCAAGAAATTTTAGCTGCTTAGACTATAATATGAAAATAAATACACAAACAATATGCTGATTGAGTCAGTTACCTTTAACATTCCTATCGTGCACTGGCCAGGAAATGACTCTTATCTTTAATTTATAAAAGTCTAAGATCCAACCATATAATTATGGAACAAATCTTTATCATTTAATATTTCTCTTTAAAATATTAAAAGGACCTGAAAAGGTCCGCTTCTACTTACAGCAAATCCCAGACTTACCAAAATTAAATAAGCATGCAGAAAGACGAAGTGACACCTCAACTCCCATCCCAACAACAAACTAGCTAGAAACATCCCTTACGGTTTTTATGACATCAACCCTCTATACAATGCAAATAAAATGCAGCCTATAAATTAAAAAAAACACGTAAGTCTGAAAGCAGTTAAAATGTCTAACAAAATACCAAATTAAAATGACATATCTTCAAGAAAACAAGAGATAGCTTTCTTGGATTTCATATGGCAGGAAACTCCATAAACAAAGACAACAGGCAGAAAAAGCCCACAACCCAAAGATAGCAAATTTAACACAAAAAACGCAAGCCCGGCTCATCTGATCATATAGGATATGACCACTTTCAGAATTGTCAGTCCATCACTTATTTGGATTTCAAAATCTTATTTTGTATATGTTTAGTCTAAATTCTCTCCTTACTTGTCTAAACCTGTAACAGATTTAGATTTATACACTAATACTCTGCTTTACAAATTTTCCATAGATTTGTTAAAAATAAACAGACTCAAATATTTTTAAAGGCCAAATCATTACATTAATATGTGTTTAAAATAAATATTTTTAAACAATACTTGTGAAGCAGTTTCTCTTTTGCTTACCTGCCAAAACCCAAGTTCAGTGTTCCGCACTTCCAGGGGAAAGCTTATGACAATGTAGGAAGTACAATTTTAGATAACTGTGTTTTGATTAGCTGTTGCAGAGCAGATTCCAAACCCTGAACTCAGGTTTTGGCAGATAAATAAAAACTTTTTCAAACACTGGTTTTTAAAATGCATTTGTATTTTACACTATGGTTTTACAATAAAAAGTGACTAGAAATGGCATTGCAAGGTTCCGTGATGACTGAACATGATTTCCACAGCAAATGGAATCAGCAATAAGATTCAGCAGGACAAATTCTAACTTCAGTTACACTTGTTGCAATACCATCATAAAATTCTGTTCTGAATGAACAGGCCCTAAGGAGAGATTGCATCTAAAATGGTTAATTCTTAACCTGTTTGCTAAATACCAGGTGGCCTCTGGGTATTTTCAAGTTCATTGTTTAGATAATTATCAACTTACAGTACAATATGCCTTTCAGAGGCACTTTATATATGCATTAAGCATCACTAAACCTCACTGAAGGTATATGTACTGGATTTCCAAAGCAGGTACAGTAACTCTTCACTTAATGTTGTCCTGGTTAACGTCGTTCCGTTGGTACGTTGCTGATCAATTAGAGAACATGGTTGTTTAAAGTTGCACAATGCTCCCTTATAACGTTGTTTGGTAGCTGCCTGCTTTGTCCACTGCTTGCAGAAAGAGCAGCCAGTTGGAGCTAGTGGGTGGGGGCTTGAAACCAGGGTGAACCGGCAGCCCCCCCATCAGCTCCCCGCTCCCCTAAGTTCCCTGTGCAGCAGCCCAGCAGGCTACCAATTGCAGGGCAGTAGGCTGTCCCTCCCCACCACTGTGTGTGCTGCTCCTATCCTCGGCCTTGGAGCTGCTCCTGGGAGCCAGGGCTCAGGATGGAGGGAGCTTGCTGGCAGCAGCTGCTATCTCAACTTGCTGATCTACTTAAAAAGGCAGTGTACTTAGAGTGGGGTCAGGGTACTTAAAGGTGCAATGCTCGTCTCTCTCTCACACAGTCTGTGTCTCTCTGTCTCTCTCTGCCATGCTGTCTCCCCTCCCTCCATTCAGGCTGCCTTGTAGAATGTGAGGCTACATTAACAACAATGTGTTAACCCTTGAGGGCTCAGCCGAGTACTAGTTCATCATTTAGCATCATTTATCCCTGGGAAATATCCCACCCTCTTACTTCACCTTCTCAACCAAGCGTCACAATCATCGTTGCTGTGTACAGTATTAAATTGTCTGTTTAAAACTTATACTGTGTGTGTGTGTGGGGGGGTACATATAAAATATAGTCTCTTTACATTAATTCTTATGGGGATATTGGATTTGCTTAACATCGTTTTGCTTAAAGTAGTATTTTTCAGGAACATAACTACAACGTTAAGCAAGGAGTTACTGTACCAAGAAAATATGAAAGCCTTTGACAATTTTAGATTGCAACTCATGTTGAAAAGAACTCTGTACGACCTTAACTGTCCAAACTTAACTGTCATTTCCAGAGTTCACAATCCCAGTACATCAGAGCAATGGTTACGTGCTAAGAGAGCATACTAAACACTGAAAGGAGGAAATAAAAGATATGTAAGAGTTAAAAACTATCAGTGAAGGACTTATCTATTTGGCATATCTGCATCTGTAAAGTGGGATAAGTGTGATCATCCAGCTCAGCAGCTTACCAAATTGGTACTTTTCCCTGAAGGCGGAATCTTGGGCTTTAGGATTTAAATTTTATTTAATTACTTATGGATATCTTATATTCATCATCGCTTGAAATTGTAAATCAAGACTGAATATCTTTCTAAATGATATGCTATAGCTCAAACAGAAATTAAACGCTCCCCGGGTTACGCAAGACCCGACTTACGCAAATCCGCACTTACGGAAAAAGCTCTAAGTTCCGTAAGCTTTTTTTTTTTTTGGTGGTGTAATTGTCAGGTATACATTCCCGACTTACACAAAATTCAACTTACGCAAGGTGTTCCAGAACAGAATGCTTGCATAAGTCGGGGAGTGTCTGTAGAGGCTTGATGCAGAAATTATTGGGTGAGAGTCTATGGCCTGTGTGATGCAGAAGGTCAGACTATGATCCTAATAGTCCTTTCTGGTCTTAATATCTATGAATTTAAAAAAGCTTAAGACTCCAATCTTTATGATTGCAAAGATAACTGTCAAAATCTGAACAAGTCTAAACCAATGCAGTGATATCAGCCCAAACATGCAGACAGCCTGAAGCAACAGCTTTAAGGGAAATGGGAACTCTCCAATTCTTCTGAATATAGCATTCACTCTGAAGCTTGATGATGACCACTTAGACATCAACAATCTTAGCTATTTCACTATTGGGAGCTTGCAAGAAAGGAGAAGGTCAATCCTATTACGAAGATCTGTACTATCTACTGTGAACACCAGCTCATTTTTGCATCATGAGCATTTAAATGCTGGTCAGAGTTTGAGACAATATTACTACTTCTCTTCTGCACAATCTGACCCCACTTTTGTGAAAGAGTACCTGTCTGTCACATTTATAAAGAAACCATTTTTAAAAATAACTCCACAGGTCATTTATTCTTCCCAACTTATCTTCAATGAGTTCACAGAGCTGTTTTTAGGTCAAGCACTGACAACACATTTGGAAGCCTGAATTGAGGGTTGATATGCTACATATCTGCATTTGATTGTGTCGTTTGCCAAATCGCTTAAAAAAGCTTTTTTTAAAACAAAAAACAAAACAAAAAAAGCCTTAGTGTCTGTTGAATTGTTGTTTTTCAACTACATGACATCTTCACTGAAAAGAGATGGACATACGGAAATATCGGTAAATATCTGTAGAGTACACTACTGAATAAATGCTTGAAGTAAGCATAAAAGCATCAATGTGTGGTACATATAAAGTTACGCAATGTTCAAACAATATAACAGACATTCCAAGAGGGTATAACAAGAGGTAGTAAAACTTAATTTCCAAGTGAGAAAGCACAGGCAATAAGCCACAGAATATGCAACATGAAAGCATGAGGTTGAAACACCTCAGACTTGAGGGGTATTTATCTATTATTCCAAATGGAAGATTCACCCTTTAACACTTTCACTAGCCCTTTTAAACTGAAGGTTTACAATTTAGTTAGCTTTAAGGGCTAACATGCTATTAAAACAGAAGCATGTAATATTTAGAAAATTTCTCATGAAAACCCATTAATATTTTCATTCTTTCAGTGAAAAGAGTAATTTTATAGTGTGTTTAAATACACAGACGTCAAGTTTAAAGCCTTGTGTTCAAACGAATGTTTATAAACAGAAATTCATTTTTTAAAGCTGCAGTGAAAGTGTTAAAATGAGGTCAAGCTCTCAGTTAAAGCTATGAGCTGCTGACCTTTTCAGTGTTACTAGCTGAGGACAGGAAAGTAGAAGATGGATAAGTAGATGTGTCCAAGTCTGGGCCCTCCATGGAGGAGCTCTGAGATATGTCGGGGCCCTCAGTAGAAGACTGGGATACCCGCTCTGCCCGTTGCACACTTACAATTTCAGAACTGTCCGAAGGGGTCACAGCTGAATCTGGACCTTCTGTGGTAGTCTGAGAGCTATCACTAACTGGTGAAGAAGCCTGCGTGCCATCATTCAAGTCCATAGTGGGGTCTGACTGGACAGTGCTGATCTGGCTGGAGCTCCGACTAAGCATGTCATCCTCTTCCCCTTCAGTAGTTGTGCTGGCCAAATCACAACTGGTCAGGTCTACAGAGTCTGATTGCAAAGTATGTTGTGAACGTGGCTGCTCAGTGATGATGTCATGTCCTGTGGGATCAGCTGCAGAACTTACTATTGATCCAGCTGTTGATACTCCTGATGAAGAAGCTAATTCACTGGTTATCTCACTCTTCATAGAGGCTGAAACAAAAAGTAATTAGTGATCCAAAGTCATCTATCAAGAAAATATTATCTGTATACACTTTAAGGAAAAGATTTAAACACCAAAGAAAAATAAAATAATCAAATTCAGCTTTGCACGCCTGATATAAAACTGGATTAAGCTAAAAGGCTTAGAAGGGAGCAGTGAATGAAGCAATAAAATATTGCTAGGGAGGTAAATGCCTGTAAGCCATTTAGGTATAGTACAGCCTTTTTAACTTTTCATTGCTTCTTCTATAAAGGCTGTAGCCAGCACCTTAAGGCCCATATTTAGTCCTTTTGGATTTGAACACTGCAGTCCAAGAACCATCTTTTTTAATTATGGGTTAAGATGCCAGAAGCAGGGTTTTAGTGTTCAATAAAGAAAATGTATGCAAATTTGGATACAAATCTGAGGGAGCTATGTTTCTAAATAGTATGCATCTTCTACTTTAAAAAAATATTATTTGTTCATCTTCTGTTACTATGATTGCTAACAGCACTTTAAAAACAACATTTTAAAATAACAGCAAGAAACAGTTGCAAGCGACTAGAATGAGGGAGATGAGAAGGTAGGCAGATATTTTAAAGGGAAATTGTGTGATAATAAAAACACTGTGAAAGTTTATTTACTTACTGTCACAAGAAACACCAAGATTACTATGACAGAAAGATTAGAAAAATTTCTATAGATTTAAATTTGTTTACTTAGTGCATTTGACAGCACATTGTGTATAGGCTGTCTTTTCCCCCTGTTTTCAGGTCTTTCAACATAGCAATAATGAATAGAAATATTTTTTTAAAATAGGAAAATATAATTGTAAAGAGAAAGATTGGCAGGACTACTCAGGAACAGGTGTAGTACTTAAAACTACTTTCAACTCTTTCTAGATTTTAAATTCATTTTTATCCTTTTAAATTAAGTTTTTAAATAATGATTATTTTAAATACATGATGCCGCATTAAACAGCTTTTATGCTGTTTCCCCTTTAATCCTCAACTACGCAAATTCCATAATCACAGTTGAATTAGACTTTTAACAATCTCCACACTTCGTAAACGAACAAAGGATACATGGTAAAGGTAAAGGAGATGGTAAAATATAACTGTATATAGCCTTGGGCTATTCCATTTTTAGTCAATCATATTTTATGGACAGACACTTATTTACTATTCAAGGTGGACTTGCTGAACAGCTTACAGAAACACAGAAATTACACTAAAAACTCCGTGTTAAAAAGAATGCAGTCCTACCTGCAAAAGTTGCAGTGCTGACTTCTGACCGTGTTTCAGGGTCATCCTCCAAGCCTTCTTCTTCTCCTAAAAGTACTTTACCTGATAAATGATGCAGCAATAATATTTTTAAGTTTGCTAAAAATGCTATCCTACACTCTGGAAACAGTCTCAATTCTTTAAAAAAAAAAAAAAAAAAAAAGAGAGAAGGTAGGTGAGGTAATATCTTTTATTGGACCAATTTCTGTTGGTGAGAGAGACAAGCTTCCAAGCTACACAAAGCTCTTCTTCAGGGCTGGGAAATGTACTCTAGAGTATCACAATTTGTTAAAAACAATTTGTTCCACCTTGTATTTGGCTGTGACACTCTTGAGTACATTTCCCAGCCCTGAAAAAGAGCTCCGTTTAAGTTCAAAAGCTTGTGTCTCACCAACAGAAGTTGGTCCAATAAAAGATTATCTCACTCACCTTGTTTAATATCCTGGGACCAACATGGCTACAACATTGCATACATGAAAAGAGTCAGATGTAAAATGTCTACCCTCTTTGAAGTAAATTATCTATCCTTGCACTGAAAAAATATCCAGGTTATTATAAAATAATGGATATGGGGAAAATGAATAACTAAGAGAAAGAGCAGACAGCATTTTACTATGTAGTCGGGGAGAAGTGGACAATGACAAATGGACAATGAAGGCCGATTGCTTTGTGTGACAGTTTGGGAATCTGTTTATGTGAACTTATGAATTCCAATCTTTTATGAATTCTCTGTATGCTTATACCCTTACTCATAGCTTTCATTGTATACTTGCATCAATCCTCTCCTTAAAGGGAGATGGTCTGGGTGTCTCCCCTGAATAGAGCAGACATTAAGGACCACCAGCATTGCAAAAACCTTCCCTTATCAGGGTATTATATTCTACCAGCCAAAAATGTTTGGCTTGCAAATGTCTCTTATCCCCAGAAACAAAGACTGAGGGTTGGAGACTGTAATTCTTTATGGACTGCGGAGTGGAAATATTCCAAGGGAAGGACAGGAAGAGTACTGGAATCTGCTGTTAAAAGGGAAACGCTCTAACAAGGAGGCAGCATATCAAAACTAGAAGACAAGACTGGGCAGGAGTAGAAGGGCTGCAGAAGAATTCTGGACTCGCTGGAAGATGCTGATTAAGACTCAAAGGGCTCTCAGAAGGGGTGAGAAAACCGAGGAGGGTCTCACATGCAAGTGTGATATTTTTCCATAGATCTGAATATCTTGGGTGCTTTGTTTATAGCCAGGTCTACACTACAGACTTTTGCCAGCATAGCTCTGTCAGTCAGGGGTGTAAAGAAGTGTGATCCCTGACTGACAGCTGTGTCCCCAAAAGCCCCTCATGCAGATTCAGTTATTCCAGTAAAAGCACAGTTTTGCTGGTACAACCTGCATCCACACTAGGAGCCTTTTTCCAGCATACACGTACCAATATAGATATACTAGCAAAGCACTCAAAGTATAGACCTGGCCAAGAAGTAAAGTGTGTGTGGTTTAGAAGTGCCTTTACAAAGTCTGTGTGTTACTGGTTTAATTGTCACAAAATCCCCAAAAGGTGAAACAGTAAACCAGAGTATCCACGAGGATGGAGCTCTGGAGAAGGCATGCCTGAGCTACTGGTGAGACTTGGGAGGTCCACATTGGTCTTGGGATCGAGGGTAGCTCAGCTGCAGGGCTTCACATCCCGAGAAGGTACCAGCATTGCACTAGTCTGCACCCCAGGAGTGAGCCTGAAAGGCCAGAGCAAGTCCATGTCCGGATGCTGCTCACACTCAGTAAATTCAAAAGCATATGGGGGATGCAAAGTTTGAGTCCAATACAGCAGCCTAATAAATCCCATAATGGGGTGCTCAGCCAGGGCTATAATACTTTTTTTTTTTTAATGTGTATGGGTTACATAAAGATGCAAAACCCCACCTAATGCAATAAGATAATACATTTTAAAAGACCCAGGAAACAAAAGAGTTAATATTATGATAATAGTATTAGCAGCTTATGTGACACATACTACTAAACTACATATTTAGAAAGACTAACCAGTAATCCAAAATGTGTGGCAGAGAATTCTGTTTTGCATTTCCAATTTTGTTTTCTTTTATGATGCAACCACAAGGCTGCATTAACACAGACATTTGCATTTAATATTCTTGGTTTTGTATTTTTCATGTGAAGAAAAAAAATGAAACACAGCTCTGATAATACAGAGTTGCAGAATTGTGTTTATCCACAACACCATAAGTTTTAGAGTACCCAAGTCTACAGAAAAGGAAAAACGTAGTTGTGGCATTTGGAATTGTGCAACTCCACAGTATTCCGGAAAATAATGCAACTAAAAATCTATTCTACAACTAATGTTTAGGCTTCTCTTTTCTGCGCTGTAAATGCAGGAGAACATATTTTTTAAAATAATTAATCATGCTGAAAATGGCTGAGTATACTTAAGGTCATACTGTGTTCTGAACCTCAAGCACAGAAGACTCAGTATGTGATCATTAAATCATAGAATATCAGGGTTGGAAGGTGTGACGAAGTGGGAATGTTTTGTTGTGTGATGTGAATACTGAGGGGGAAGGCTGCAGGGGAGCTGAGCTGGGACTGTCTGCATGGGGGAAGGGAGATACCTGAGCATGTAACATGAGAACCCAGGAGGGGAGTTGGAGACCAGGTAACACCTTTGACGGGGAATTTGGACAAAGGAAAAGGCCGGGGGAGGAGCCGTGGGGGAAGGAAGAAAGGAGACGCCTGGAAGGGGTTTTTCAGTTTTGGGAAGCTGGCTAGGAATGAAGAGGGGACTCTGACGGGGCTGGGGCTTCCCAGTGGGGAGAGTGGCCTCCCTGGGGCCCCCAGATGGACCTAACTAAAGGGAATCCTGTTGTCTGTACTGGCAAGACCTGTTTTGGACTGTGTTCCTGTCGTCTCAATAAACCTTCTGTTTTACTGGCTGGCTGAGAGTTATGGTGAATCGCAGGAAGCTGGGGGNGTGTGTGAAAATACCTGTTCACACAGGTATGTGAATCCAAATGCTGAAAGCATTACAAATGCAATTTTCTTCAAACAGTTAAATTTCACTAGCAGGGACGTCCAGCAGGTCAGAATAGAGGCCCCACGATCTCTCTCGGTAGCTTCAAGTGTGCTCCGCAGATCCACAAACTTTGATGTCCACAATTCTGAGCTTTTTAACTGAATGAGTTGCAATTCGAAATCTTCAACACCCATCCACTGAAATACAGACAAATCCAAGTCGCTTTCATTGAACTTTTCAGGTTTAATTAGAAAAGAAAGCATTGGGCCAAATCGCTGGAAATCTTGAAATCTGTCAGAAAATTCTGATTCCAGTTCTTGCATGTACTTTCCAATCTCAGCAACACTGACAGTGGAACGTGTCGATAGCTCTTTTATGAGTTGGAAGTAGCGGAAAATAGAAGTTTGAATATCCCTAGAAAAAACTGCTAGTTTCACAACAAATGCTTTCCAGGCTTCATAAAGATCCAGAACTGTTTGCCCTGCACCCTGGACACAGAGGTTGAGTTCGTTTAGGTGAGCGGTGATATCAGTTAGAAACATGAGCTTACACAGCCATTTGTCATCATCCAGTTCGGGGTAGTTTTGTTTTTTCCGACAAAAAGGCCTTGATTGCATCAAAACAGTTTACAAAGCGCCCCAAAACCGTGCCACAACTTAGCCACCGAATGTTGCTGTGAAGTGGGATGTCGTTATAAGCATTGTCCATCTCTTCTAGCAGTGCTTGAAATTGTCTGAGAGTCAAAGCAGATCGAGCAACAAGGAAATTCACAATTCGCACCACTGTATTCATCACATCATTAAGCTCTGAATTAGAAATTTTAGCGCACAGGTTTTCTTGATGACACAGTGAAATTTGACTGTCGGACGGCCAATTTGATCTTCAATCTTCAACCTTCTGTTTTCCGACCATGGCAGGAGCACCATCTGTTGTCACACAAAATATTTTTCTGATGTCAACTCCTCGTTCTTCAAAATGGTTTACAAAACTTTCCAGTATATCTTCCCCCTTTGTTGTGCCATGCAGGGGTTTTAGGCAACAAAGTTCCTCTTGGATTTCATCGGAAGCACAATATCTTGCAACAACTGCCAAATGTGGAACGTCGTTTATATCCATGCTCTCATCAACTGCAACACTAAACACTGCTGTGTCTTTCAATGCAGTTGTCTACTTTTCCTTAATGTTTTCTGCCATTTCACCTATGCGTCTCTCAACTGTTCTGGCAGAGATGGGCAGTTCTTTTATTCTAGATATGATTGTATCTTTATTTCGCAAATCATTGAACAAAATCTCTGAACTGCTGAGAAAACTTTCTTTTATATATTCCCCATCTGTAAACGGCTTTCCGTTTTTTGCAATGCACTGTGCAATCTTGTAACTTCCTTCTGTAGCTTGATTTTTACTTACACTTAAGCTTTTAAAAACACTGCTTTGCTTCTCATAGGCTGCTACTGCCTTTTTGATCGATTCAGTCTCGTCTACTTCGTCAAGAAAGGTTCTCGTGCTTCATTTCAAAATGTCATCGAACACTTGATGTGCGACAAACACTTTCATAACAGAAAGCACAAATAGCACGGTCCTTCTTTTCAATAAATCCAAATGCATCTGTCCAAGCAGGCTGAAATGATCGGACATCTAGCTTCACTTTCTTAGGAGCTGCCATTTTGTCAAATGTTCCCTTCAACTCTCAGTGGGGAAAAAAGTGGCGATAGAAGGCAGGCACAAGGTCAAACACAGCGTGGTCTGATATAGCAATTATAAGATGGGGTGCTGAGCTGCACCCCCTCTTGTCTTGTGTGCAACCCTCACTGTCCCAGGCTGGGGACAGTGGGCCACAGCGGGGAGGCTACAGAGCACTGATCCAAGGCCAGGAGCAGAGCCCAGGGTGGCCTGCTGGGACTCCAAGCCAGAAAGCAGGGTGAGCAAGGCTGGAGATCCAGACCCCAGCTGGCAGGGGGCCTGCACTGGAACTCCAACCGGAAGCAAGGTGAGTGGGGCTGCGGCGGGGACCCCGGCTGGCAAGGGGCCAGCAGCCGGAACCCCAGAGCAGTGACTGAGCGGCTCAGCCCGCCGCTGCTCTGGGGTTCCGGCCGGCGGCTCCTGCCAGCCGGGGTCTCAGCCCACTGCCAGCCTGGGGTTCCTTCACCCAGGCCAGCAGCGGGCGCTGAGTGGGGCCGGCAGCGGGACCCCGCCTGGCAAGGGGCCAGCGGCTCAGCCCGCCGCCGCTCTGGGGTTTTGGCCGCTGGCTCCTGCCAGCCGGGGTCTCAGCTCGCTGCCAGCCTGGGGTTCCTTCACCCAGGCCAGCAGCGGGCGCTGAGTGGAACCGGCGGCAGGACCCCAGCTGGCAAGGAGCCAGCAGCGGGAACCCCATCAAAAATCGGTTCGCGTGCTACCTTTGGCACTCGTGCCGTAGGTTGCCGACCCCTGATCTAGTCCAATCCCCTGCTCAAAGCTGGACCAATCCCCAACTAAATCATCCCAACCAGGGCTTTGTCAAGCCTGACCTTAAAAACCTCTAAGGAAGGAGATTCCACCACCTCCCTAGGTAACCCATTCCAGTGCTTCACCACCCTCCTAGTGAAAAAGTTTTTCCTAATATCCAACCTAAACCTCCCCCACTGCAACTTGAGACCATTACTCCTTGTTCTGTCATCTGGTACCACTGAGAACAGTCTAGATCCATCCTCTTTGGAACCCCCTTTCAGGTAGTTGAAAGCAGCTATCAAATCCCCCCTCATTCTTCTCTTCTGCAGACTAAACAATCCCAGTTCCCTCAGCCTCTCCTCATAACTCATGTGCTCCAGCCCCCTAATCATTTTTGTTGCCCTCCGCTGGACTCTTTCCAATTTTTCCACATCCTTCTTGTAGTGTGGGGCCCAAAACTGGACACAGTACTCCAGGTGAGGCCTCACCAATGTCNGTCCATGCCATCCTCCAGATCATTAATGAAGATATTGAACAAAACCGGCCCCAGGACCGACCCTTGGGACACTCCGCTTGATACTGGCTGTCAACTAGACATGGAGCCATTGATCACTATCTATTGAGCCCGGCGATCTAGCCAGCTTTCTATCCACCTTCTAGTCCATTCATCCAGCCCATAATTCTTTAACTTGCCGGCAAGAATACTGTGGGAGACCATATCAAAAGCTTTGCTAAAGTCAAGGAATAACATGTCCACTGCTTTCCCCTCATCCACAGACCCAGTTATCTCCTCATAGAAGGCAATTAGGTTAGTCAGGCATGACTTGCCCTTGGTGAATCCATGCTGACTGTTCCTGATCACTTTTCTCTCATCTAAGTGCTTCAGAATTGATTCCTTGAGGACCTGCGCCATGATTTTTCCAGGGGGGTTTGCCGGTCACCATCATTAATAGTGACCAGCAAAGGGAAAAGAAGTGGGGTTTTGCCCTTATTTGTCCTTGATGCATAAAGCAATGGCAATTTTTGCCTTGGTTTTTACATTTGAAGTGTCAAGTCTTGAATTCTCCACTCCTCTAGCAAAAAATGGAATACTGGGATGACATCAAAACTGATAAGAAAGTGAAGACCGAACTACCAAGAGAGTGGGTTTTTCTTGAAAATTTTTTAAAAATCCGAAGTTTTAACACCTATTTAATTCAAACCTGGACACACTTGGAAAATAAACACTTTCCTTGAAAGATTCAACACTTTCTCCTCATTCAAATCCTTCCTAAAAGCCACTACTTCTCTGATACTACAAGTAGTATGCTACTAGTTTGCCCTCTGCTCCAAGCTTCCTCACATTTTTTATAATCCACATATTCTGGATTTTCAAGGTCCTCAGGGCAGACACTGTACTTTGTGTACAGGCCAGTCACACTATCAGCGATAAATCATACATATATACACCTATACCCATGAAAGGATGAGAAAACTCCTATTAGGATTTCCTCCACCAAAACTAGGGAAGACGATATTTCATTTTCCAATCTTTCATGCATTTAGACATTTTAAAGAAACTAAAAAGGACAGTTTTTAGTTTCCCAAGCAGGTAACCTTTAAGATTAATTGCGAAGTAGGTTATGAATGAAAGCTGATGTCAACCTTAGCTCTGTTCAGGCCCCTTTGTAGAATATAATTATGTGGCCATGCAAACGACCAGATAAATGCTCTTTTGTTAAGATTCCGTACAGTTGTGGTCCAAAATGTAAGCATTCATTTAGAAAATATGTAGTCTTTCATTCTTATGGTTGACAAGACAGCCTTCAAAATATGGCCCAAACATAAACCAAAGCCTAAAACCACAGATACCCTGAAGCAACAGCACCAAGAGAGTACAGGATATTACAGAGTGCTGGGGGTGGAATCAAATGCTGCTGTGTTTCTCCCTCCCTTTCCTCACCTCTCCACCCACTGATCCAGGGGGAGCTTATTAAAAGTCCAATAGCCTCACTCCTAGCAAAAACAGCAGAACCCCAATGCTCTGTATGCCAATAACCTGCAAAATTAGAAATCCACTTCAATGCAACTAGCTACTTCTGCTAATTTTTAAAGTCTTCACTAAAAGGGGAATGCATCTTTGAAATTCATGGTAAGAACTGTGATAATTAGACTGAATATTCTGTTCATCTATACCAAAGACTACAGGAATAAACATGAAGCATGGGATTAAAACATGCACAAGTAAAGAAATTCAGTTAGGATACTACAATAACCGTAGTTCAACCCTTGGCTTGTTTAGCCTAACCAAAAGAAGGCTGAGGGGAGATATTATTGCTCTCTATAAATACATCAGAGGAATAAACAACAGGGAGGAGTTATTTAAGTTAAGCCTCAAGGTGGACACAAGAATAAATGACCATCAAAAAGTTTAGGCTCGAAATTTAGGCTCTAACCATCAGAGGAGTGAAGTTCTGGAACAGCCTTCCAAGGGAAACAGTGGGGGCAAAAAACCTAATTGGCTTCAAGAATGAGCTTGACAAGCTTATGGAGGGGAAGGTGTGATGGGACTGCCTACAATGGCATGGGGCCCATTGGCAACTGCCAGTAGCAAAATTCCCCAATGACTGGAGTTGGGACACTACATGGGGAGATCTGTGAGTTACTACAGAGAATTCTTTCCCAGGTATCTGCCTGGTGGGTCTTGCCCATATGCTCAGGGTCATATCTGGGGTCAGGAAGGAATTTTTCCCCGGGACGGATTGGGAGACCCTGGGGGTGGTTCCCTTCCTCTGCAGTATGGGGCATGGGGCACTTGCAGGTTTAAACTAGTGAATTCACTGTAAATTGAAGTCTTTAAGCATGATTTGAGGACTTTAGTAACTCAGCCAGAGGTCAGGGGTCTATTTCAGGAGTTGGTGGGTAAGGTTCTGATGTCCTGCATATTGCAGGCCCCAGACTAGATGATCACGATGGTCCCTTCTGACCTCAGTCTGCTACATGCAGCTACATGTAAATTACAATATCAGCTCTCATTTCATGATCATCTAACAGGCAGGACCATGACATTAAGCAATGACACAAGATGTGCAGAACGGGTTTATCAAATGAAGATTATATTCATTAATTGTAGAGAGTTTAATGTTTTTTAATTTAAGGACTGTTTAATATATAATCATTATTAATAAAATATAAACTTATTTTACTGAAGACCTACTGCTATATTCAAAACATTTAAACCAAACATGAAAAACAAAGATTACACCTTTATTAGTATATAATGTAACATGGTCACTTATTTTGTTGCATAGTAAGCTGGCTTCCAGATTCTACTTTCTCAATACCATCTCTTCCTTTATCTTTCCTAAAAAGAGTCTTATACAGACCTATCACTGTAGCTCCCAAGCATCCATCCCATTCAGCAATATCACAGTTTATCACGTTAAGCTACTTTCTTATCACACGGAGGTCAAGAATAGTTTACTTTTTATTTATTTTCACACACAATCAATTAGAGTGAAAAAAGAGCATATTTGGAACAGTGTAAATTAGGTACTGTAGTGGCCCTAATTGCTGTAGTGGCAACACATGCTTGTTGAATCCCCGTTCTACTTCTAAACTGTTTATCCCAGGAAAGGTATTTTTCTCCCTTATACCTCCTTCTCTACCCCAAATCCTATACTGGAATTCACTAGCACAGACCTCTGTTCCCACAGAGAGTATCACAGAAGCCAATGGGATTTTGCAGTGGCACAGCAGGAGTCAGAACTAGTGAATCCTGAAGTAGGGTGGGGTTTATAATGGGTCCATTACTGCTGTCAAGCTTCTTTAGAAAACTACACGAGTATGATTGAACATGAAGTATGTTATTATGGTCAAACTGTGCACAGAAAGTCTAAGGGTGAAAGCTCAAACTAAGATTTCAACATAAACCTCCAGTGATGGAGAAAAAAATCAAAATGATAGGTAATAGTCATAAGTGAGCAGTGTTAGTCATCACAGGACAGACAGACCAGATCAGAGCACAAGTGGCATTTTAAAACATGCAAGAAACACACATGCATTAGTGAAGGAATGCAACAGTGAGAAAGATCAAAAAGCATAATTTTCCAATTTAATTGTCTGTTAACTGTTGT
The DNA here is from genome assembly GCA_003942145.1 of Platysternon megacephalum. Lineage (NCBI taxonomy): Eukaryota > Metazoa > Chordata > Testudines > Platysternidae > Platysternon > Platysternon megacephalum. Next base: position 4,747,305 of record QXTE01000046.1, read on the forward strand.
GCTTGTTTCATTCCAGGTCAAATATTGTTGTAAAAAAAGGTAACCGGGCCCTGTTCAGTGAAAGCTGCATCAACAATGGTCAGAATAATTCTGCCAGCAAAGCAAAGAAAAAAATAGCAATAATCTCTCTGCTTTTTGAATTACTTCACTATATCTTGGTTGTAACGTCAAACTCTGACAAAAATTAGATTTATGCTCTTCAATCCCAGTTGCAAAGAGGAACGCATTAGTGAATAGAAATCAAAATTGAGCAAGACAAACCAAGTGAAAAAATCAGAAAAGCATGTGATTAAGCAATTGTGATTCTGAAGATAGTCACCTTTTAGTTTTCTTGACAGACAAGGGCTGCATGAAGACCCCCCTCTAGCTGCAAATCACAAAGTAACAAATCAGGGAAAAGAACAGAGCTGCTGAAATTAAGAAGGAATTCTAATAGCCTCATAAGGCCATTAGATAAAGTTTAGAAATTAAATAGAAAATGTGTTTCCTTTAAGGTTTCAAATCCTTGTCAGGTAGAGTATCTCTAAAACGTCGTACTCCGACACTTCTTTGCACTCCAGGAAAATAAACTCAACTAAAGTTTTTTACTTTTAAAAATATGCAATTCATTTGTCATAGCAGTGTCTTTTTTTTTTTTGCCTGGCTAATGAATTACCATCTATTACCAGCAAACTTGTAAATCAGAGAGATTGGAATGTTCATTCTTCCCTCTAATATAGAAAATGAGTTCACCATAAAATTGAAGTTTTTAAAAAAAATCCAATCGGGGACTAAGATTTTCATTTCAGGAAATTAAAGAGTTAAGACAATATTTTATTTATAAGAACATGCACTTCATAGACAAGAGCATCAAAACCTAAAGAAACAATTATAGAGAAGATTAATAGTTACACTGAAAATTTGTGCTTATTGTTGGTAGTAAACTAGACAATTGGCAATGAGCTTTCATAGTTAATGTACATTTTTATTAGATCAGCTTTCCATGCATCACAGCAGCCTGGTCAAAAGATTGGTAAGAAGGGTATTAATTTTCTCATAAAGTTATCAATTAGAATGGTGGTCTTACAACTTTTGGTTAAACAAAAGGAGATAAGTACAAAACATAAGACTGTACTAAGATATGTATATTAAGAACATTGTCCCAAACGCCAATCTTTACCAATTTCCTCTATATGCATAATCTGCACACCTGCTTCTGAAAAAGCCTTAAGTTTCCCCACACAGGTTTTTAATGCTATTTTTTTTATCATTTTGGCCATCTAAGGAATTTAAAGAGCCTGCAATGTGTGTTGATTTCTCAGCTAAAACACCAAAAATATTGCTTACCTATAAGCTCCACTATGCTTCCACTGCGGCTTCTGCTGATAGACTCGTCTTTGGATACACTGACCTGTGTAATGCCTCCTGAAGTGGTTAGGGCATGAAGAAGATCAGGCGGTGGTGTTCTAAAAAGTTGCTGTAATAGTTCTAAAGCTCCAGTCACAACATTGTGGTCCTGGTGCTGAGTGTAATGCAAAGTCAATTCATAGACCTATAAATTGAAGAAACCTTAGTAGTAAATATTTATAACTATCTCCTTTTCTAAATAGGCTCTTACACCAGTCTTGCAGCCAGAGGTTCTAAGCAACTTCCAGTAGTGCATTAAGTGACGTGACTAACATCTGTCACATGCGGTTTGTTTTCTCTCATCCTCTTCCCACAGAGAAAATTGTGTGTGCAATGTGTTTTGTTTTGGTAGGGTTTTTATTTTTTAAAAAGGTACACACTGCTGTATTAGAGAAGGCAAGTCAAATAAGTGTGCTTTGCACTTGAAGCAGAAGGTGGCAAGGTTTGTGATGGTCCTTAGCTCCTTAGGACTACTAATTCATAATATTGCCATTGCACTTTGCTTTGTAGGGATATTTATATTTTGCCAGTCACTGGGCAAACATATAATCAAATAATAGAATAATATTGACAAAAAAAAAAAAACTGTAAATGGCTCCCAACTCAGAACTAAAATAGTTTACAACAAATATGAGAAATCCATTATACTGTACATTATATGGATGTTTGCTGGCTCATAAGCCAATTAGTACTTTGAAAGAGTTACCATTCAACTCTCACCTGTATAAGCTGATCTGGAGAAGGTGAAATCTCTGTTTCTTTTCGTGTTACACCAAAACTGCCTTTCAGACTGGTATCCTTTACTTGCTGCTGCAGTAATGGTATTAGATACCTTAGTGTGAGCAGTACTCCAAGAATTAAAAGAGTAGGATGTTCATCTTCCACAGGAACCAACAAACCTGCAAAAAAGTTATGACTTATCTTACTGGTAGTACAAGTACTATGCATTAACTCAAGACATCATCATCAGTTCTTTTACTTATCCAAAAAAAAAAAAAAACTGTGTCAGAAGTGTCACTAAAAAAAGCAAGAGTAGTAGAGAACAAAAAAGGTTACTAACCTGCTCTGTAATTGTTCTTCAAGATGCGTGGTTCATGTCCATTCCACTTCAGGGGTATGTGTGCACCCAAGTCAGAGATTCTTCCCTTGGTGGTACCCACTGGGCCAGCACAGGCAGCATCTGCTGTCTTATGCTGCTGCACCGTGGTATAAAGGTCAGAGTTATACCAGACCCCACTCAGTTTCTTAGTACCAGATTCCATACAGAGGAAGGAGAGCAGACCATGGAATGGACATGTGCATAGGCTAGGGGAGGTATATTGACAACATAAAATCCACAATTGGAGGGTGGAAAGCAAAGATAGTTCCATCAGGGTTTACCTGGAAGCTAACAGATAGGCCTTGTTGTTTTCGGTGCAACAAGTAATCCAAAATATGTTGGAGAGAGGCTAGGACTGGCGAAACACCCTTCTGTTTTGACCATAAGGAGAATCGTTTTCACTTTAACAGGTAAGTATATCTAGTAGGTAGCTTTCTGATATTCCGGATAATTTTTTGTACATTTCCTCAAATACTCTGCTTCCTGAGGCATTAAACATGGAGCATCTAGGCCGTGAGATGGAGAGCAGCCAGGTTGGGATGTAGCAGGTCGTGGTCTTGAGAGATCAGGTCCAGTTCTGGAGGTAGTGCCAAAGAAGCCCTGCCAAGAATCTCAGCAAACTGGAGAACCAATGCTGGTGTGGCCACACCAGGGCTATGAGGATCATACGAGCATGATCCTGCTTGAGCAACACCCTGGGAAGAAGCGGAATGGGAGGGTAGGTATATCTCACATTGCCGTTCCAAAACTGTAGGAAAGCATCTATCAGAGATCCCTGACTGTGTGCTACCCTGCAACAACAAACCTACTACATTCTGTTAGGAAGAGTAGCAAATAGGTCTATGTGAGAGACCCCCCAGGTTTGAAAAATTAATCTCACCATATCCAGCTTGAGAGACTGCTTGTGATCTCTGTTGAACAATCTACTTACTGAACTCCCAGGAGGCTTTGAGGTGTATTGCATTGGCAATACAAAACTCTTAGATATATCGCCTCTTCCCAGAGGCAATCTGATCTGAACCCTCCTTGCCCATTCACATAGAATACTGCTACAGCGTTGTCCGTGAGGACTTGTAGATCCTCTCCCTTCATATGAAGGAGAAAAGATCAACAAGCCAGATGAATACCCCACAATTCCTTCATGTTTATGTGGAGGGTCAAATCTTGTTGAGAACACACAGCTTGAGTTGGTAGGTTTACTAGGTGAGCTCCACAATCTACAGAGGAAGTATCTGTAACCAGAGTAAATATGGGTAAGGGAGGGTGAAGGAAATTCCCATTACATACGTTGGCCAGATCCACCACCAGTCCAAGGAGGCTAGTACAGGTGACGAGGGAGGAGTAAACCAACTTGAACCAGCCCTGCAACTTTTTGAAACAAAGTCTGACATGCCGAATCACATACATGCAGGAGGCCATGTGTCCCAGTAGTCTGAGGCAATTTCTTACTGTTGTAAGTGGATGGGCTTTCAGATCTATGGAAATGTTAAACATTGTCTGGAATCTGGCTTCAGGCAGAAATGCCCTGGCTACTATACAATTCAGAATCACCCCTATAAATTCTATTCTCTGAGCTGGGGAGAGTACTGATTTGTCCTTGTTGATCAACAGACCCAGAACACTGAAAAGGGACAGATCCAGGATAGAATGACTTCTGCTTGGAGCTTGGATAGACCTCATATCAGCCAATCGTCCAGGGACGGAAATATCTGCATCCATGCTTTAATTAGGAATGCAGCTACAGCCACCATGCATTTTGCAGAAAGACAGACACGCTGAAGGATAGGACCTAAACTGATAATGGGTGTTGCTGACCAGAAATCTTAGGAATCTTCTATGGCTTTGATGAATAGCAACATGAAAATATGCATCCTTCATGTCAAGAGCAGTGTACCAGTTGCCCGGATCCTCGGAGGGGATGACAGGGGCCAGAGTGATCATGTGAAACCTTATTTTCTTTATATATTTATTCAAATGTTGCAAGTCTAGGAAGGGTCTGAGACCTCATTTTCTCTTTGGAATCAGATAGTAACATGAACAGAAACCCTTCACTCGGTGGAGAGGGTGAACCTCTTCTATAGTTCCCAAATGGAGAAGAGACTGCACTTCTTGGAGAAGGACATCCTCATGAGAGTGGTCCCTGAAGACGGATGGGAAAGGGGATTAAAAGAGGGGGACAGAAACTGCCGTGTGTGTCCTGTTCCACAGTACTTCGGACCCATTGGTCTGTAGTAAGATGGGACCAAGCATACAGGAAGTGAGATAACCTATTGGAAAAAAATGGGGAGGGAGAAAACTGATACATTGTGATCTGGTACTCTGTCCTTGACAAGACAGTCAAACAGACATCTATGGATCTCCCAACTGTCTTGAAGAACCTGCCAAAGAAGAAAACTGAGGAGGAAGTGGTCTTCTCCTGTGCTTTTTCCTCTGTTTTCTAGATTGGTCAGGCTGCCTCAATGGGAAAGGAAGGGATCTCTGCTGATGAAATTGTTTTCTTTTAGGAAAAAGCATGAAAATTCCCAATGATTTCAACATGGCCCTCGAATCTTTGAGACTGTGGAGTGTCTCATTAGTCTTCTGCAGGAAGACCATGAGGACCCTCAAAAGGGAGATCCTAGATCGTCTGCTGTGCCTCCTGTGGTAGACCCAAGGACTGAAGCCACCAACATTTGTGCATAGATACTGCAGATCCCAGGGCTCTGGCCACCAAATCTGCCCCACCTAAGGATGCTTGCAGAGAGGTGTGAGCCAACAGCTTGCCCTTGTCTAGCAGTGTATGGCATCCTCTTGCAACTCGTCTGAGATCTTCAGCTTACTGTCCCAGAGGAAGAGGTCGTATCTGGCCAATAAGGTTCGTTGATTAACTATACAAAATTGTAGACCAGATGTGGAATAAATTTTTCTACCAAAAAGCCGAATTTCTTTGTATTCTTGTCCTTTGGGGTAGAAAAGGGTTGATCCTGATGGCACTCTTTCATTTGCTGCTGTGACAACTAAGGAACCTGGTGAAGGATAAATATAAAAACATTCATAGCCTTGAGAAGGGACATCTTCTCTTGGTTCTCTTGGCTGTTGGAGGCAGAGGGTGACAGTTGCCGCAAGGATTTTACAGATCCTTGCTGATAGGTAGAAGGCTCTGCCGAACTCAGAATGTCTACCAGCCTGTGAGAATTATCTTGGACCACCTCAACAGGAATATCAAGAGGTAGCTAAAAAGACCTTGGTAAGTCCTGCAGTCATTTTGGACAGGTAAGGAATCCCAGAGAACAACAGTCTCACTTGTTGATGAGAAGGATGAGTGCAAAGGAGACTGAGGCTGATCTTCCTGTAGTGCAGTGGGTGGAGGTTCCAATGCCTGCAAGCCTGAGGGTCTTCCATGGTACCAACAATAACCTCCTGGACCTCCTGATGTGCTCTCACATGTCCTCTGCTAGGAGATCTGGTGATGAACCTGGGAGGATCCGGAAGTGGGAGGCATGCCCCACGGGTTCCAGGAGCCATGACAGCAGCAATAGTCTTTGTCTCTGAACATTTGGTGGATAGTAACTGAAGTCCCTTGATGAAGGAGCATAAGAGCCTCACACTCCAAGGAGGACCCCAAGCTGCTCAATCATGGTGGTGTTATGCCAGATGGTGCTGAGGTTCAAGAGCTTCTCTCCAGAGATATACCACTACAAGGGATGATATGCTAGGTTTACCCCTAGAGTGCACAGGTCAAGCAAGTACTGGATGCTCTGGTGATCTAGCCCTGCCCCATACCAAGAGCTCATCACAACTCTGAGTTAAGTCCGTAGCCATGGCCTAAGGATCCACACTGGTATCGGCCGGCTTCACTCCGATACCATCAGTGAGTCCAGTACCAAGAGTATGTCTTGTGGCATGGCACAGGCCTCCAGCATCATTGCTGCCGAGATTTTCCTGGTGCTTCTGTTGCTGAATGAAGTAGTCAGTACCATAGCAGACTTCAGTCTCAACAGCCCGGGCACTGGTGCCGGAACTGATGACCCCAATTAGAAAAGGTCAGTACTGCGGAGGGACTCTTCCTGGAGCAGACCCTGACCTGCCCTCCTCAATGCTTACTGCTGGACAGTACCGGGGACCTCAAAGTCTCTGCTCAAAGTACCCCTTCTAAAGTAACTACACAATGTCATGTTACAGGTGGGGGCAGCCACAGAATGACTTCTAATTTTTAGAAGAGAGTGCAAACTCCACCCATCTAAAATTGTGGAAGCATTTTATTAACTCAAGACTTAGTTCTTCAAGTACAGAAAGGTAAAGAAGTGCCTTTAAAGCAGGGATGGCTTTTAAAGAAGGAAAAGTGGACATGAAGAATACTCCAGGAAATGTAGGTATCCACTAAAGAGAAACAATTAGGAAGTCAAACAGATACCCTCTGGGGAAAGAGCCAAGACCCTTCACCCCAAAGACAAAACCCTGCTGCACACAACCGTGGTTTCACACACGTTTTGTAAGCCTTCTCAGATCCCAGAACGACCCCTTCCAATTCCCCAACTGCATGCTCCCCTTCTTTGACTATTATCTTTCAACATTAGAGAATAGTCACTTAACACCTGCCCTGGGCAGTGTCCATCTTGCCAAGCCTAAACACTAAAATAATCATAACATTGATTTGATTTCAGTTTTTTCTAACTCTTTTGATAAAAGTTTAAGATTTGGCAATGAAATAATTGTATTTTTTTCTTTTAGCAATAAGCATGTGGATTAATCCATTAACAGAACTAGAATTAGAAGGACATTTTCACAGTAGACAGACTAATGAAACTGTTGATCCTTCAAGCACACTGGGAGTTCTGATTTATTGGATTATTCCAACTTTTCTTTTTTCATTATATACATGTTTTAAATCACAATGCTCATTTTATTTTGTGGACTATGCTTTTTCATTAATCTATGCTTCTAGATTATCTATCCATAGTTTTGATATAGCATTTATCCAGGAGTGCTGCCAGCTTTTTCGCCACCCTAGGCGGCGGAAGGTCTGGCCCCTGAAACGCCGCCCCCGACAGAGGCGGCGGAAGGTCCCGCCCCCAAAATACCGACGACAACTGGGGCGCCGGCACCCCCCAAATGTTAGTGCCCTAGGCGACCGCCTAGGTCGCCTAATGGGTTGCGCCGGCCCTGCATTTATCTGATTTGGGAAGAGGTGATGAGTACCACAGAAATATGGCATTATATATCTGTAAAAGTTCCCCTGACAAAAGGCAAAAATGGGACATACCTAATTTTTTTCATTATGTTGATTAAATGTGCCACAATACCATAAAGCAGTGGTTCTCAACCTTTCCAGATTACTGTACCCCTTTCAGGAGTCTGATTTGTCTTGCGTACTCCCCAAGTTTCACCTCACTTAAAAACTACTTGCTTACAAAATCAGACATAGAAATACAAAAAGTGTCAAAGCATACTAGTACTGAAAAATTGCTTACTTTCTCATTTTTACCACATAATTAAAGTAAATTTATTAGAATATAAATATTGTACTTGCATTTCAGTGCATAGTATATAGAGCACAGTATAAACAAGTCATTGTCTGTATGAAATTTAGTTTGTACTGACTTCATTAGTGCTTTATAGGTTGCCTGTTGTAAAACTAGGTAACTGTCTAAATGAAATGATGTACCCCCTACAAGACCTCTGTGTACCCCAGGGGTATGCATACCCCTGGTTGAGAACCACTACCATAGAGCAAGCATTGTTGACACCTAACATGCACATTAGAAGTTGGCAAGCAAAGCTACCTAACATAGGAATTACTATAATGATTTAATTTTATATTTGCCAATTTTGTTTTTTCCATTACTACTCATGCCTTGAGGAAGTAGGAGCAGTTTCCTGATCTTACCTAAAAGCACATTCAGTAACCAGGTATAAAAATATTGTGTTCTTCTTGAGTGTTGACAGATGCTCACTGCTGATCCAGCTGCTGTTCGACGGATGGTAGGAGAACTGGATTTAAGATTAGCAATGAAAGCCTTCAATAAAACCTAAAAGTTACAAAAATAAAATAAAATCATAAAAGTTAGTTAAAGACAGGCAGAAGTCAGTAACCAAGCAAACAAGAAAATTCTTCCCCTCCATCCACCCAAAAAGTTATTTTGATTTAAAATTTACTATCAACAATCCAAGGGGTAGAGGAGAATATAAATAATACATGTTTTAATAATTCAAATCTGGTAGCTGTTACACTGCCATCTGTTAAATCTGATTAATGGTTCTAATGGTTGATTAACTGTGTTCTCATGTGTAATATAAATGTTTCTTAATAGTTTAAAACAGCTGTACCTTGATTTCATTGTCATTTGCAAAGTTGCCAAATGCTGCCATGATTTTTGGTATTGCTGCAGCCAGTGTCTCTTGTACCGATTCTTCAGGCCGCTTACTTATTCGTGTTAGACAGGGCAATAGGTTGACTAAGTATGGCCTAGTTGTAGCATAGGAAGAAGAATTATTTCGGTCAATAATATTTTATCTATTATCTAATCATAAGCATTTGATACATTCTTTCTAATGCACCCCCCCATCAAATCTCGGAGTGCTGTACAACAGTATTATATACACATACATAAAGATATATCAGCAATGCAGCATATACACCATTATGGTGATTAGAAGTGGAAGGAGTTAAAAAGAGTACACAACACTGAACTAAAATTTTGGGGCAGGGACCATTGTCTTCATGAGAGTTTGTATAGAGCAAAACACAATGTGGCCTGTTGTATTAATTTCAATGGACTATATACGATCAAAGTGTTAAAGGTGTTAACATAACTGTCACTGTCCAACATTAAATAGTAGGAAACAAGCTTCAGTTTTTGCTATACAGAAACCTCTGCCCGCTTAGTACCATGGCAAACACTTCATTACCTTTTTTTTTTTTTTTTTTTTTTAACATTTCATTAAAGATACAGAAAAGAAAGAAAAACAGTTAAAGCATTTGAAATGTAAAGTGTTAAATAAGGCTTTCATTTTAACCATAACCTTTGTTCCCTTTCTCTTTAGCTATACGGAGTTTTTATAAGGAACAAACCTTTTTTAACAGTTTTTCGATAGTATCAAAGATGGTAATAACTGTCCTTTCCAGAATAAAGAGACTAAGTTAGTTGCAATGGGCTGGAGCTGTTATTAAAGTCCAATCCTGTTTTTTGTGTTTGTTTGTTTTTAAGACAAAACAAGACAAATGCACACAAAAGGGAAGAGGAAAAAACCCCAGCAGAGATAGAAAAATATTACTGCTTCCATCTCTGGTGTTCACTTTTACTAGCTACCTCACTGCTGGAGAAACACATGCACAAGCACACCATTTTATTAGCTACTTTGAGACCTGGCAAACTTTTACCAGCATTGGGCTGTTTACGCATTGCTTGTCTCTTTGGTCACAGGCTTACAACAGTGTTGTAAAATATGAAGTCTTGGCTGGGTAAGCCAGATTCTTATACAGAAGGCAAAAGAAGAGGGATAGGGAAGAGAAAGAAATAAGGTTGGGAAGAAAAAGACACACAAGAGGGGTGACAAAGTCTCAGATCTCTGATGGGGTTTGGGATTTAATCAGAGCCAATGGAGGTGGCCATGTAATCTGGCCCAGTCTAGTCAGGGCATCTTTTAGGATCAAGACAATGAAGGCCCAACAGTGCTATGGTGGATCCCAGGGTCCCAGGAAATGGTGGAGGTAGCAGCCAGAATGATAAAGCTCGCGCCCTCCCCTTCTCTCTGCCAGGCAATGTTCGCATGCACCAATCTTCCTCCCAAAGTCTCTTTGTTTAAGGACCCCAAAAGGAAGTGATGGGTGTAATAACCCATCCCTTCATTAACATGTCCACCAATTAGGCCTAATTTCCAACACACCAATTTTGGCCCATTAATTTCCAGTCCCACACGCTTTTTGTTTGCCAGATATGATCTCACCAGAATCCTTGAATTATATCAGTAAGACTTTTTTGTTTAGATTAAGTCAGTCTGTTTTTCACCTTTACAAATTTTTCTAAACAAATTTTATTTAACAGACAGTTGGATCTGTTATCTTTTCCCAACAACATTAGTTATTATAGAGATTGGACTATTTCATAAGCTTCCATCCACTTTCCCACAGTTAGGCTCACAACTAGGATAGTCCTACTAAGCCCCAATTATTGCTACAGGCCCAATCATTAGTGGGATCTTTGGGTTATACAATAATAAATAGTTAATAGAAATAACTATAGAAAGATGCTCACACAATAAGAATGGGAAGCAGTGTGGTCTAGTAGTTACAGAAAGACAGGAAGTCAGGAGACTCGGGTCCAGTTTCTAACCATGTGTGGCTTAGGTAACCTTGGGCAAGTAATTATTTCATATCTGTGACTTGGATTCCTCATCTGAAAACTGGGGATCATCATTTTTGTAAAGTTCTTTGAGATCAGATGCACAGCGCTATGCAAGTATGAAGTATTTTGTGTGACTCTAATTTGTCTAGATTTTTCTTCAGTTAATACATTTAATGCAGTGAAACACAATAAGGCTTGGGGGGGTGGGGGAGGTCAATAAATTACATCGAAATTCTATTCTCTGGTAAAATTACAGCTAAATTGATACCACTGAATTACGCGCAACATGTGGAATTTCAAAGACCATAAGGGAATCCCACGGAATCCCACCAAACAGCTTTATTAAATGAACATCTCAGTTTGGATTATGAAGCAGCACTGCCACCAGTGACGTTGTATTTACTTTTTCAGTTTTATGTTTGTGTAAGGTAGACAAATAGCACTTGTGCATACCAAAAATGTGAGTCACCTACCTGCACTTCTGAGGTCGAACCAGATGGGCAAGCTCAGCAAACCTCCAAACTGCAGCACGTAGGCTTCGAGAAGCACCATTCTAGATAGATTGAATGAATAATTTGTTACAGATCAGCACTCTCAAACATCCTTTAAAACTGGATAAAGTGATTTTGACTATATGAATTTTAACTACAAAAGAGATTCAATTCCTTAACATCTCATGCTTGTAAATCCTAATATGGCTTCCAGACAGGAAGTGAAATTAAAAACAAAGGACAGCCTAAACTCTCTCCTAGCTGAAAAGGAACATAAAAATGTGTTCAAACAGCTCAATTTTTTAGTCTCTTCCTGGAGTTTTATCAAGTGGTCAAAAATAGGGACCAGAGAAGGTAGTCATATGCAAGAGAAAGTGAATGGCTCTGCCGAGATCAACTTCAGTGATAAGAAAGTGTCCAACCACAGGTAACAGCAGATTGTTCTTGCTTCCCCTCCTGCATCTCACAGCACAACAGCAGAATGATAAAATGCCAACATCTAATAGCTCCCGGTCAAGAGTCATAAATTCAGGCTTCACTCCACAGCCCAAGATGGCCGGGCCATTTCAGTTTAAGATTTAAGCCTGCAATGTACACGTTGCTGGAGGGAGAGGTGTTTGCTTTTTAAAAAAAACAAAAACAAAAAAAAACCTTAACTAGAAGTATGGTCCTCATCTATAAGAGAATTGGTTCAAAACAGTAAACTCACAGGGAAAGACAAATTGGAGACCTTTTAAAGTCATTTTGAATACTGTGGAAAAAAATTCACTATCTAGCAATGTTAAATTAATGATATGAGACACTACAGTCATTATATGCATCTTCAAATGTGTAGATGTTTCATACTCTTCTTCAGCAGGTCATTAATACCAAGTGCTTTCAAGAATATCAACTGCATGCGAATCCCATAATGTTAGAAACCAAACAGATTAAAGACTGAATTGAGGGATTCTTGAATTGGTTTCTCATGTGTAAATTCTTCCCGCATATATACAAGCTGCCTACCATGGTGGTATCGAAGGAACAAGATTATACTTAACCTTGTAAAAAATTGTAGTAAAAACTTCACCTGAAATCAATTCTTATTAACTAAGCTAAAATTTATTTAAAAAGAAAAGAGAGAGAGTGTTGGTTAAAAGATCAATACACAGACAGACTTGAATTCAATTCTTGAGGTTTAGATACATAACAGAGGTGAGCTTGTAGTTGCCAAACGTCCTTTTAGAAATAGTCCACAGGTTATAGTCCAATGTCCATATTCAGGGTGGCTCCAGTCAAAGACTGGGGATCTCAATCCTTATGGCTTAAGGTTCCTCCCTCTTGAAACCAAAGCAGATCTGAGATGAAGTATGATCATGTCCCAGGGTTCTTATACATTTTCAGCAGCCTTTTGGCCTGAGAAAACAACAGGCTTAATTCTCCTTCCTCTAAACATCATGGCAATTAGCACAGGGTAATTTATCCATTAAACAGTTCAGCTACAGGTTACTACAACCTTTAAAGAGACATATAGACAAGCCTTGTTTGCTGACACCACAAGACCTGAGCAAACATTTACCCTTGAGATCTCTAACAATGCANGCTCCAGCCCCCTAATCATTTTTGTTGCCCTCCGCTGGACTCTCTCCAATTTATCCACATCCTTCTTGTAGTGTGGGGCCCAAAACTGGACACAGTACTCCAAATGAGGCCTCACCAGTGCTGAGTAGAGGGGAATGATCACATCCCTCGATCTGCTGGAAATGCCCCTACTTATACAACCCAAAATGCCATTAGCCTTCTTGGCAACAAGGGCACACTGTTGACTCATATTCAGCTTTTCGTCCACCGTAACCCCTAGGTCCTTTTCTGCAGAACTGCTGCCCAGCCATTCGGTCCCTAGTCTATAGCAGTGCATGGGATTCTTTCGTCCTAAATGCAGGACTCTGCACTTGTCCTTGTTGAACCTCATCATATTTCTTTTGGCCCAATCCTCTAATTTGTCTAGGTCCCTCTGTATCCTATCCCTACCCTCCAGCGTATCAACCACTCCTCCCAGTTTAGTGTCATCTGCAAACTTGCTAAGGGTGCAGTCCACACCATCTTCCAGATCGTTAATGAAGATATTGAATAAAACCGGCCCCAGCACCGACCCTTGGGGCACTCCACTTGATACCGGCTGCCAACTAGACAAGGAACCATTGATCACTACCCGTTGAGCCCGACCATCTAGCCAGTTTTCTATCCACCTTACCGTCCATTCATCCAGCCCATACTTCTTTAACTTGCTGGCAAGAATACTGTGGGAGACTGTATCAAAAGCTTTGCTAAAGTCCAGAAATAGCACATCCACTGCTTTCCCCTCATCCACAGAGCCGGTTATCTTATCATAGAAGGCAATTAGGTTAGTCAGGCATGACTTGCCCTTGGTGAATCCATGCTGACTGTTCCTGATCACTTTCCCCTCCTTTAAGTGGTTCAGGATTGATTCCTTGAGGACCTGTTCCATGATTTTTCCAGGGACTGAGGTGAGACTAACTGGCCTGTAGTTCCCTGGATCTTCCTTCTTCCCTTTCTTAAAGATGGGCACTACATTAGCTTTTTTCCAGTCGTCCGGGACCTCCCCCGATCGCCATGATTTTTCAAAGATAATGGCCAATGGCTCCGCAATCTCATCGGCCAACTCCTTTAGCACCCTCGGATGCAGCGCATCCGGCCCCATGGACTTGTGCTCGTCCAGCTTTCCTAAATAGTCCCGAACTACTACTTTCTCCACAGAGAGCTGGTCACCTCCTCCCCATACCGTGCTGCAGAGTGCAGCTGTCTGGGAGCTGACCTTGTCTGTGAAGACAGAGGCAAAAAAAGCATTTAGTACACTAGCTTTCTCCACATCCTCTGTCACTAGGTTCCCTCCCTCATTCAGCAAGGGGCCCACACTTTCCTTGACTTTCTTCTTGTTGCTAACATACCTAAAGAAACCCTTCTTGTTACTCCTAACATCTCCGGCTAGCTGCAACTCCAAGTGTGATTTGGCCTTCCTAATTTCACACCTGCATGCCTGAGCAATACTTTTATACTCCTCCCTGGTTATTTGTTCAATCTTCCACTTCTTGTAAGCTGTTTTTTTGTGTTTAAGACGAGCAAGGATTTCACTGTTAAGCCAAGCTGGTCGCCTGCCATATTTACTTTTCTTCCTACACATGGGGATGGTTTGTTCCTGCAACCTCAATAAGGTTTCTTTAAAATACAGCCAGCTTTCCTCTACTCCTTTCCCCCTCATGTTATTCTCCCAGGGGACCTTGCCCATCAGTTCCCTGAGGGAGTCAAAGTCTGCTTTTCTAAAGTCCAGGGTCTCTGTTCTACTGCTCTCCTTTCTTCCTTGTATCAGGATCCTGAACTCGACCATCTCATGGTCACTGCCTCCCAGGTTCCCATCCACTATTGCTTCCTCTACTATTTCTTCCCTGTTTGTGAGCAGCAGGTCAAGAAAAGCTTTTCCCCTAGTTGGTTCCTCCAGCACTTGCACCAGGAAGTTGTCCCCTACACTTTCCAGAAACTTCCTGGATTGTCTGTGAGCTGCTGTATTGCTCTCCCAGCAGATATCAGGGTGATTAAAGTCACCCATGAGAACCAGGGCCTGTGATCTAGGTCCAATGCAGACTTGCGTTTAAAAGCTTTATTTATTTACCTATCTTTCTAACCAGTTTTTAAGGCTCATCCCTAGTTCAGGTTATTCTGCGAGTTAATTAACTCTTTCTGGCCCTGTCATGAGATATTACATTACACTCATAACGTCACACCAGGAACCACAGAATCATTCACAGATGAAGATGAAGTGGTTAACTGTGCCAGAGCTGGATCCCGTTCCAGGACAGGCAGACCTGGATGGGACATTCTAGGGGCTCTGAGAGGGAAAGGCTCACTAGTGCCTGGGCCTGTGACAGATTGACAGTCACTGCCACAGACCTGGTCGGTGATCTCGCCTTCAAGCAAGATGTGGAGTGGGACCTCAGAGACCGAGGAGCATCCCACAGAAGCCACTGGTATGGATAAGGCTTTGGTGGTCAGTAGGAGCCATGCCAGGGACCCCTGTCCTGACCACAACACAAGCACCAACCTCCTACGCATAGCACTCCATGAACAGCTCCCGATGTGGGTCAGGTAGCGAGTGAGAGAAGGAAGATTCCAACCCAGACACTGAGGAATCCCGAGCTTCAGCGGATAATGGTGGAGCCAACCCTGACTCCCGGCCGACTGATCTGTAGCCCAGAATGAAGAGGGAGCTGGTGCGAAAGTCGGTTCTGCTGCTGAAAGCTGTACTGACCCCAAAGTCAGCAGTGGTACCAAGGTAACTGATGATACCAAAGAGCATCGTAACATCGGTGGCATTGGCCATAGGGGTGCTGAAGAAGCTCATGGTGCTGAGGAGATCCCTTGTGCTGAGCCCCACTTCCACCGACTGCAAAGGGGAAACATCGGGGCATAGTGTTGACAGACCCACAGGTTCAGAAGCACACTCAGCCAACAGGGTTATAAAGGACACAGGCCTGGCAAATTCCTGAACCAAGGGAAAGGTCAGGAAAAAGGCAGAGGAAGTCTGTTGACACTTATACACTCCTGGCACAGAAACAGCCGATGGCAGGATCACCTTCATCAGTACCAAACTCAACCAACACCTTGGGACCAGAACCGGAATCAACCTCTGACCTCCCCACATAGCACTGGGCAGTGGCTGCCAGGACCCACTCCTTCCCACGCAGTGGCATTCACACTGTGCCAATCCACACTTCTTCTGGAGGAGAGAGATGGGTCCCCACAGGATCTAGACCAGATACGACCTTTTCCTTGGCACACTTGACGGGAAACATCTCCTCCATCTCTTCAGAGAGGCACCAGCTCCACAGGGCAAAGCAGTAGCACTCTTAGAACCCAGGGGTGACCTCCAATCTGCTGAAGGCATTGGTGCTGAAGGAGGCTACACGGCCTGTTCGAGCAGGTGCTGCTTTAGACAAAGATCCCTTGCCACCTGAGTCTATTTGGTGAACAATTTGCAAATTAAACTGCACTCCTTGACCTGGGCTTCTCCTAAGCACAAGCACCACATGTGGGGATCGCTCCCCCCTCCCCCCCCCAACGACGGACAATGTTTAAACCCTGATGAGGGGGATCACCAGAGAAGTACTTAAACTAAAGCTAACAAATATCAATCTAACACTATACTAAGGGTACTAATTAACTATATACAACTAGAAAAAGTCACTAAAATAGAGGGCTTGTGAGGTGAAAAGGACACAGAGCTCCAACTCCAGCCACAGGTGGTAAGAAGGAACTGAAGAGGGTCGGGACAGCAACTCCTCATATAGCCGGGGTGTGGGGGGGGGGGGGGGGGGGGGGGGGGGGGNATAGCCCTGAGAAGTGAGTGCGCACACACACGGGTACTGCTAGTCAAAATTCTCCAGCTCCAGTGCAACGAGCGCGCAAGTGTAATACATGGCTGCATATACTCGAAGAACAGATGGGAGTGTTTCAAACTTCAGTTTAAACACATTTTTTTCCTTTTCTTTTTGTCTCTCTATAATCTGTCCATGTAGATTATACACATGTAGATTAATATTCACAATACATTAATAGCACAGGTTAGTAGGAGAGTGGAACAGTTAGCACAACATCTCAATCCATGTAAAATCCTTTCATACTGTGAGCTTTTCCTATCTCTTAGAACAATGGGTCTCAAACTTTTTTTACTGGCGACCCCTTTCACATCGCAAGCCTCTGAGTGCGACCCCCCTAATAAATTAAACACCCTTTTTAATATATTTAACACCATTATAAATGCTGGAGGCAAGCGGGGTTTGGGGTGGAGGTTAACAGCTCACGACCCCCCCATGTAATGACCTTGCGACCCCCCGAGGGATACCAACCCCCAGTTTGAGAACCCCTGCCTTAGAAGGAATGTCTCAAGTTGTTGGGTATTTTTTAAAACTAATGAAAGTAATAGGGTTTATTTTTTACTCATAGTTCTAATCAAGATGCAAGAGCACCTACATATGACATGGCAAATAATGAGACTTGCATGGGGTTCCACAGGGTGTTTTAGTCTCCAGCAGAGAAGAGCTGCTGGAGTCCTGAATAGAACTATCTTCCCTGAACACTATTCCAGTGAGTTATATTTCCCCTGCCTCTCATAAGAAATATATTAAAAGCATTAACGATGTGTTAGAAATGATTAATGATAATATTGGTCCCGCTATAAATTCTCTTCATGCGTATGTCTTCACAGGTGCAGTAAGCAGTCACCCAATGATACAGTGTTCTGCATTTAACATTTGTTTAATTTCTTCTTCCTTATTTTACAGGCACCTGCTACAGAAGCTACCACAGACTAAAATAATTAGCTTGGATATATAATAAAAGTGTGGCCTTGGAAAGAAAGATGTTTGCCATGCTATATGGAGGTGCACGTCACCTGAGCAGCTGTTAACAAGGGACATTTTTATGTTTAACATCCACACATTCTCACACACACAAATATACATTAAAAAGAAACCAGTAAATATAGCTCTTGCAGCAGCTCAAATGTCAATTTAATCAAAGAGAAATTTACACTTTTTAAAAAACAATCACTTCATAGATCAATACATAACATTAATCTAACAGAATACTTGAAATTATTAAATATCAGACATGCCCAAATAGATAAAAGGAAGGAACTACACTCACCTTTTTAATTTCTTTATAGAGTTCTAACTGTAACCTAGGAAGGTTGGAATCCATCAAAGCCTATAACAAAATGCACACAGAGTTTATTGTACCATAGCAGAATGTGATTTTCAACTAACAATGTTACACTTGTACTGGAACAGCTTCTGAAAATATGAGGCAATCTGACCAGATGCTCTTTTATTTGGGGGTACTAAGGGGGAGCAAGTGTTAGATGCTGCAAGACTCTCCTCTTTGAGAAAGCTTTTTACTACAGCCAAAAGGAAGAGGGAAGGAAGGAGACAGAAGGGGGAAAAAATATTTATCTCAAAAAGAGTCTCCAATACAAAGGAAGGGAAAAGAGTAGAAAACTCCATCAAGTCTATTAGTTCCCTTGTCATGAAAACCTAATTTATCTAGGAAGTGCTTACATACAATGGTGATGGATGTTTGCTATTGAAAACAAATATCTGAAGGAAAAGCCAGCAGCCTTATCCTACAAAGTGATAGTTGCTTCAACTTTCATCAACTTTGATGGAAATCTAAAGTGTTTGGCAGCTTACAGGATCAAATCCAATGCTAGTTATCTGAAGCAGGCTGATTTTGCAAGGTGTAAAACAAATTAAAACTTAATTCTTGAAGGCATTGCCATTAAAGATTACACATTACGAGGCACCAATTCTAAATTTGTTTTACCTATATATTCATTTCAAAATCAATTAGTTTATAAACCCATTATAACAAGGGTCATGATAAATGACTTATTTTTAGTTTATTACAACAATAAGAAAGAAATTCCAATTAATTGCTGTTAAGATTACAGAGTGAGCTGTACCTTTGACCCTCCACTCAATCTCTCCATTGCAATTCTTTCCAAGTTACAGGCCAACATCTACACCTCTCTCATGGTGGAATCCCATGATTCACCTCCACTCTGACAGTGTCATCAAATTACAGTATTCATTTGCCAACTGTAGCCTTAGCAGGGCTAGCTAGGTTATAGCCCACGCTTAGACTTTCCTCTGCGAGTCTAGACCAGTACAAGAATGCAGTCACAGAACAGCTTATTCAAAATCAAGTAACATTTATTTACCCATAGGACACAACAGAGGAAAAGGTCAACACAACAAAAACCTAAACATATATAGTTTTAGCTAAGCTTAGTATTTCCTTCAAGCAGTTGGGTAGGTCCAGCTTAGCCTTGGTATCCCCTGTTGTCTTGGGGACCAAGTTACAACCCTCTCCTCTGCAGACCCTCTCCCTCCTCAGAAGTTCAGCTTTTCATCACTTTCACAGAATCACAGACATATAGGGCTAGAAGGGACCTTGAGAGGTCAAAGTCCAACCCCCTGCACTGAGGCAGGATCAAGTATACCTAGATCATCCCTGAAAGGTTTGTCAAACCTGTTCTTAAATTTTCCAATGATTGGGAATCCACAACCTTCCCTGGCAGCCTATTCCAGAGCTTAACTACCCTTATCGTTAGAAACCTTTTGGCCTGAAAGGATAAAAGTAAAGAAACAGTGCCAACAGTATATCAGAAAGTCTCTTACATGCTTTTGTTCTTAAGGAATGTGTTGACCTTGGTGGATAAGCAAGGTTAGCAAGCGTACTTGAGCTCTCAATGTGTTAAGAGAAATGGTCAAGAACCAGGGAAACGGATGATGAAATGAATAATATCAATTTAACTTCATATAGAACAACGTATTAAAGAAAGGACAAACCTGATAAAATACATACATTATATAAGTCTTACTTTTATAACTTTATTGAGACATTCATCAGCAACCATCCTGACATCAGACTCTGCATCATCACTGCAGAGAAGAAAGAGTTCCATAGCAATACCCAGCAGTTTCTGAAATTCCGGAGAATTCCTAAATTTAAAAAAAAAGTTAACATGTTAAAAAGTACACTATGGAAAGTTAAATGAATGTTACTGTTTGTGAAGATAGATAGGCTGAAGACTGGAGTCCATATTTATAGTTATCACTTTTCTTATTGACCCGGTTTGGAAATAAAATAATGTTATTACAAATTTTGTCCTTTTGCAATTGAATTGAATTTCCCATGCCCAATATTCTGAATGTAAGAGAGGTCAATATAGCATCATATTGTTTACATACCATTGGAGTTGTCACCCATCCTCTTTTCATCCCAGGATGACCCTGCATCTTGCAAACAATATGCTAAAGCAAGACAGCTCAGAAGACACAGTCCTTGCACCAGAGTCACCCATTACCTCAGAAGTGTGTGTTAACTGCTCTTACTGAATCAGTAAAAACGACAGAGCACAGCACTTGGTGCAGGTCCCAAAAAACTGCATATTGATTGCAAAGCTCACTCTTAAATTGAAAAGACAGACTATTTAGAATCCAGAGAGCATTCCTCCACGAGACTCTAATCTCTTTAAAACAGCCTTGGAAAATACAACACAGATTACCTGGAGCAAGCAAAAAAAAAAAAATTCCTATGTGAGAGGAAGGATAGTTCACTGATCAAGGGCATTTGCCTGGGACATCTCAGACCTGGTTCTTTTCCATGCTCCACCACAGACTGCCTGTGTAACTGGGGTAAGTCACTCAAGTCTCAGATCCCCATTTGTAAAATGGGGATAAAAGTACTTCTCTACCTCACAGAAGTGTTGTAGGGATAACCACATTAAAAAAAACAAAAGATTGTGAGCTGCTCAGATATTATGGTAAAAGGACCTGCAGATGAGTCTCATATAGGCAAAAAATACTTCCTTTGGGATTTGTCAACTGCTTAGCAATGGCTAGGATTATCCCCCACCTTTCTCAGGGAAGACAACATATCAAGTTAAAGTAGTCAGAAGGGCAAAGAAACATGGTAATTCAAAGAAAATCTATATAGCATTTAAAGTTAATATACTAAACGCTGCTTTCTCTATTAAATCATTATTAAATGAATATTAATATGTAGTAGACAAGTTTAGCCCAAGTTTGTAAACAGAAATGCATGGCAAAAATTACACAGAAGTTATGTATTTGCCAAACTCATATTTAAAATGTAATCCTTTAAAATGAAACTATACTTTTGATCAATATTCTGGTGGTTTTTTTTTACAAGATATTGTTTCACAAATAAAACTTATTTCACCGTACTGTATAACATACCATGTCAAATAGTGTAGGACCAAATTGCTAAAATAATTAAATGTGAACAAAAATATTTGCATGGAACTTCTTTTTAAAGTCACTGAAAAGATTGTCATGGATGTTATTACCGTAGCACCTATGAGTGAGCCTAGTTATGCACCAGGTTCCTACTGTGTTAGGTGCTGTACAACCAGAAGAAAAAGACCATCCCTGCCCCAAGGAGTTTACTTTGCCTGCAGTTTTGTCAACACCAACTACAAACTAAGACCCAAATCCTGTCACTGGAACCACATGCCGGATCTGGTCCAAAGTATAGTTTCACTCTGATCTTAGGGAAATACAAAGAGTAAACAAACAGTAAACAAGTATATATTTGGGCCAAGATTTTTCAGAGCAACTACTAATTTTGGATGGCCAATGTGAGACAACTTAAAAAGGGCCTGATGAGTGTGGACTTTAAGTTAATTTCTGCAGAGCTTAAGCTTTCATTTTAAAAAATGAAGTCACTAAACGGGAAACAAAAGTAAACTCAAGCAGTGTTTTCTTTGGAGTCTGCACATATACAGTTCCAGTGCCCCTACTACTCTCTTACCCTTGCCAAGCAACAACTGAATGAAAAAGACCTGGCCAATTCCTATACTATTATATTATTAATAATACTTATATTGTGGAAAAGGCTTGAGGCCCCAATCAGGGGTCATCGTGCTAGGACCACACATACAATAAAAGATAGCATATTCTTCAAACAGCTTACAACCTATGTAAATATTGCTATAAAGAAGTCCCTGGGAAACAATGAAACTGTCAAGAACCATATCACTTTCACGCTGTTCCTTGAGAATGCCATGAGATGCAGCTGAGACAGACACAGAAGTTTACTGGGGAGAATGACACAAAGGATAGAAGTTGGAGGAGGAGTATAATAAGGGGAAAGTGTAGCTCTTGCAAGGCCAGGAGGCCCTGAAGGAGAGAAAAGAGATGAAATTTCTGCATGCTTGCACCTATACAGGAACAGATTCAAATGATAAATAAACCAAACAAAGGCCAATATGAAAGATTAAGCTCCCAAGCAGAATCTGGGGACTAACTCCAGGTAGAAATCTCAGCACCTTCCTAGTAGCTGAAAAAATCTGGAGGACTAGGGTTTTCACCAGGGCATTGCTCCTGGACCTCAGTTATAGAAAGGTCTCATAACCACCTTTGGATAATGGGTTTGGTCCACCAGAGAGCGAGTCTGGTAAACTTTTCAAGCCCTTGAATGTCCTGTTTAAAAGGGTATGTTCAACATTTACAATTAAAGATTGATTAAAATGAGAAAACCATAAAAAACTCCAGAGTAACTTTACCAACATTAATAAAAAGAGTTCAGAAAGGAAGTTTTATTACCTTAGAGACTGAGCAACTATGTTTTCACATATTGTCAGGCAGTGATTCACTCGATCTTTCTTGGTAGTTGAAAGTTCTTTCTTTCTAAAATTAAGAAGAGAATGTACTTTGAATAAATCCAAACAACATGTCAAACCAATCACTGTTAGTCAAACCAATCACTTAAATATTGCATTCCTTACTGTAATTCAGGACTGACAGATACACAATCAGCTATTTTATTTGCCAACATAGCCTAAATGAATAAGGTAATGTCTACACTACACAACTTTTAGCAACGGCTGTGTCGCTACAGCCGTGCCGCTAAAAGTCGCACCGTGTAGCCGCTGTTTGTCGGCTCTCCTGCCGACAAAAAACTTCCACCAACGAGCGGCGTTTGCGTTGTCGGCAGGCGAGCACTCCTGCCGACAAAGCGCTGTTCGCACTGGCGCTTGTCGTCGGCAAATCTTTCAGGTGGGAGGGGTTTAACACCTCTGAAAGACAAAAGTTTTGTCGTTCAGTAGCCTTATAACACCTTATCTCCGATTTAGCTCTGTTTTAAAACATAGCACTCTTACAAACCTGCATCACAGCTGGCATCCATTCCAGCCAAAGAAAGCAGATCAGAACTCCCTATGAAGCCCATAAGTGGTATTAAAATCAACCAGATTGTACCTGAAGGAGATAGAAGTCATCGTACCATACTGGCACTTCCGGATTATGAGAAACTGAGGCACAGTACTGCTTTAATTACTTTTTTCTATTGTGATAGTACATAAAGAGCCCAACCAGTATCAAGAGCCCATGGTGCTGCACAAACATTCTAAGAGATAATTTAAGCCTTTGGGTTAGTGTTCCTATGAGTAGGGGACTTGGGGTTAGGATTAAGGTTCCTATGGGTATGACTCCCGGTCCTAGGGTTAGGGTTCCTATGGGTAGCGGACCTGGGGCTAGGGTTAGGGTTCCTATGGGTAGAGCTTCCCGCCCTAGATTTAGGGTTGCAATGGGTAGTGGACTTTGGCCTAGGTTTAGGGTTCCTATGAATAGGGCTCCCAGCCCTAGGGTTACGGTTCCTATGGGTAGAGGACTTGGGGCTACGGCCAGGATTCCTATGTGTATGGGACTTCGGGCTAGGGTTCCTTTGGGTATAGCGCCACCTCAGGGTTAGGATTCCTATGTGTAGGGGACTTCGGGCTAGGGTTAGAGTTCCTAGGGCTACGGCTCCCAGCCCTAGGGTTAGGGTACCTATGGGGAGGGCACCCCGCCCTAGAGTTAGGGCTCGTATGGGTAGGGGAGGTGGGCCTAGGGTTAGGGTTTCTAAGGGTAGGGATCCCCGCCCTAGGGTTAGGGTTCCTATGGGTAGGTCTCCCCGCCCTAGGGTTAGGGTTCCTATGGGCTGGGGACTTGGACCTAGCTTAGGGTTCCTAAGGGTACAGCTCCCTGCCCTAGGGCAGGGTGGATAAAAATCCATTTAAAAAAAATAAAAAATAAAAAATCGATTTTTGTATCAAATGCTTTTTGAGGAAAAAACCTATCTAAAGATAGTTTTAATTAAGATACATTATAGCTCAAAGATATCTCATCATGGAATAGGGATTATAAATTCTAATTCTATAGTATGAAACAATATATTCATGTAATGTTTTAAGAAAAGTTTTGTAAATGAGTTCCAATAGTTTATGGATTAGGGACCCAATCTCAGGAGTTCCAGGGGCTTCTGTATAGATTATTTAGGTTAATCTTTCTATCTACCCAATGGGACTCAGTGGTCAGTCTAGAAGATACCATCAGAGATGCTTAGTTTTTCAGTTCTCAAACTGTGGATTTGTGTCTCCAGAGATAACATGCTTGTTAACAGCAAAAATGTTTTTGAATAAATAAATAATATATAGAGGTGAGAAATAACAGATCTCAACCCTATTGTCCCTCTGCAAATTTGTGTACACAGAGACAATCCCTTACCTCTCTCTAAAAGTGCAGAGTTTCAAAAAGTTCAATGAAAAGAAGATTGTTGGGAGTGGAACAGATCTGGACAAGGAGAAGTCTGGAGATAAATGTGAGAAGGGAGGGACAGGCAGTAGAAACAAAAGTGAAACTGTTTGAGCAGCATATTACAGAAGTCTTGAGGTCTTTCTGAGTGAAGCCTTCATTGATTTGAGATCTACCATACCATTCTCTCACTAGAAGGGAAAAGCTATAATGGCAGCAGGCTGTAAAAGAGACCTAGTTTGGAAATATTTTAATGAAGTTCCTCTACCTGTGGGTAAGACAGGCATGCGTGCAAAATGCAAACAGTGCAACAAAGAAATGCAAGGCCTGGTTGCCCGAATGAAACATCATGAGCAGTGTTCCTTCTCAGGTGGAAGCTGCATTGAAGATGATGAAAGAAACGTGTCTGAACATGC
Organism: Platysternon megacephalum; assembly: GCA_003942145.1. Lineage (NCBI taxonomy): Eukaryota > Metazoa > Chordata > Testudines > Platysternidae > Platysternon > Platysternon megacephalum. Next base: position 4,772,172 of record QXTE01000046.1, read on the forward strand.
AGCATCTTCAGGTTGGTAAACTTTTTTATTTCATACTTCTTTCTTAAGGACTGCCTGTCTTCCTTCTGGACTATTTTTGAATTCCCACATTTGAGCAAAAAATATAGTTGTTACTCTATGGTACTATCATTTTAGACGCAGTTGTGATAAAAAACAAATAGCTGAAATAGGCAGATCTTCCTTTTATAATTTCACCTTTAAAGTAGTACTGAGTGTCAATGAATGAAATTAGTAATATTAAATGAGCAGTATGGTAATAATTAAATAACTGCATTGACTTATTTTGTTTAGGAGAATCCATCCTCAACATACAGGATTCTGAAGACTATCCACCTTCATGATCACCATCATTTTCTAGTTTCAGAGTTATCTGCCAATGATAGTGTTTCAGTCACATTATGTATGTCACATAGCCACAGTATATCACCTGTAGCAAAAAGAAAAAAAAAATCTCCATCATCCAGAAACAACCATAGATAAGTTTGTGATAAGAACCACCAGATCACAAAAAGAGATAGTTGATGAAAAAATTGCCCAGTTTGTTTATGCAACAAACTCTCCTTTCCGTATGATTGAGAACCCACACTTCATTAACATGGTTCAGTCATTAAGACCAGGATACAGTCCACCCAACAGAGCAGATGTCGCAGGCAAATTGCTGGATAAAGTGTATGAAAGAGAAATTGAGCAGTGTACAAAAGGTCTAGAGGGTGAAATTGTTAACCTGAGTCTTGATGGATGGAGCAATTTCCACAATGATCCTGTTGTATGTGCTTGTGTGACAACAAAAGAAGGAAATGTCTTCCTTACAGAAACAATTGATACATCAAGAATACTTACAAGTAGCAGTAAAAGCTATAACAAACTGTTGAAAAAAATTCAAATGTCTAGTACGCAGCTTGGTCACAGATAATGCTGCAAATGTATCCAAGATGAGAAGAAATTTAGACGAGAGTGAAGAGCGTCCCAAGCTAACAACATACGGTTGCAGTGCTCATTTGATGCACCTCCTAGCCAAAGACTTCAGTGTTCCAGAAATAAAGTCTAATGTTGTTGAAATTGCAAAATACTTCTGTAACAACCACTTTGCAGCAGCTGCTCTGAAAAAAGTGGGAGGAACCAAGCTAACTGTCCCACAAGATGTGCGATGGAAGTCAATAGTGGACTGTTTTGAGCACTATATCAAGAATTGGCCTAATCTGATGACACTTTGGGAACAAAATCGTGAAAAAATAGATGGCACCATCACAGCCAAAGTTCTCAACATTGGGCTTAAGAGAAATGTTGAACACATGCTGAGTACCCTGAAGCTTATTTCTGTAGCCTTGAACAAAATGCAGGGAAATAGCTGTTTTATTGCTGACGCTGTTGAAATTTGGAAGGAACTGAGTGAGATCTTAAAAAGAGAAATATGCAATGACAGAGTTAAACTACAAAAAAACAAATGGGACAAGCACTATCTCCAGCTCATTTTCTTGCAAATATTCTCAATACTCGGTACCAGGGTCAAACCTTAACTGCTGAAGAAGAGGAGTTGGCTATGACATGGACATCCCGCAATCATCCCTCCATAATGCCAACTATAATAAACTTCAGAGCTAAGGGTGAACTATTCAAGAAATATGTTTGCTGATGATGTTTTAAAGAAAGTCACACCAGTGAACTGGTGGAAGTCACTTAGATTCAGAGACTGTTGAAGTGATAATCTCACTTTTAACAGCAGTAGCTTCTTCTACCGGTGTAGAAAGAATATTTTCTTCCTTTGGACTAATTCATTCCAAATTGAGAAATCGTTTGGGACCTGAAAAAGCAGGAAAGCTCGTTTTTCTTTTCCAGATTATGAACAAACAGAAAAATGAAGGTGACGATGACTGAGTTAGCTGCAGAAGCCAATATTTTAAGTTTCTCATGTTGACCTGGCTGGCATAGTTGATTTAATTTTTGTTTTGTTTTTAAAACAAATTTCATTGAACTATTTTAGTTAAAAACAATTTTAACAAAAACAAACCTGATTTTAAAAAACTTGAATGTTTAACTAAATTCAAAAATTCATATGCTTGTTTTGTTAAAATATATGTTTGCTGTTGAAGAAAAAAATCCAGAATATATAACATTGTTGTTTTAGTTAAATAAAACAATTTAAATGTCTGTCTGGTGATGTTCTCCTCCTAATACAGCATGGCAAGAAAATCCTCCAAATATTAACGATTAACCTGTTGAATTGGAGATATTTATGAAGTCATTGGGAGGTGAACTATCTGCTTAAATTACCTTTGGTAAATGAAATAACCAAACAATCATTCATTTTCTGGTATAGCTGTAAAACTAATCTGAAAAGTTTTTAAAATAAATCACTTTAAAATGTATAGTGTGTACCTTCCAAAAATGAAACCTACATCTATCTTTGAGTTGTGAAGAATATATATTAAGGTTATAACAACCAACAAGAATGTACTTTTATGTAGAAATCCATGATTAAATTGAGTATTCCTGACTAGTGATTTAAATCATGATTTAATAAATTAAATCCACCCTGCCCTAGGGTTAGACAATTTAAGACTAGGCTTACAGTTCCTATAGGCATAACTTTCCACCCTAGGGTTAGGGTTCCAACAGTCTGTGTACCTGGGGCTAGGGTTACGGTATCTAAGGGTAGGGCTCCCAGCCCTAGGGATAGGGTTCCTATGGATAGGCGACTTGGGGCTAGGGTAGGAGTTCCTACAGTTAGGGCTCCCCGCCCTGGGTACCTATGGGGAGAGCTCCCCGCCCTAGGGATAGGGTGCCCATAGGTAGGAGACTTGGGGCTAGGGCTAGTGTTCCTATGGGTAGGTCTCCCCACCCCAGGGTTAGGGCTCCTATGGGTTGGGGACTTCGGGTTAGGGTTTTTAGGCCTCCCCACCATAGGGTTTGGGTACCTATGGGGAAGGCACCCCACCCTAGAGTTAGGGTTCATATGGGAAGGGGAGGTGGGGCTAGGGTTAGGGTTCCTAAGGACAGGGATCTGCACCTTAGGGTTAGGGTTCCTATGCTTAGGGGACTTCAGGCTAGGGTTAGGGTTCCAAAAGGTAGGGGATTTGGGGCTAGGGTGACCAGATAGCAAGTGTGAAAAATCAGGACGGGGCTGGGGGGTAATAGGTGCCTATATAAAGAAAAAGCCCCCAAAATCGGGACTGTTCCTATAAAATCGGGACATCTGGTCACCCTATTTTGGACTAGGGTTAGGTTTCCCAGGGGTAGGGACTTGGGGCTAGGCTTAGGGTTCCTAGGGGTAGGTCTCCCCACCCCAGGGTTAGGGTTCCTATGGGTAGTAGACTTGGGGTAGGGTTAGAGATCCTAGGGGTAGAGCTCCCTACCCTACGGTTGGGGTTCCTAAGGGAAGGGGACTTGGGCCTAGGGTTAGGCTTCCTATGGGTACAACTCCCCACCCTAGGGTTAGCATTCCTGTGGATAGGTAACTTGGGGCTAGGATTAGGGTTCCCATGGGGTAGGGCTCCCGGCGGCCCTAGGGTTAGGATTCCTATGAGTAGGGCTCCCCGCCCTAGGGTTAGGGTTCCCGGCCCTAGAGTTAGGGTTCCCATGAGTAGGGGACATGGGGCTAGCGCTCCCCTGGGTATGATTCCCGGCCCTAGGTTTAGGATTCCTAAGGGTGGGATTCTCGCCCTATGGTTAGGGGTCCTATGAGTGGTAGACTTGGAGCTAGGGTTAGGGTTTCTAGGGGTACATGACTTGGGGCCAGGGTTAGGATTCCTACGGGTAGGGCTCCCCACCCTAAGGTTAGGGTTCCTATGGGCATGGCTCCTGGCCCTAGGGTTAGGGTACCTATGTGTAGCAGATGTGGGATGAAGGTTCCTAAGCATACGGCTCCCCGCCCTAGTGTTAGGATTCCTAAGGGTAGGGCTCCCTGCCCTAGGGTTAGGGTTCCTATGGGAAGGGGACTTGGGTTAACGATCCTATGGGTATAGCTCGCCGCACCAAGGTTAGGGTTCCAATGGGTAGGGGACCTGGGGTTAGGTTTCCTATGGGTTGGGGACATTGCTCTAGTGTGTTAGGATTCATATAGGTAGGAGACTTGGGACTAGGGTAAGGGTTGCTATAGGTAGGGGTCTTGGGGCTAGCGTTTGTATTCCCATGGGCAGGGCTCCCCGCCCTAGGGTTAGGGTTCCTATGGGCAGGGGACTTGGGGACCTAAGAAGTACCAGTGTTTTAAATCAGGGGTTCTCAAACTGGGGGTCAGGACCCCTCAGGGGACGCGAGGTTATTACATGGGGGGTCAAGAGCTGTCAGTCTCCACCCCAAATCCCGCTTTACCTCCAGCATTTATAATGGTGTTAAATATATTAAAAAGTGTTTTTAATTTATAAGAGGGAGTCGCACACAGAGGCTTGCTATGTGAAAGGGGTTACCAGTACAAAAGTTTGAGAACCACTGTTTTAAATCAACTCTCACATCTTCAATAAACATTAGGTGAATGCATAACTTCATCCATAGCGAGTACTCTGATTCAAATTAATATTCTATTTCAAAACAGTAAAAACTATCATGATAAACATGGTGTCGTTTAAGTATCACTGTAATGAATACTTTTGCTGGTTCTGCTACTGAAAGGCATAGCATTAGCCAAGTGAGATCTGCCATATGAGCTATATTTAAGCTACTCGGTATCTCACCTTCCTCTTTTTTATAATGTTTCCCAGAAACAAACAAACCACCAAAAAAAAAAAAAAAAAAGAATCAATGACCCTTTTTTCCACTTTTTAAAACCGATGCTCAGGAATCTGTAGTAAAATAGAGCTTTTCCACCACCTTAGATTTTGTGTGCAAATAATGATTGTATGTTTTAATTATTACTATTTAAAATATACTTGCATCTAAAGGCCCCTACCAAGATTGAGACCCCTATTGTTCTAGGCACTGTACAAAGGTAGAGACAGTCCCTGCCACAAAGAGTTTACAATATAAAGAGACAAGACAGACAAGGAGTGGTAAGGGAAACAAGGTCCCACAGAAAGTTAGCTGCAGAGTCAAAATTGTAACCCTGAGTCCCTAACTCTCTCAGTGCAGTGTTCCTATCTAGTATGCCGCACTGACTTGCTAGTTTTCCGCACCTCATTTGTAAGCTAGCTGCACTGATCATACATTACACAACTGTTTGAGCAAATGACAAAAAATTCAGGCAAAATTATATTGGTTGATTAAGCATTTGGAAAGCAAGGACAGAAAGTCTCAGTAAAACAGATCCATAGATGTATAAAATGAAGTACATTTCAATTTTTGCAGTTCAATACGACACGATCAAAATGAGAAAGCACAGACGGCCAACAAGAAAAATTCTAGAAAATTGTAGTCCAAAAGCCAGATTCATCTTACTTCCTCATCCAATCATATATGATGTTGGTAGATTTTCATATAAATCACAAACAAGGCTAAAAGATAAAATACACACACAGAGCAAGCTCTCACTTTCAGAATACTAATTTGTCTTTTTGCATAAAGATGTAATTTCCTCGCCACTAAGATATGATTTACTTCAGTACAATATAAGAGTTGAACCCCTCATTGAGAAACAGAAACTATATTAAATGTAATAAGCTATACCAATGGTTCTCAAACTTTTGTACTGGTGACCCCTTTCACATAGCGAGCCTCTGAGTGTGATCCCCCTTATTAATTAAAAACACTTTTTTATATATTTAACACCATTATAAACGGTGGAGGCAAACCAGGGTTTGGGATGGAGGCTGACAGCTCGCGACCCCCCCATGCAATAACCTCGCGACCTTGTGAGGGGTCCCAACCCCCAGTTTGAGAACCCCTGAGCTATACTGATGCAATCGTTATGTTGAGATTTTAGATACTCAGGTCAGGAAATTCAAAGTTAGGTTTTCTGTGGCAGCCCTAATGCCACCCCTTTGTTGGGGAAAGAGGTGGGGGGGAATATTTGCATATGGTGTTCATATTAATCCCCAATAGGTAAAAGTACAAAAGTTTGACATTAAGTTAAATACTTATTTGAGAGATGCAAAAAGAGGCAAGTTGCATGTAATTATCACTATTCTAAAGGGACACCAATTTAAAAAAAATCTGAAAACATTTAGCCTACTGATTTAAAAGCAACTCTGAAGATTGCTAGAACTAGAAGATTAGAAAGAAAATCTTTTGCTTTGTTTACTTTGTGCATTTAACAGCACTTTGTGTATAGTCAATTAGTTTATCCCCATATAATTTCCCCTTTTCTTTCTACACATCTTTCACACAGCAGTGAAGAGGAACACATTTTGAAGAAGAGAAGGTGTGACTGGAGAATGACAAAAATTGGTAGAAGCAGATAGTACCTAAAAACTACTTTTACCTTGGTAAGATTTTAACATTGACAGCATGTCTCTAACCAAATTTGTAACAATTAGTTTCTTCAGTGACACACAAATTTCAGCTACCTATTTCTTGTCAGTTAGTGACATCCAATTTTTCACAAACATAGGTTGAAATAGTTAATCCACTGTTTTCACATTTCTCAAAATCTTCCCTTTTGGGATGAAATGCCTCATATTTCATCTCAACCCAAGATTTTGGGTTTTTTTGAAGAAAGAGTGAACAAGGAAGAGGATTAATAATAAAATCTTATTTTGAAAGCACCTTACATTCTTAAGAATGCTAAAGTATCTTAAAAATTTACATAAATCGTTTCAAGCCCCCCCACCAACACACACACTTAAATGCAACCACACGTGGAATAAAAAAGCAGCAGTTTAAGAGCTAACATCAACACTGCATAATAGTTTAAGACAAAAATAATGAAAAATGTCATGGCCAAATTACGTAGTAGGCAGAATGAGCAACCAAGTTGAAATTTGGCCAAAAGGATCATGAGTAAACACCAGTAACTCTTGGAAAGGTATCATAGGATCTTTAATGACCAATGTCAGAATCTCCATTTCACATGACTTTTAAAACAGCAGGTTAAAATACTCAGAATCACCTAAGTGATTTAGAGTCTAAGCCCAATTAAAATCAACAAGCTCTTAAATCAAATTCCTAAATCACTTAGGTACTTTTGAAAATTTTACCAAGCATCTCCAGCAGCACAGTGCCTTTTAGCACTATAGTAGGCAATGGTTCAGTACTGACACAGAGGAAGAGTGCAATTTATTGAATCAAGTTACATTTGGACATGCATGTAGACTCACTAGATACAAAGTATGCCAATTAAGTTGCTGAATATGGTTACCTTTGTACTTTTAATTATTAAACCAAAGACACTCCAGCCCCAACCAAGACTCAGCATGTCTTCAAAGTTAGTTGAACTGGCATAGGGTAATCCCATCTCTATGAAAGTTAATCCACTGTAAAAATCTACAATCAATGAGTTGAGCTAAAAATGGAACAAACTCAATCTACCTGAAAAGAATGACTCATACTTTATTTTGGTTTATGCTCAGATTTTAAAAGGAGAAAGTCTACAAAGAATGCAAACACTTCACTAGCTACCATTTGGGTAATCTAACAATGTAAAACATGGAACTATGGGCCATTTCCAGTTGCCAACCCTTTCTTCATCACTAACTTAATATTTTCTTGGTTTCTAATACAGCTGTGTGTGATGTTTAAAGATCAATCTCTATTAAAGAACTACTTTTCTAGGAACCTGAGTTGTTGATGACAAGCGTCACTGTCCATAATCTTGTTTACGAAGGATTTGTGATGCTGAGAACTAGGAGGAACTGGTATGGAGGAATGAATAACTTTAAAACAGCTAGCATTTTTTGTTTTCCTTAAATATTATCAAATGCATTTGAGAAATATGCAGGAAAAATTCCAAGGGTTGTTCTCCCGCATGAACTTTTCTCTCTTAGATCAGATCATCTTTCTCTTGGATGTGACTACTATCATTATCTACATCTGCAGCATGACAAAGGATAACACTATGTCACAGAGGTCACAGGATTCCATTACTTTCAGGGACATCTGTGACATTTTCTGCTTCAACTCTAAGGTGCCAGGGGGCCCCAGAGCTGTCAGCCAGCAGGGCCTGTGGATGCTGGACATCCCCCAGCAGGGCTCAGGCTCTCTTCCCTCCACCCCTTGGTCTTAAGTCATCTCTCCGTCATTCCCTCACCCCCATTATTTTTAGTAAAAGTCACAGACAGGTCACAGGCTTCTGTGAATTTTCGTTTATTGGCCAGGACCTGTCCATGACTTTTACTAAAAATAACCGTGACAAAAATCTTAACCTTAATCATGACTGTTATGGACTCTAACTAGTGCTATGGTGGAGGATGAGGGCAAGGAGCTGTTCAGTGTCACAGTGCTGTAGCATCCCATCACTGTGATTGTCTCCTGTGAAGGTCTTGATGGAGCAGGTGTAGAAGGCCCCAAATTAAAATCTTTATTGTCTAAACACAATGTACAGAATTGTGTTCTTCCTGATTCCCATGGCATTAGGGAAAACAGAAAGGATGTGGGTTAAAGGATTTCTGACTTGTATGCAGTGATGTTGTAGCTGGTGTTGTTCCCAGGATATCAGAGAGAAAGTGGGTAATGTAATTTCTTTTACTGAACCAACTTCTGTTCCGTCCAATAAAAAATATAACCTCATCTATCTTGTCTCTCTAATTTCTGACTTGCCAAAAGTCACTGAATTGCCAGAAGGAAGTCTGCAATCCTAACACACACCTTGATCTTTCATATGTGGAGAAAGTTTTAGCAAATGATCCCAACCCATTTTCATTTTTCCAGGGAACAGTCTGTGAAGAAGCTAGCCCATACCCCTGTCCTGGGGCATCTTGTCCTTAGCTGCCTTCTCATGTGGCAGTGGCATGATGCCAGTGTTTGTGTATCTGCTGTGCTGGTGCTTCTTACTATCTAGAGAGTAGACTGAAAGTTGCTTTTACCATTGAACAACACTGTCCAGAAAACTAACATATCCAGTTAAATTTCTCCACAGAGTCTACTAATAAGATAGCTACCATTATAAGAAACTTTTTCACAAAAGACCTGTTAAAGTATTGGGTACAAATACCCGCAAGTGGATATTAAAATATGATGTAAGGGTCTGAATTTAAATTTGCAAAATAAGAGCATTGAAAATTCAGTCTTCTGATCTAACCTTATTGACTCTGCTTTTAAAAATAGGCTCTATGGTATGCCAGGTAATTGGTTGGATAGTTCCTGGCGGAACCCAAAACAAATACAGTTGCAAACTAACATACACTAAGGCCACATAGGATGTGGTGATAATCTTTGCTTATGTTTTTAAATGCTTTTATGAATTTCAAGGGACATTCTCAACTTAAATCATACTTTTACCTGCAATATTTTGACCTAAGAATAGTATAATTTAGAGTCTAGAAAGGAAAAATGTCTCCTTTGGTGTGTTAACTTTGCATTTGACACACAGAAGTAGCACCCTAAACTACTTTTCATTTTTTTTAAATGCCCAGTTGCCATTGCTCTTTTAAGTTTTAACTCTGTCATCTTTTATCATCTAAGTTTTTAACATCAGTGTAAACAATTGGACAGCTAACATTCACAGGATACTCGTTTTATTATTAATGTGATGCAGGATACTCGTTTTATTATTAATTTATGTGATGTATAATTCCAATTAAGAATTTTGCTATGCAATGTTACTGTATATTATAGGCATATAAACCTTTGGGGTTTGAGAGTTCATATTGTAAAAATATTAAAACTATAGGGAAACTATCAGGAAGTTTAGGTATGAAATTTAGATGTTGTATTAATGCCCAAGACATTATTTATTTATTTTTAATTGGGATACGTAGTATAATACACACAGTCACTGATTTTCTTGTTGTGTGTTTTGTGAAAAATGTATACTTGAGGATCACCTAAACAATTAATGCTATAATAATGTTTTAGTAAAACTCCACCTGAATAAGAACCAGTTTTGTTTGGGATTTAAACACTCCCTAGCAGTATCTGACACTCAGACACTGCAACATGAAGTAGAACATAAAACTGACAAAAGTGAAAATAACATCTCTTTTCACTGTTCAGGTTTTTTAAGAATTTGTTAAATATAATTCAAACAATATATTATTACTTCTACAAGATTAAAAAGTTACCCTAAAAGAAACAGATTCTGACATAATGGACAAATAAGTGCCAGCACTTTTGGTAAAAGGTGAATGATAGGCTACTGAACTTTTTGCATCCCTCTGGGGAATTGGTTCTACTAAGATGATATGTATCTAATGCCATATAATGTAATAAGATACAGAAGGCCAGTGTTTGGAGAGATTTGAGTAAAGTGTAGATGTTTGTATAAAGGAGTGGTTATGTTTTTTCTTTGCATTTATTTGTTTAGGTTATCATAAGTACTATAATCATTTGTCTGCTCTTTAACTCTACTGCTGCAACATAACTACACACAGTTTCTCTCTCAACTTCTTTTTTGGAGGAAAAAAAAAAAAAAAAAAAGCTTTCAGTATTTTCTAGATAGATACCCAGACAGTTACCAGAACAGACACTTTATTAAAGTATCTTCTTCCAGTGAGAAAGGGCCAGCTGAGAGCAGAACACCAGCCTTGCTTTGCTGCCACACACGTGGATTATTATTATTCCTGGAGTTTGCCAGGGCGTGTGCAAGAGGCTCTCTGGCTGTCACGAGGGATCGCAGGTAGCAGCGGCCTGGAGACGAAGCCAACTCACTCCGGCGAGCGAACCTTCGGAGCAGGTTAATGCTTTTCCTTCTGGTGAGAATAGATTTTGCTCGGGGGTCTTTAAGTGAAACCAAATGCTTCTGGAACCCGCCTTCATACAACCGTTAGCTCAAGAGGCAGCAGCAGGGGCCCATCCACCCTACCCGTGACAGGGCGCCCACGGGCGTCCCTTCCCATTCCCCCGCCAGCCCGCTCCCTCTGAGGGCAGCAGCTTCTCAGAAGCGCTAAGTTCCCTTCCTCCCCCACCTAGTCTTCGCTACCGACCCAACCTCGCCGCCCCGCGGCCGGACACTCACGCTCTCTGGAGCGGCTCCTCGGGGATGGCAGCCGGCCCCTGCTGCTGCTGAAAGGAGCGGAGGGACTCGAAGGCCTTCATCAGTTTCTCCATGGTGGCCATGTCCGCTCAGCCCGCGCCGAGCACCGCAGGGGCCAGTCGACCGCAGCGCCCGGGGACCGGACTCCCCCTCTTCTCCTCACAGCGCCTGAGCCTCTCCCCTCTCAGCGCACGGGCTGCCCGCTCCTGGGGCCCCGGAGACTCCCCGTTCGCCGCGCCCGGGCCGCCGCGACACTGTCCCTGCCGCCGTCGGGGTCCCCGCGCCGCCGCTCGTTACTGCAATGAATGGAGGAGACGCTGCAGGGGGCCGCGATCACTCTAAAGCCGCCTCGCCGCCATCTTGTAAACCTCCCATCATCCCCCACGCTACCCCTCCCTGCCCGGCCTAGAGCAAAGTTCCCCACGCAGGCCACTGGGCCCGGCGCACCCGCCGGAGGGAGTGGACAATTAAAGAGCGACAGCCTCACCCACCAATCAGAAAGGAGGCTCTCCGCCCCCTGGCCATACCACCACTTGCGGGAAAAGAGGCCCTGGGGCAGTGTCACCGCTCAGACAAACACAAGCTTAGTTGAGGAAACACAAATTCATCCACGCTCCCTTCACCGTGCTCCGCCTCCTCTCGGGAAGATGGCTGTCAGGTCCTAGTGCCCCTTGGGTTGGTGTCAAGCTTGGGCTCGTCTGCCAGCTTCCGCCCGTCGAATGGTGCGTGCGGGCTTCGTTCCCCCAGGCTCCAGCGGAGCCTTTGGCAAAATGGCCGGGCTCACGTAGAGCAGGCCCGTGGGGCAGCAGGACCTAGCTCCGTGGGACAGGGCATATAGAGCAACCTCCAGGTCTGTCCACACTCAGCTCTTGTGCTGCTGTTGCTACATAGGCTCAGGCACCCAGGCTTTGTCTGTCCTTTAACGCTCAGCAACACGTAAGAGGGATTCATGACAACAGGTGTGAAGTTAATGCATATTAAACCCTGGTGTGGACACTCCCATCCGGAGTGCCCCAAGGGTCGGTTCAATATCTTCATTAATGATCTGGAGGATGATGTGGACTGCACTCTCAGCAAGTTTGCAGATGACACTAAACTGGGAGGAGTGGTAGATACGCTGGAGGGTAGGGATAGGATACAGAGGGACCTAGACAAATTAGTGGATTGGGCCAAAAGAAACCTGATGAGGTTCAACAAGGACAAGTGCAGAGTCCTGCACTTAGGAGGAAGAATCCCATTCACTGTTACAGACTAGGGACCAAGTGGCTAGGGAGCAGTTCTGCAGAAAAGGACCTAGGGGTTATGGTGGACGAGAAGCTGGATATGAGTCGACAGACGGCATTTTGGGCTGTATAAGTAGGGGTATTGCCAGCAGATCGAAGGACGTGATCGTTCCCCTCTATTCGACATTGGTGAGGCCTCACCTGGAGTAGTGTGTCCACTTTGGGCCCCACACTACAAGAAGGATGTGGAAAAATTGGAAAGTCCAGCGGAGGGCAACAAAAATGATTAGGGGGCTGGAGCACATGACTTATGAGGAGAGGCTGAGGGAACTGGGATTGTTTAGTCTGCAGAAGAGAAGAATGAGGGGGGATTTGATAGCTGCTTTCAACTACCTGAAAGGGGGTTCCAAAGAGGATGGATCTAGACTATTCTCAGTGGTACCAGATGACAGAACAAGGAGTAATGGTCTCAAGTTGCAGTGGGGGAGGTTTAGATTGGATATTAGGAAAAACTTTTTCACTAGGAGGGTGGTGAAGCACTGGAATGGGTTACCTAGGGAGGTGGTGGAATCTCCTTCCTTAGAGGTTTTTAAGGTCAGGCTTGACAAAGCCCTGGCTGGGATGATTTAGTTGGGATTAGGTCCTGCTTTGAGCAGGGGGTTGGACTAGATGACCTCCTGAGGTCCCTTCCAACCCTGATATTCTATGATTCTATGATTCAGAAGTGAAGTGAACTTCATTCACATTAACTTAAGATACCATCAGAAGGGATTCAGATAAAGCAAACTAAGGCCTGGGCTACATCTAAAATTTAGGTTAACATAGTGATGTTGCTCGGCTGTTAACAATTTTGTGCTCCGAACGTTATATTTAGATCGACCCAACCCCTGGCCTAGACATGTCTAGGACAGTGGAAGGATTCTTCCATCAACCAAGCTCTGCCACCTCTTGCAGAAGTGGATTATTTACTTCAGTGGTTCTCAAAAAAAACAACCTTTCCATGGATGTAGGAGGCATATACACTACAGCATTGTAGTGGCATACCTGTGCTGCTGTAGTGCAGACACTACAACTAAGGTTGAATTGAATGACAGTATCCCTGTAGGTTTAATGTTCTTCACACCTTCAGTTCATCTTTATGGTCCTGAGTATCCCTGCATTAACAAACCCTGATGCAGCTAAACTGGTTACATAAGAACGGCCGTACTGGATCAGACCAAAGGTCCATCGAGGGTCCCCACTGGTTGCTTAGCAGGCTTCCTGCTTCTGGTGTACTTAAAAAACATTTTGTTATTACCTTTTGAGTTTTTGGCTAGCCGTTCTTCAAACTCCTCTTTGGCTTTTCTTATTACATTTTTACACTTAATTTGGCAGCGTTTATGCTCCTTTCTATTTACCTCGCTAGGATTTGACTTCCACTTTTTAAAAAGGAAGTCTTTTTTTCTCTCACTGCTTCTTTTACATGGTTGTTAAGCCACGGTGGCTCTTTTTTAGTTCTTTTACTGTGTTTCTTAATTTGGGGTATACATTTAAGTTGGGCCTCTATTATGGTGTCTTTGAAAAGTGTCCATGTAGCTTGCAGGGATTTCACTTTAGTCACTGTACCTTTTAATTTCTGTTTAACTAACCCCCTCATTTTTGCATAGTTCCCCTTTTTGAAATTAAATGCCACAGTGTTGGGCTGTTGAGATGTTCTTCCCACCACAGGGATGTTGAATGTTATTATATTATGGTCACTATTTCCAAGCGGTCCTGTTATAGTTACCTCTTGGACCAGCTCCTGCGCTCCACTCAGGACTAAATCTAGAGTTGCCTCTCCCCTTGTGGGTTCCCGTACCCGCTGCTCCGAGAAGCAGTCATTTAAAGTATCGAGAAATTTTGTCTCTCCATTTCGTCCTAAGGTGACATGTTCCCAATCAATATGGGGATAATTGAAATCCCCCACTATTATTGAGTTTTTAATTTTGATAGCCTCTCTAATTTCCCTTAGCATTTCATCATCACTATCACTGTCCTGGTCAGGTGGTCGATAATAGATCCCTAATGTTCTATTCTTATTAGAACATGGAATTACTATCCATAGAGATTCTATGGAACATGTGGATTCACTTAAGATTTTTACTTTGGTTCCAACCTTGCAGGGTATAACAAACTGTTAAGTGGGACAACATGCATACACCCAAGGCCTAAGGTATATACATCTCACAGGGTATGTCTACACTGTAAGCACTACAGTGGCCCAGCTGCAGCTACTTCGCTGTAGAACTGTAATATAGACACTTGCTACAGCACTGGAAGGGGGGTTTCCATCAGTGGTAAATCCACCCCTGGGGAAGGCAGTAGTTAATGGAAGAATTATTCTATCAACCTGAGCTAGTGGTATCAATAACAGAGTTTAGGACAGCTTAACACCCCTGAGTGACATAGCTAGGTTAACCTAAGGTTTAAGAGCAGACCAGGACATGGAGGTAAGGAATTGCAGAGCTCTGTGCTCCATCTTCCCCTTTAAATTAAAATATCAGTGAAGTAAAATTCTACATCCCTAAAAATCCTTTCACTTTTTTCAGATTCACTTTTCAGCAGTCCTTTCCTTCACTTCCTGCTTGAAAGCAGGAGCTGGGCACACTCTACTGATTATGTGTGGACCAGACAAGCTGAACTCAGACATTGCCACAGAGAAGACAGCAGCTGCTCCTGTGGGACTACACCCACCAAATGCAATCATATCAGTCCTTTGTCTCCTCCTCTAAGGGTTCAGGTAGCTGGAAGAGAGGACCAGACTCTGCTTAACACTTACAGAAACTGAGTAGGGAGAAAGAGGTAGGCTTGTGACTTCTCTTTGATAGCAGAGACAACAATTCTTTGAGCTCAGAAAGACACTTCTGAAAAGCAGTTTTTGACTTTGGAATGAAGAGGCACAGGTACTAAAAAACGTGATGGTAAGAATATACTCAGAACTCCACAAGATCAAACAATATTTTATCATTTGTACACTACAAATTACACATGCCAAACAGTACCTGTGCTATCAGTACTCAAAATAGTTTTACAGAACAAATACACAAGTTTCCAACAAGTGCACTTAATATACATTTACTTCCCAAGTAGTATTCCCTCTTGATTTTTATTCTGTTGAAATGGAAAAACCAATTAGGTTTCTCCACGTTTCCACTCTAATAGCACATGCACTAAAGAACAAAGACATTGACCTTAGGCTAAAAGGAAACATTTATTACAAGAACTCATGCTAAAACATTGAAAAGAACCAGTGACGCATTGCCACACAGAATATTTTCATCTGAATTAGGTCCCATTTTTCTGTTTTCCCACCCCTTGTTTTGAGACAGATGCAGGTCAGAGTTAAACTAGGTTTATATTAAGACTGGACTTTACTACTGTATTTCACGTCAGCATGACATTTTGCATTCATATAGACCTATTTACTTGTGTATCATTCATCCTTGTACATATTCAGCGTCACTGAATTAAAAACTTTTGCCTTCTTCAGCCTTGGCCTTTCTGAAGCTAAAACTTGTTCCAAGTACCCTGATTTACGTGAAGGCACCACTCTTCTTCTTCCTATAATTTTCTGTGTCAAAGGGTACCTTTGTTCTTCTTTGCAAAATTAATACTAACTTAAAAAAAACCTACTTCACAACAGTAGGTTGTAAAGTCAATACTTCTATCGATATAAATCTAATATTTTTGGTGGGGGGTGTGTGGGAAATCAATGTAGTGTTGCACTAAATTTTCCATACAGTTACAACTGTCTGGCTTTAATATAACTGGTTGCTTGAACCCATTTAACTAAAATCCTTTTATTATGCAAATTAAAGTAGATAGAAAAAGTAAGGAAAAATTGATCAATGTAATAAAAATCTGCAACAAAATGTATGCAGCTTTTGGAAAACTAGCTGCTGAAGTTTGCCTACAGTAGGAAAGCTAAATGGCTAATATAATCTCCACCTGCTAAGAAAAGACTCTTTGAAATAGATCTCACACTGCACAAGTTAAGCCTTTTCATCTTCTCTGAGAAAGATGTTTAACACAAGATAGACTCCCTGGAGAATCTTCATTCTAGAGCAGTGGTCCCCAACCTTTTCTGTGTGGCGGGCGCCGGACCGAGGCTGCTGGACAAGCAGCCGCCGAGAAGCGGCAATGTCAAGAAGCGCCGCCGCCGAAATGCCGCCGAAAAGTAGCGTAATCAAATCGGCGACATTTCGGCAGCAGCGCTTCTTGACGCTGCTTCTCAGTGGCATTTTGGCGGCTGCTTGTCCGGCGGCCAGAAGGCAGGCGCACATAGATGCCCCAGCAGGCGCCGCACCGCATTGGAACCCCTGTTCTAGAGCTATATCTGAAGTTCGGGATAAAATTTCTTATTTAGTTCTGTCCATTCTTGATCATTTAACTTCTCTTCATTACAAAGCCAGGTTTTCAGAGGTGCAGATAATTTTAGAAAGAAATTTGTGTTCAGTTGCACACTGAATTGTGGTACCTGGTAAATTGTTCCAATGGTTAATTACTCTCTCCATTAAAAATATACGCCTTATTTCCAGCATGAATTTGTCTAGCTTCAACTTCCAGCTATTGGATCATGTTATACCTTTCTCAGCTAAATTGAAGAGACATTTATTAAATATTTCTTCCCTGTGTAGATAGATACCTATAGACCAGAGGTTCTCAAACTGTGGTCCATGGACCACCAGTGGTCCACGAGCTCCATTCAGGTGGTCTACAGATAGTTCCCTCTAAGGTGCACACCTGGGCGGCCGCACACAAGAGAATGAAGGGCCACCCACCTAATTAGTGGAGCCGCGCAATTAGCTGCCTGGACCCTGGAGAAGATGCACATGTAAGGTGAGGTGGTGGCCTTGGGGTATAGGGGGTAGGTGGGAGGGGGCAGTGGGTTGAGAAGAGGGGGTGGGGGGAATTTGGGACATGCGGGGCTGCAGCCGCCAGAGAAAGAGGCGACTTTCCCCAGGGCTGAAGCTGCCGGGAAAACCCCCACCCTCCTTCCCAGCCCCATCTCAGGGGCTGCCGCGGCAGGGGAGAGAGGGTACATCCATTGAATTAGAAAGGTAAGACTATTGATATTAAAATATGAGTTGTGTGCTTTTATTTGTAGAACAAAAAAGTTAATTATTAAGGGTTTTTTATATAGCACTTTTATCCAAAGCACTTTACAATAGTTAGCTAACGGTACAAACAACATTTGGAAAGATCATTAAGTGGTCTGCCAAGACCCTCAGCAATTTTCAAGTGGTCCGCAAAAAAAAGTTTCAGAACCACTGCTATAAACTGTACTCAAGTCACCCTTTAACAGCAACCTACAACTAAGGTTGAATTGAATGACAGTATCCCTGTAGGTTTAATGTTCTTCACACCTTCAGTTCATCTTTATGGTCCTGAGTATCCCTGCATTAACAAGCCCTGATGCAGCTAAACTGGTTACATAAGAACAGCCGTACTGGATCAGCCCGTACACAGCCCCCGTTAAAGCGCTTTAACGTCACTGCCCCCCCACCCGGGCCACCGGTGGGGGGGGGGGGGGGGGAAAAGGGGNGTCTGGGGCCCGGCGATTTAAAAGGGCTCGGGGCTCCCGGCTGCTGCTTCCGTGGCAGCAGCCGGAGCCCCGGGTGGCACAGGCCAGGCAGCGTGGAAGGGCTGGCTGGGGGAGGCCAAACCCCAACCCTGCCCCTTCTGCCTGAGGCCCCGCCCCTTCTGGGGGCCCAGAGCCAGGCCCCTGTACCGGTAAGTATTTTATCTTACTTTCACCCTTGCCCTTTAACCTTGTCTTTGTTAAACTAAATAGATTGAGCTCCTTGAGGCTATTATAAGGCATATTTTCTAATCCTTTAATCATTCTTGTGGCTCTTCTCTGAAGTTTGACAGTCTTGAATGAAGAAACCTCACTTTTATCAATTAAGTATTCACCAACTCATTGCTGTGACAGGATTGGCTTTAATTGTTTAATGTATTTGACTAAAACAGGAAATATTCTGTGATGGTTGAAACATTACTGTGTAATTTATTGTACAGCTAGGACATTGACAAAATACTAGTTTAATAATAAAGTTGTATGTAATCCTTAAAACTGAATTGTGTTTAAGAATTCAAGAAAAAAAGATTCCAAATCATGCAAAAATCTTCAGCTTTTCCTTCAAAGAAAAAAAGGTATCTTTCCTAATATACATTTAACATAATCCCAGCATGTATACAAAGAAAGTCATTTCCAGAACATATGGACCATTGTGAATTTTGTACGTAGTAAGTGATGAAATAATACATACTATATAATGATTAGATATACCACTCAATATATACAAAGGATAAATTAAAATAGCATGATTTCTTATAATTAATTTAAATCAGATTGAGGATTTGTAAAACTAAATGTGAAATTTAGGTTAAAATGTATAATGTACTAAATTATAAATGCAGGGGCACGGGGAAAATGTTCTATGGCAAAGAAACACATTTGAAATGTACAAGACTGCTATAGACAAAAATAAAAAAAAATAATGAAAAGTAACACTTAAGGAGGTATGTAACTTCACTCACATGAATATTCCCATTGACTTCAATGGAACTATCCATGTGCTTAAAGTTAAGCATATAAAGAAGTGTTTGCAGCATCAGGTGGTAAAGTTGTATTTTCATGGGAAAAAAGTTTCTCAAAGGGTATGTCTACACCACAAATTAAGGTATGATTGTAGCATAGGTAGTCATGTTAGCTTTGATCTAGCTAGCATAGTGAAGATGTGATGGCACAGATTTTTCTGAATAGGCTAGCAACCCAAGTTCCTACACAGGGTCACTGGCAAGCTTGTCCTGGGGTGGCTAGCCCACACTGAAGTATGTGCCACCATGTTTTCAATACCATTGTTATCCCCACTAGCTAGATTAAAGGTACAAGTATGCCTATTTGCACTACAATCACACCTTAATTTGCAGTTTAGCCATACCCACAGTGACATAAAATATTTGTCACTTCAGACCAACACTGCATAATTTTTAACAAAAACGTTATTTACACTTTCAATCCATTAACAAAATTAACAACATGTTTATACATTGGCCAAAATTTTCAAAATTAGGCTTCTATACCCATATTTTCAAGAGCACATAAGTAATTTGGGAGCAAGATGTATCCCACTGACTTCAAACTATAAACCCTGCTGGAGGAGCAAAGCCAGTTTGAAGAATTTTAGCTTTCTTGACTTGTGGAAGTTCAATATATTGGAAGGTGATATTCGTTGTAAATATAGCAAGGGCTATTTGCTTATCCGTTTTGTGTTTGAGTATGTAGTACTATCACAGTAAGGCTGTTCATGAAGACCAGGGCTCGTCTTTTTTTTTTTTTCTTCTTAGTATAAATGAGCATTTAAGTGTGAAATTTCCTCGGTAAAAAAAAAAGTCTATGTAAAATCTGAAATTCTACTAACAATTGGAAACCAAACAAGTACACAACACTCACTTTCTTCCCAATTTGATATCTTAGATTTTTAGTTACATATTGGTAGTTCTTTAGCAATTTAATTATATTAAAATTGATTTTTATCCACCCTGCTTCCCATGAAAGACTCATTACATAGACCAAAAGACGAGACTACAGGACATATGATCTATTTATGTGGCAGTGTTTTGCTTTTATTTCAGTAATAAAAAATGCTTGATAGAACGTAAAGCTGCTGATACAAGAACACTTTAGTGGTTGGAAGACACTTTTATAACTTATGTTGCTCACATTTAGCAATGAAAATTATACTTTGAACAATAATTCTGATATATTGACATCATTATACAAAGAAGAAAGGAGAGCTACTTACATGTGCTCAAAACTTAGTAAATTTCTCCATGTGGACAATACAATAAATATGGACATTGTGAAGACATTCATAAGAGATAACATTACCATCAGAAAGCATCCAGATCATTCAAGTCAGACAGAACCAGAATTCAGTTTAATGCTGCTTTTATTAATGTATTAGAAGAAGCTGTTGTGCTGATAGGTCAACTGTGTAACAAAATAAAGTTACTTGAGTTTTACTGGAAACAAACAAATACAGCTCTTCGTACAGTTGCTCACTTAATATTAAGTTCATGTTACAGAACTAAAACAAAGATCTAGTGTCTCTGTTGACATGTTTCTAGAATCGTGTGAACAGTACTTTTTGATTTCATTAGTGACACAATGAGAAATTTCTCTACACTGTGCAAAGTTGGATTCAGCATTTATAATGCAGTCCCAGCAAATACCACATTGGAACCAATTGGCACAGTTTAATTAGTTTCACCCTTTAAGAATCACCGTCAGTATGTATTATTTTCTGGAAAGTCTATGCCTGGTTTCTCAAATTAGTCAAGTTTTCCACTGAACTAAAGCAATTCTCTTTCATATATGGGAATAGGGCTGCATAACTAAAGCTTACAACTAACTTGAGGAAAATACGCAGCATTCACCAATAGCTACTACATTATGTTACCTGAGATACCACAATTTTTTCACATACTGTGGTGCAGTAATTTTAAGTGCTGACTTTTTAAATGGAGACTTTTGTATAGGTATTGTGAACACAGACATATAGTGCTATATCAACAACTAACAACAAAGAAGCAGAAGAACTCTTTATAGAAACAAAAACAGCCCGAGACATAAAGACTCCATTTTGTTGGTCACAGGATAGGATAATGAAAACTTTTGAGTTACTAGCACATTATTTCACTGCTTTGAAAATACAAGCTAAATATGTATATTTACGTATGGACATTAAGAAATTAAGGACATACAGGGACAAAAACACAAAACAAAAACAAAGGGGACTGATTATGTTCTCACACTGGTGTAACTCTGCTGAAATCAATTACACAATACAAGAGCACAATCAGGCCCGATATTTTAGATCCGTAGCTTGCCATTATTATAGCCTTGTGAGTAACACAGGGGTTTTGAATCTGATCTCATGTATACCAGCTTTACATGGAAGTAACTGACTCATTGATTACAATGGAGTTACTCCTAATCTACAACAGTGTAAGATTGGAATTTGCTTTGGCTTTTTTACAACTTCACGGTAAAAGCTAAAGGGACATGTTCATATAAACAAACAGAACTCTTCAGTCCTTCCCTCCTTTATTTGTCATGAAGTTCTACATACTACATGAGCTGTGAATCAAGGCAAAGTTCACAGCAAAAAATTGTAATTTACCACACCATGAGTATTCTGCTTTCAGTGCTTTTCAAAATTTACTTCCAAGAAGTGTTAAAACAAGTGATTCAATGAGAACATTAATCAATATTACTACCTCATGATAACAGAGGAAGATGATAATATCAATGTACCATATGTAAACAGGTTACATTTATACTTATGGTTTGTGGCTTTCTAATTCATGAATGGAATCACATTAGGCAATATCTGTTCACTAGTATTTGGGCTTGTTTTATGTCTTCTTAGTTACTTTTACTATCTTAGATGTTTGCAATGGTGAGTTTTAGTTTACTGATTCCTTATATAAAGTGCTCAGGCTAGTGCTCTGCCATGGTAAATGACCCAAAAGTCAGACTGCTCGCTGAAGAAGAGGCAAAAAGACAAATTCAGGTCTTTTGTCACAAAATGTCAATTTAAACTCACTGAAACGTGACCTAGGCCCTAATCTTGGCAACACTTATGCATATGTTTAACTTTACTGCTTTGAGCAGTCCCAATGGGGAAACTCAGAGTAATGAAGCTTAGCATATGCATAAGTGTTTATAGAAACAGGACATAAAAGTAAAAACATTTAGAACCATTTTCCCGTGCTTGCCCACTAGAGCCCCAACCCTGCTCCGACTGAAGTCATCAATAAAACTTCTACTGACTTAAATGGCACAAGATCAGGCCCTCAGTGCACAGAAGTAGCATGGGAAGATGGGCAGGCAAGAGACTCTAAATGCTCTCTTTATGGCACAATTTGCTTGTCTCTGCAAAGGCAGCAGGGACAGCAGCACTGTACAGATTCCTCTATAGTACTGGATTTCCATCTGTCTCTACCTCCCTTTGCAGATTAAGTTTTAAATTTGATGACTCAAAGGTCTTAGTAAAATTGATTCAACTGTTCATTGTTAAATCCACCTATCCACAACCCAAAGTCTCAGAAATCATGGATATAATGTTAAAAATCTAGGACTCCCTCATGGCAAAAAAAAATAAAAAAAATGCAGCCTTCACTGTAGGTGAAATTCATTAGTATGATCGTGCCTTTGTATACCACTCTGGTGATGCAAAGCAGCTGCAAACCCAATTTAAGTGGTCAGTTACACCATATTTTCAGCTGCTTTGTATTGCTTGAATGGCATAAAGTAGCCAGAATGCACTAGTGAATTTGGCCCTATAAATATATATTTTTAAATGTACTTTGCAAACAATGAGTGCAATAACGCACAAGTTAAACAAATTTAATGAATGCTCAAATAAATTTAATTTACTGCTTCGGTAAGCGAAAGAGGTGTTCATTTGGAAAGCTATGAAAATTTGACAATTTATCTGACAAGACAGCAGGCTTTGGGGTAAGGAAAAAAGGATGCTACTTCTCACTTCAGATAAAATGAGATATAGCATCTTCCATCCACAGATCTCACGAGCATTACAATGTTAGACCTCAACACTCCTTTACAGTAGATAGCATGCACATTTTAGAGATGTTCATACACATTAGTGATTTGCTAAAGGTCAGATGCTGACATAGCTAGGAATAAAACTCAGGAATCTTGACAGCTAGACCCTTGGTCAATACATTAGACTTTAGATAAAACTCCCATTTATAAAAACAATATGCTGTTGCTTGTAAAGAATGCCCCTTAACCAATGGAATAAAAATTTCCACAGGTGGCAAAGGTTTAAACAATTGTGATTAAAAACTAAATTTTCCTTGTTTGCCCATATGTGAACAATATTTCCTTTTTTGAGCAAATTTACAGTACGTGTTGGTCCATATGAAGAATTAAGAATGAGCACATCAATGGGTGGGAGTGCAGTAGGACGTAGCAGTAACGTTCATCTGATTGAGATGTTAAAAACTAGAACAGGACAGCCAATTTTTTTTTAAAGGTTTCTTGTAAACATAGCCTCTCTCTGAGGGAGGCCCAAGACTGGACAGGGCATCCTCCCAGCCAACTGGGGTCATGAATTGTCAGTCTGAGTGAGTAACTGCAATCTTTTTTTTCTTAATTGGTGGAACTGAGAGAACAGAAGCATGGTTTAGGTTACAATTGCCCTAATTTTGAAACTTTGCTCATACAGATACTTTTTTAGTTACACCACAAGGTCCAAATTCTGCAGGGGTGCATGAGCACAGGTCCCACTGAAGTCAATGGAAGCCTTGCATGCATCTTGCATTGTTTTCCGTACTTAGGTGAGTAATGACTAAGAACTCAGATTATTGAGAAGGGTTGATATCACTTGCTATTTATTGCGGATTAGTTATAAGAAGTCACTGTTGTACTTTCTGCAAATCTTTCAGTTCTCCAACATTTTTAGCACTCTTATTTCCTTAGCTGCTGTTCTGTGTTATGGAAATAGAATAAGGGTGTTATAATAGTTGATTTCCTAATTAAGGTATTGTCTATATAAAAAAGATAATATCCTTGACATGCATGGCAAATATAAATATACTATTTTCTTTAATCTGTTTAAAGCTGATACCTGTGGTCTCATCATTTAAAACCACTCAGGCTGGAGCCATGGTATTCTTGCCCAAATTGCTCTAAGCTGCTATTAAGTCCATGTCACGCCATATGTCCACTGTTGTTACTGTTACCTTTGTATTACTACACTAAACACCAGAAGTTTTAACGTAAAATTTATATTAATCAAATTAGAGAGGCAATACCACTGTTCTCTATCTGGTAAATGTCCCAAATTCTCCAGTGGTTATGCCCTTACTCCGATACCCCTAGCCTCTCTGTCTCCCTCTGCTTTTATGTGCACCATCCCAGCTCATGCTCATTCTCCATCTGAGTCTATCCAACCTCCCATCCCCTGGCTCCTGTCCCACTCCTCCTCTGCTTCCCCAAGCCTCTGCTTCCTGCAACCCCCTCACATTCTTTCTTGCCCCCATTTCCCACTTCTGTACATTCCAATGTGGCCATTTCCTCCTTCTCCATACTACCTGGGCGCCAGAAATTGGAATATTGAGAGCACAGGAGTGTCTCCCTGATCTCAGTTCATGTGCCCATGGCTTACAACTACCCCCCGCAGCCAGGAGCAGCATTTGGAGGAAAAGTCCTGTTCTGAGCCTTGGGTTGAAACATGCTCAGTTGCTCTGTGCAAATGGCATAAATGCAGTGCAGTTGTCACACAGGAGCTGTGAAGGGAATGGAGCATGCTCAGTGCAGATGGAATTTTCAGAAAATTTATCTGTCAAGCAAGTCTCTGAGCATGCACAAACTTCAGTTTTTCAAAGGCTTATCGCTTGGTCAAATTTGGACAAGTTTTTCTGGGGATGGTAAAGGCACACCCCTGACTCTGGGGTAAACTCCCCTGCCCAAATTTCAAGTTCCTGATCCAAAGTGTGGAAGCACTACAGCCTCTCAATGAAATAGTTGTAAGAATATTTTTAACATGGGCAAAATGTGTTGTTTGGACCTTAATGTGATCTTAGAAACATCTGAACAATTTTAGTAGGTAGGCAGAAAGAGTCAGGCAGACATCTGGGATGGATAGCTTCAGCCAAGGTGGTTAAAATTTGGCAAAGTTATAAGCAACAAAAAACTGGGTCTTATAATGGGAAGGCTTGAGCAATCATTTACAGGCAGCAGTACCAGTTTCACCTTTAAGAAAGAATATCAGTGGGGCTTGGTTCTTAGGGAATTATTCTTTTTTGATGTGTTTAAGAGTTCATACAGAAGATTCTTAATTATTAGTTTTATTTTTACTCAGTAGTCATGATCACAGTCAATGCTGTAACCAAAATGTAAAAATCTACAATAGCAATAAGCAAGGAGGTATTGTGTGGTAGATCAGATCATACCATTTTTCGAGATTCCAACTTACCAACCCTTGCTATAAATGAAAGCCTATAGAATGGAGTTGGCTAACAATCTCAGGGAAAAAAGTTCTGTCCACAGTGCTTAGGGAAATCCTGTTAGCAATAACCATGAAACATTCAAAACATAGTCAAGTTGTATAGCTGGCATGGTTCTGATTCCAGTGTAGACAAAGGCCTTACTCATCAGATAAGCTATAGCTACTAGAGTGGGGAAGGGGAAAGCTATGGACCAAAAGCATAAATTACTACTTCTAAAAAATCTGGAATTCCTGGTGTGTTCACTCCTGACAAAGATATGAATAGAAAGGCAATTATTCTAAAAAGATACAGAGAAACCATTTATCTTTCTGATAAATGGGGGAAAATATATATACTTAGTGAGAAATCTATTACTGTCTCCTGATATCAACATTTGGAGAAATTAAGTTTGTTTCAAAAATAAGGCATTACATGTTATACACAATATACAAAACAACAACTTGAGACAAACAATCTTTAAATCCAAACTTGCAAAAAGTATTTTACAGAAACTGGTCACAGTGCACTGAACTCATTCCTTCTTTTCCTAGCAGTTTCATTTTAAATGACTTGGGAACTACATTAGAGTGCAATCTGACAGCAAACAGAAATGAAGTGCTATTAACACCAGAAATATTAATACTAATCAGTATAACAAGTCTGCTGTTGAGATCAAACCTAAATAATATTCTGAGGAATAAGAAACATAGTGCCTTTCAGTAGAGTTGCCAGGAACAACAACAACATAATCCCCAAAGCCAAGTAACATCCATATCAGATAGCATACGTTTCTGTACTTTAAAACCCTTAAGTATTTCCAGCTTCATTCCAATTAAAATACATAATATATCACACATACATGCTTACACTTAAGTGGCACTCATGGCTTTTGTACAATAAAGGTTTAGTGAAAATATACATCTTAACACTTAAAACTAAAGTACAAATATACAATATCTGTAAGCCCATACATAATTTTTTACATTTATAATACACTTTACATCGATAAAAACAGAGTTCACTCATCCTTTTATTTTTTGGCTACAATTCTCTGATTTAGAGTTTAGAGAACTCCTCTTCATCATCAATGTAACCAGATTTAAAACAGACCTGAGAAGAGACAAGACAAAATGGCTGCATTTAGTTAAATAAGTAGCACAGCTGGTGTTTTGTGGTTGGCTTGTTTTTTTTAAATAGAGTCCATACGTATTCTTTTATAGAGTCCATATAATTTTTCTACTAAATAAGCAGTTTTGTGGATAGCAAAAGGAAGCAGCAGCCACCTCAAACCAAAGCTCAGACCATTTTCACTTCATCTAACCTTATTTTAATTCTTTCCTTGTGAAGTCAGTAACAGAAGACAAGATTTATAAACAGTATTTCATAGCCAATTGAAGGACCTCAACCCATAAAATATTTGCAAACATTCTTCATCAATACAAAGCCCAGTTTTTGAGGACACCTTAGGCAAAAGAAAAATTATAATCAGCAATACAAGTGCAAAGCAAAACTGTGGTCAAAAGACCAACATTTTGACTGCAGCCATGCTAGCCTAGGAACTATTGGTACATTTGCAAATTATTTTTCATTCACCAGCTGGGAATAGCACAGTGCCTGCAAAAGCTGAAAACAGTATTTTGTTATGTAGTCTCCTGTACATCAGCCAGAGATTACTGTACTGGATGAATCAGTAACAAAACGTCATATTACTGTATAAATTAACCTACATATTTTGGTTCTATGTTTCAAGGCCTTAGTGAATTTTCTGATACTCGGACAGTGTAGGGATTAAAATATTTATTTTATATTTCTAATATGAATAATTGAATGTCCACATTCAATATAAACAGTTTCAAATCAAAATAATGCAGATGTCTAGTCTTCCCTCAGTGTAGCTATCTAGCTCTCAATAACTTAAATGGGAATCATTCATAGGGGCATCCAAAGAAGACTAGATTCCTGATTAATGTATAGGCTGGTAACACATCATTCCTATGTTAAAAACAAACTGGAAATTTTCTTATAGGTATAGATCAAATATATTTTCTAAAAATGGTACTCTGTTGTTTTTCCTTGTTTAAAAAGTCTTTTTTATCATAACCAAAAGGTCAGTTCACACCAACATTCAAATGCCCAATCAATGACAAAAATGTTTAATGTGCTATTATAATGCACAGCTATAATGTGGATGCTTCATAATTTGTTCCTAGCAATTTAAAAGAATTAAATCTCTATTGAAAGCCAACATTATTTCTATGGTTCTTTACTGGGATGAACTCATCCTTCCCAAAACAATTTCACTCTGAATTTGTATGTGCAGAGCAAACAAAATTGCATATGCTGGTCTGCATGTGGAACACACTAGTAAACAGCCTTTGGTCAAATATATATGCAAGTAGACTATATTAAAACAACCTATGTTTCTCATGTCTTTTATGGTAAATATTTTGGGGTGCGATTCCTAAAGATTGCTCAATTTTAAGATATTTTAATATATTTATTAAACATTAGGTCTTAGAAGTGGAGTCAACTTGCTCATTGGGGAACTGTAAGCGAGCGCGGACTCACCCCTGTGGCGCCTCCTGCTGGTCGTCCAGGGAATTAGCTCTCCCAGCGTCTGGAGCGCCCTCTGCAGGCTGGTGATCCAGCTGCCACTGGCCCGTGTCCCTCCCAGGACCCCGGTGCCTCTTTCTCTGGGTCTCCCCCCTCCCAGGGGAACCCTCCACCCACTATCCCCACCTTGCCTCAGTCATAGGCTACTGCCAGTCTCCAACTAGCCCCCACACCCTGGGGCAGACTGCAGTGTCAGCCACTCATCATAGGCTAGGTTGGGGTTGGACCTGCTGCCCCTCTCTGGAACCCAGTGCCTCTCTGGAGCCTTGCACCAGGCCCTGCAGCCTGGGGAGTTGCCAGCCTGGAGCTCCCCAGCCCCTCTGGCCTTTCCCCAGCCCTGCCTCACTCTAGGCACCCTGAGCTTCCCAGCAGCCAGGCCCTTCTCTCTCTGAAGGCAGAGAGAGACTCCTAGTACCTGTTGGCCTTTGCTAGGCCGCAGCCTGGGGCTTTCCAGGCTAGAGCTCCCCGGCTCCTCTGCCTTCCCCCAGCTCTGCTCCACTCAGGTACTCCGTTCCTAGCTCCCTGCAGCCAGGCCCATCTCTCTCTACAGACAGAGAGACTGTTTGGGCTTCTGGCTCGCAGCCTCTTATAGGGACCAGCTGGGCCTGATTGGGGCGTGGCCCAGCTGCCGCTGCTTCCCCAATCAGCTCCGGCTTTCCTTCCCAGCCCAGGGCTGGCTTTAACCCTTTCTGGGCCAGAGCGGGTGACCACCCCGCTACAGGAACCCATATATATCTACACCATCTCCCAATCAACAATAACTTATCTCAAAATATACACACACCCCTAAATATCCTGATGTTTGTCTCCTAACATTTCTTCTTCGGAGTCACTGTCCCTTCAGTGATCATATCAGACATCTACATTTAGTCCAATCTACAGTTTTCATGATTTTTTTCCATTATAAGCCTTTTTTATAAATAGTGGGAGACTGTCATTTGATAAACATTTTAAATTAATTTAAAAAGCAAAGGCAAAAAAGTATTATATATTTGTATTGTATAAGAAAAAACAAGAAGCCATAGGCAGTACTCTTACCCCTCTCATGAACAGTCTGTGAAAGAAGCCTCTCTTTGGTCTAGGAGTATCTTTGCTCATATCTAGGTCTGGTGACAAAGTGACATCAGTTTCATATATATTGACCTCTTGAAAGCATTCTGTTTCAATCATCTACATGGAAAGAGAAGAGATACAAATGAAAAACTCAGTCATATAAAGACCCCCAGACATTATTCCAGTTCATGCAAGATGCATAACAACTGGATTCTTTGCTGAACCAGGGCCACATAGAGGAAGACACAAAATAGCTTTAACCACCTTTGTGCAAACTAAAAGGTATTTTATTTTACAATTAGCTACTCTCAGTCCCGGAAAGCCAACACAGCTGACAGGGATCAGCAGGACACAGCTGCTTCTCTAGCCACACCCTCTCTATTGCACAGGCAGGTCCACTAGATTTATGGCTGCTTTGTGACAGTAATCAGGCAAAAAGCAGACACAGCATAGCCATAAATCTGGGCCCTTGTATGAATAAACTAAGACCAGCTTTCTATAATTCTTGCTTGAACCATAACATAAAAGCACTCATTGCCCCACAACCCCCTGCCCCAACACACACACACTTTGCTGCTGAATTTCCATTGCCCAAACTGCAACATGCACAACTTCTTGAACTGGATTTAATCCATGCCAGATACATAAACATGGATATCTCTTTCTCCCATCTTCTGTTTCAGGGCAGCCTAACCTGGAGTAGGTGAAGCTGGATATGCAATCTCATTAATTACAATCAGTCCAGTGTGCCAGCCACATTGGTAGGGGGAATTAACTCTATACATAGTCCTAAATGAATTCATTCATTAGTCAGTTTGGAATACTTATTTAGGAAGCAATATCTAGTAATGTTTGACTAAAGTAATAACTGCTTGTTCTGAAAACCTAGAGCAAGGAGAATCCACAGAGTTCTACACTGTGGCTCCTGGCTGCTCTCAACATGAATACACAGGTATGATCTATTTGAGACCCCTGTAATAACAGCTAACGCTGAGTAAATTTATTTTTTTGTACTTTAAATGGCACTCCTTCAGGTCCCACTGCTTTGAATGATAGTATTAGAAATCTTTCAGAGACAGGATAAAAACAAGAAGTGTGCTCATTGTAGCGGATGCTATTGTTTTCTGGGCAGTATTCACTAAAACATAGGATGGTGCAGCTTCCATCTGTTCAATTTTATGCAAGTTAAGTGTGGTCCTTGGGCTCCTGTCAAATCGTCAATGGGGCTGTTAGTTGGGAACATTCTGGAGCAAATGCCTGAAGTAAAAAGGAAGCTTCATCATAAAGCCTGGTTAAGGAAGTTAAACAGTTTTGTATTTTTTAATGTTCATTATTGTGACACTAACACAAACAGGACTTGTTCAAAGTACAGTACCTCATTTTGCCAAGGGATTGAGACACAACCTGTAACAAATTTGGAATAGAAGTCATCATCTGTAGTATCCAGGTTCACTCCTTTTACTGTGGAGAATTGCTCTATATCCAAGACATCCTTACAATACACTGCACGTGGCTGCAATATGAAACAAACAATGATTGCTTCTTTGAGAGAATTTTTATTTTCAGAAAAAATTGGGCAATTAAAAAAAATATATCTTAGGTTCACATTGTTGCCTGTTCACTATTTATTACCTGAACACCGAAAGGATACTACTACACCCTCTAGACTAGTACTGCTTAACAAGTGGCGTGAGACCTGTAGGGGGTCATGAAATGACACCCGGTGGGTTGCATGCAACCAAGAGCAGCAAAATTAATGGTCACTGGGACCCAGGGGGAGCCCTGACAGAGAAAGGAAGTACTATAGCAGCTTGCTCCCTCTCACCTCCTGAGGCTGTGGCAGTTGACTCCTGCTCTGCCCACTGACTCCCAATCCCAGGGAAGTTTCTCAGTACCCAACCTTCATTTGTCAGGGCAGTGGAAGTAGTGATTTAAAGAGCTGGGGAACCAACTTCACAGCCCCCTGGAGCTGTACTTCGACATGGGTCTCAAAACCCTTTACAAAAGGAAGTGCCATATAAACAGCTAAATATCATCATTAGACAACACTGAATTATATTTGCATTGTGTTGCCCATATAAATAATTTTGTTAGGACTCTCTGGAGATAGGGCTCTCTTAAGTCTCTGCACAAAATTCAGGTCAATCATCTACAAATATTGCCACCTCTCTATTCAACCCATTTTGCAGATAATAACTAGCTTCTGCACCCTTCCTATTTTCCAGTGCAAATTGATTTAATTAGCATAGAAGTATATTGTGTCTATTTAAGTACTAGACACATCTGTCTCATCTACTTACATCTGGTAAAAACGGAGGTTCTAACATGTTTGCTTCCAGTCTCTTGAAGTTAATATTCTTGAAAATGGGATGCTGCTTTACAGCAGCAGCCCCATCTCCAGTACACCCCAATCGTTCCTTTGGATCTTTGGCAAGTAACTGCACAGAAATAGTAAATATATCACTGAATTAGTCTTTTATACATGCCCTTTTAAAAATGATCTTTACAGTATTTTTCAATAGAAAAATATATATAGGGTTTTTTTGGCTCCTTTGCTTACTGAAATCTGCAATTGAATGCTGTACTAAAATGTTAACTTTTAAAGAACTGGAAATCTGAAATATGTGGCTTAAGAGCATTAAGGTATTTTCGTTAGACCAGTTTAAATTACAAACATTCTGCTTTTTAATTATTATAGGTTCTACCCGTAGTTTAATGAGCTGCTAAGTTATCTCTATGTACTTATGTTTATATACTTGGTGATCATATATGCTTTGCCACATACCTTGCTTTCCTCATATGCAGATCAAAAATTGTTTCAGTATCTTAGTAACTCTAGACAAGATATTTTTGTAAATCAACCATAACAAACATATATATTATAAATGTTTATTTTTCTAAAAAACTTTTCAACTGTGTAAATGCATGTTATCTACCAAATTTAACTGGATTTTACTTCAGTCAATAAAGGTAAAAAAATCAAGCTGTCCTATTACATGGTCTTTTTCTTTACACAAGAGAACTAATATGCTGCTTTTCTACTACATCTTTCCCATATTAAATCCTAGGTTTTTTCTGTTGAGATGGCTTAACTCTGCCCTTGATTATGCTACGTTCAAACTGTGGTTTAGCTTGAGGATATGGACTACGGCATCTATAAAGTACACCATTTTGTAAGTTGCAACGCAACAAACATGATGAAAAGAAGTCCTCAGTTCCTAAGTCTGACAACAACAGCATGGAACTGTTTATGGACTTCTATCATATCAATAGTTGAATCACAAAAAGAGATGAAAACGACCTATGCAGGTCACCTAAGGCATGTCACCTAAATTATGAAAAATTTCCAACAAAATAAAGACACTAAAATTTAAAATTTCAGCTCTTTAAAGACTGTTAGAAATTTAATTTCCAAACCTCTACGTCTCTTCACCCACCATCCTGCAGATGGATTTTGCCTCCTCTGAGAATTTGTCCGAGTACACTTCCTGGTCTTCCTTCACTCTTCGGTCTATCTCATTCAGTTTGACCTTTTCCTTACGCTTCCTGAATGGTGATTGTCCCTGAATCATTTCATAAATTAGGCAGCCAAGACCCCACCAGTCAGGGCTGAATGTATAGCTTTCATTGTTGAGGATTTCTGGAGCTACCAAAAATAAAAAATAGAAAGATTAGTATGTTTTAGTTTTTTTCCATTATTTGCTCAGTAAAACAAATCCACTAAGCTAACATTGCACTCTCCTAAAAACAGACTGTACAGTAATAGTGGATGTCCAGAGTTAAAGAAAGTCCTCATTCCCATATTAAGGACTCTTTTGCTCAGCTAACTGTAGGTCCTTAATTGCTTCTTTTCTAGATCAATATGACCTTTAAGCCATTTTTTAAATGAAGGTAAAATTTTCACAAGCTAAGCACCTAAGTGACTTAGGAGTCCAAGCCACATTTTCAAAAGTGACTTGTGCACTTAGGAGCTTAGAGTCAAACAATGTCAATGAGATTTAGGTGCTTTTGAAAATTTTACCCAGAATAATTAACTTTCTGAGATGGCTAGATCTAAAATTTAATTTTGTAATTTTATCAAGCATGACCTTGTGAAGCTGGCAGACCAGGTGCCAGCTCATGCCAAGGTCCCTAGGCCTCATTGAACACTTTAAAATGCATCGCTGGAAACCATTCTTGCTTACTTGTTTGTTAGCATTATCAAAATTAATATCAGAGTTATAACAATGTGTTTAGACTTTATGGAATGCTTGTGGGATGCTGCATATATTAATCCTACTTATATCTGTATCCCATGTTATAAGGTAATGTTTAAACATTTTCTCTGTAACTATAAAAATGTTTGTTAAGACTGTAAATTCCCCACAGTCAGGAGACAAGCATTACCATGTGCAAAATATTAATTTACCCCAAAAGGTGTTATTTCCTGGCCATCTGGAAGGACTACTGAATCCAAATGGGTCATTGCGGAATAAAGACTTTGTCGATTGTTCTCCCCACCCACCCATGAAGAGGTTATGTGCAGGGGCTTATCCTATCAGCTTAGATTCTATTGGGAGAGGAGGGGGGAATAAAAATCCCTGACAAGGAGAAACTGGATTTTTTATGGTGTCTGGACTCTCCGGGACAAATATTCCTAAACATAAGCAAGAGATCCCCATGCTGCCTAGCCTGGGCCAGCCCGAAAAAACATATAGAGCTGCTTATTATAGAAGTTTATAGTACCTTTTTAACCCTAAGATGAACTCATTTGTGTACATATGTTTTTTAACCTTGTTAAAAAAACAACTCTTATTTATTTTCTTAGTTAATAAATCTTTAGTTAGTTTATTACAGGATTAACTACAGGCGTTGTACTCAGATCTCAGCCCAAAGACTACTGACCTGAGGTAAGTGATTAGTCCTTTGGGACTGGGAGTAACCTGAATATTGTGATTTTTGGTATAAAATGA
Source organism: Platysternon megacephalum (assembly GCA_003942145.1). Lineage (NCBI taxonomy): Eukaryota > Metazoa > Chordata > Testudines > Platysternidae > Platysternon > Platysternon megacephalum. The sequence continues at coordinate 4,806,056 of QXTE01000046.1, forward strand.
CCATCTATCACATAGTCCAGCTTGCCTGGGTGGCAAGATAGACTAGAATGCCCAAGGGGACTGTCTGGGCCTGCATAGTAAGACTGGTTAGTATGTTAGTAGTTACACTTGTTACTGGGTTGGTGAAATCTAATGATATAATATACAATCAGTCTGGGGTTTCTGCCCTGCTTTTTGACAGTCAGCCTTGAGGCTGGAACTCACGGTCGTGAGCCATTACAGACATCATGACACACCTATTCACATACTGTATCTTTTCTTCACACTAATAATATCCCAAAACCAAATCAAACCCAGTATGATTCTGTATTCTAGAGTCACCTATACTTAAGCAAGTGTAATAGACCTCACTAGTATGGTTTAGCTAGCTAAAAGCATTTTACATACCCATATATCCAACTGTTCCAACCCGCCCTCGGACTGTTTCTCCTTCTGGGATCTGCACAGCTAATCCAAGATCTGAAATCCTGATGTGCCCTGTTTACATTGAAATTCATTATACAAATTCAACAAGGAATGAAGTATTAGCATTTTCAAATATATGGGATTTCCATAGTATCCTTCACCCTCCATCCCACCAAATCACTTATTAGGCCTAAGACATTACCTACACCAACAGAAGGGCTTCTCCCACGGGCATAGGTAGCGTATCTCCCCGAGAGGTGGTATTTAGTTCAACCGAAGAATTCTTCAGTCTACCTAGCGCTGGTCTATAAGGGGGGTTAGGTTAGTATGGCTACATCTCTGAGGGGTATGGATTTTTCACACCCCTGACAGACTTAGTTATCCTGAAGTAAATTACACCCCCTTGAGAGACATAGCCATAAGCTCTTTAATCAATTTAATCAAAAAACATCTTTGTGTGGTCTTATCCTTCCATTTTACAAATTGGAAAAAATGAGGCACAGAACTGATATGCTCAAATTCACACAAGAAATTTGTGGCTGAGCATGGTACAGAATACTTCACATGAAAACATGACTGTAGGCTGAATAGGCTTTATGAGTTTCCATTTCAACTCCTATGTTTATTCAGCAGCCACAGGAATGGCAATATAGTATCATATTTAAGTCTTTATTATACTGTATTAAGCTTCTTGACTTCTTAGTAGAACATTGGAGCTTGCTCCATTTCATTCTTTACATAAGAAAGATTATGCAAAATTATCAGTTTCCTCTCAAAGACATTGTAATAACTAGAACAGAGTGGAAAGCAGAATATCCATCCCACAGGAAATTCTGATATTTCAACATTTGTTTCACATACTGAATCAAAATGTTTCAAAGAACAAGTTCCAAATCAAAAATTTTTGAAAGTGTAAAATTAAATTAAATTAAATTATTTTCAAGTCAGTTCAACATTAAACTGCATCAGCCAATGGTTCTGCAATGCCTCAAGGAGTTGTAATTCAGATGTGTCATGCCCTTATTCCTCTGCATAGGACAGGCTCCCTAATCAGATTACGTCTACTATGATACACTACACTCATTTAACTCCCATAAAGCACCATGTTGCTTGGTGAGACGGGAGACCACAGTGCATCAGGGGAGAGAGTCCACCCAGGGAGCCCATTCCAAAGGGAAAAATGGGAGCAACACAAATTACCCAAACTACAACTTTCATGAGATACTGTGTCACCACAGGCAGTTGCAATTTAATGTTGAACTGACTCAAAATTAAATATTTTGGTTCAGTTCAACAAACCAAAATATTTTGATTTGGGTTGGATCTATTCCTAACAAACTAATTGATTTTTGTACTGCGGGGGAAAAAATCAAAATAATCAGGCAAAAATCTAAATTTTCCCACGCAAAAAAAAAAAATCAGTTCGGTAGAAATTGTATTTTCCATTGGAAAAATCATTTAAATGGAAAATTTCCAACCAGCTTTAGTAATAAGATAAAGAAAACACATTTTGATAGCTTTTAGGACAGGGGCAGTGTCTTCATACATGTTTGTACAGTGCCTAGAATAGTAGGGCAATCTCAGTGGGGGGTCTCTAAGCGTAACTGTAGTATGAATATTACATAATTTTGCATACAGCATTTAGAAGCAACTGATAAAAATGAAGAATATCAAATATAAATTAGCACACAAGTGGAAGATCCTAGACACAAACTAGACTTTTCACAAAAAAATCTTGTAAATGGGAAGACAGTGATAAAAATAGATTTTACATAAATGATGATGCCCCATTTTGTAATTGTCTCAGACTAAGTCTTTTACTCCTGGGGAAATTCTGTACTACTGTTCACGCCTGTATCAATTCTTGTTTGCAGAATTCAGGTAAATTGTCTTCCAGTCAACCCCGTGAAGACCTCAATTAGCCACATTAGATCCAGTGCTAAAAGCTGTCTGAAAGAATCAAGGAATGAAATTGCAGTGTGTTCTATTACTTTGGGTAAAGCAAGAACAGCCAATCTTTTTTCCACTCATATAAGCACACTTGCATGCTAATATTTTATTAATTGTGTCTCTGGTATTGTAGGGAAATTGCTAAACCACCTTAAATATCTTTGCACTGTACTCAGAATACATTTATACATTTTTAGTGTACGTGCCAAGAAGTTTATGTTTATTTACCACAGTCATCAAGGAGAATATTTTCAGGCTTCAAGTCTCTACAAAGCAAACAAAACAAAAAGCCAGTTATCTAAAAGGGAAAATTATAGCCACTATCAAGTGTGGGTTTTGCAGAAACTACAAAATTGCTTTCCTTAGAAAAGTATGACTTAAGTGTGAAGAGACTATAAGAATCTCAAGTTTTGCAACTTTATCGTTTATAATACATATTTAAACAACAACCTGATGAACTATAGATTAAGAAGTTTTACAGTAGAAATTGTCAGAAACTGATCGCCTTCCCTCCCAGCAGAAGACTTTGATGAATCCAAAACAAAATTTCCCTGGAAAATGTTGACTTCGGGGGATGGGAGAAAATCTAAACCCATACACATCAAAACACACACACAAAAAGATTTTAGGCAAAACCCGGGTGTTCAGTGTTTTGACAGAAAAGTTGACTTTTCCTTGGAAAGCAGATACTCTTCAGGAAAAATATAATGTAGCTGATTTTCAATGAAACATTGGGTTTTCAGCTACATTAAATTTTTTGAACTTGAATCTGATCCCAATATAGGTAGAGAACATAAGAACATAAGAATGGCCATACTGGGTCAGACCAAAGGTCCATCCAGCCCAGTATCCTGTCTGCCGACAGTGGCCAATGCCAGGTGCCCCAGAGGGAGTGAACCTAACAGGTAATGATCAAGTGATCTCTCTCCTGCCATCCATCTCCACCCTCTGACAAACAGAGGCTAGGGACACCATTCCTTACCCATCCTGGCTAATAGCCATTAATGGACTTATCCTCCATGAATTTATCTAGTTCTCTTTTAAACCCTGTTATAGTCCTAGCCTTCACAACCTCCTCAGGCAAGGAGTTCCACAGGTTGACTGTGCGCTGTGTGAAGAAGAACTTCCTTTTATTTGTTTTAAACCTGCTGCCCATTAATTTCATTTGGTGGCCCCTAGTTCTTATATTATGGGAACAAGTAAATAACTTTTCCTTATTCACTTTCTCCACACCACTCATGATTTTATATACCTCTATCATATCCCCCCTTAGTCTCCTCTTTTCCAAGCTGAAAAGTCCTAGCCTCTTTAATCTCTCCTCATATGGGACCCGTTCCAAACCCCTAATCATTTTAGTTGCCCTTCTCTGAACCTTTTCTAATGCCAGTATATCTTTTTTGAGATGAGGAGACCACATCTGTACGCAGTATTCAAGATGTGGGCGTACCATGGATTTATATAAGGGCAATAAGATATTCTCCGTCTTATTCTCTATCCCTTTTTTAATGATTCCTAACATCCTGTTTGCTTTTTTGACTGCCGCTGCACACTGCGTGGACGTCTTCAGAGAACTATCCACGATGACTCCAAGATCTCTTTCCTGATTAGTTGTAGCTAAATTAGCCCCCATCATATTGTATGTATAGTTGGGGTTATTTTTTCCAATGTGCATTACTTTACATTTATCCACATTAAATTTCATTTGCCATTTTGTTGCCCAATCACTTAGTTTTGTGAGATCTTTTTGAAGTTCTTCACAGTCTTCTTTGGTCTTAACTATCTTGAGCAGTTTAGTATCATCTGCAAACTTTGCCACCTCACTGTTTACCCCTTTCTCCAGATCATTTATGAATAAGTTGAATAGAATTGGTCCTAGAACTGACCCTTGGGGAACACCACTACTTACCCCTCTCCATTCTGAAAATTTACCATTTATTCCTACCCTTTGTTCCCTGTCTTTTAACCAGTTCTCAATCCATAAAAGGATCTTCCCTCTTATCCCATGACAACTTAATTTACATAAGAGCCTTTTGTGAGGGACCTTGTCAAAGGCTTTCTGGAAATCTAAGTACCCTATGTCTACTGGATCCCCCTTGTCCACATGTTTGTTGACGCCTTCAAAGAACTCTATTAGATTAGTAAGACATGATTTCCCTTTACAGAAACCATGTTGACTTTTGCCCAACAATTTATGTTCTTCTACGTGTCTGACAATTTTATTCTTTACTATTGTTTCAACTAATTTGCCCGGTACTGCCATTAGACTTACCGGTCTGTAATTGCCGGGATCACCTCTAGAGCCCTTTTTAAATATTGGCGTTACATTAGCTATCTTCCAATCATTGGGTACAGAAGCTGATTTAAAGGACAGGTTACAAACCATAGTTAATAGTTCTGCAATTTCACATTTGAGTTCTTTCAGAACTCTTGGGTGAATGCCATCTGGTCCCGGTGACTTGTTACTGTTAAGTTTATCAATTAATTCCAAAATCTCCTCTAATGACACTTCAATCTATGACAATTCCTCAGATTTGTCACCTACAAAGGACGGCTCAGGTTTGGGAATCTCCTTAACATCCTCAGCCATGAAAACTGAAGCAAATAATTCATTTAGTTTCCCTACAATCACTTTATCGTCTTTAAGTGCTCCTTTTGTATCTCGATCGTCCAAGGGCCCCACTGGATGTTTAGCAGACTTCCTGCTTCTGATGTACTTACAAAACATTTTGTTATTACCTTTTGAGTTTTTGGCTAGCTGTTCTTCAAACTCCTTTTTGGCTTTTCTTATTACATTTTTACATTTAATTTGGCAGTGTTTATGCTCCTTTCTATTTACCTCACTAGAATTTGACTTCCACTTTTTAAAAGATGCCTTTTCATCTCTCACTGCTTCTTTTACATGGTTGTTAAGGAACAGTGGCTGTTTTTTAGTTTTTTTACTGTGTTTTTTTAATTTGGGGTATACATTTAAGTTGGGCCTCTATTATGGTGTCTTTGAAAAGTGTCCATGTAGCTTACAGTGATTTCACTATAGTCACTGTACCTTTTAATTTCTGTTTAACTAACCTCCTCATTTTTGCATAGTTCCCCTTTCTGAAATTAAATGCCACAGTGTTGGGCTGCTAAGGTGTTCTTCCCACCACAGGAATGTTAAATGTTATTATATTATGGTCACTATTTCCAAGCGGTGCTGTTATAGTTACCTCTTGGACCAGATCTTGCACTCCACTCAGGACTAAATCTAGAATTGCCTCTCCCCTCCAAGAAGCAGTCATTTAAAGTATCGAGAAATTCTGTCTCTGCATTTCGTACTGAGGGATAATTGAAATCCGCCACTATTATTGAGTTCTTTATTTTGATAGCCTCTCTAATCTCCCTTAGCATTTCATAGTCACTATCACTGTCCTGGTCAGGTGGTTGATAATAGATCCCTACTGTCTTATTCTTATTAGAGCATGGAATTACTATCCATAGAAATTCTATGGAACATGTGGATTCATTTAAGATTTTTACTTCATTTGATTCTACATTTTCTTTCACATATCGTGCCACTCTCCCACACACACACCCCTCCCCCCGACCTGTTCTGTCCTTCCGATATATTTTGTACCCCGGAATGATTGTGTCCCATTGATTGTCCTCACTCCACCACGTTTCTATTATATCAATATCCTCCTTTAACACGAGGCACTCTAGTTCACCATTTTATTATTTGTAATAAAAATAATTGTAATAAATAAGGACAATCCTGAATAAAAGAAGAAGATGCATTGAACAACTTAGATCAAATTAAAACTGGTAAAACTTCAAGATTCATATTCACAAATTAACCCATTTCTTGGCAATACATCTTCATTTCATTATTCTTAGAATAATGGTGACGTGAATTTGCTCATGTTCAAGTTTTACTGAGTATTTAACCAGTGAGATCAGCTAGATGAGACTATTTAGGAGATCAACAAAACAGTGAAGTCAGTGCAATATTTTTCTCCAAGCAAATGAAGATTCAAAACACACACATGGCAAAGGATTAAAACTATGTGATTTAAAACCATGGTTTTCAGCCTGTGGTCTGTGGAGTTCCACAGACGATGTCTAAGGGATCCGTGAAAGGTAACGGTGAAAATAAAGTTTCAAATTCCAGAAAAGACATTCAATTTTTCTGATCAATCAAAAGTATATGAATACCCCCACCTGCCGGTCAAAACCCAGAAGTGTTGTCCTTACCATAGAAGCCCACAGTTTAGCACCTTTTCTCACACTGCGTCAAATGCCATGCCTAGCACATGCAACATTTAGTGTTAAAACTGACTGACTGAACCAAATGTAAGTCTAAGACTTCTGTGTAGGGGCCCGTGTACCACTGGTTGAATTTCCAAAGGGGTCCTCGATTTGGAATTTTTTTAGGGGTCTGCAAATGAAAAAAGGGTTGAAAACCATGGATTTAAGAGACTACAAAGATAATGGTGGTCAGAAGCAACGGCGTATTATCGCCTAGGCCAACAAGGCCTAGGCCTAGGGCGGCAAATTTGCTCGCATCCCCCCTGGCCCTGCCCCAGCTCCGCCCCTTCCCCAAATCCCCGGCCCGCCTCCTCCCCCGGGCGCGCCACGCTTCCCTCCTTCCAGCTCCCTCCCAGGCTTGCTGCGCAAAAGCGCTGGGAGGGAGGGAGGAGAAGCAAGTAGCGGCGCGCTCAGAGGAGGAGGCAGAGCGGAGGTGAGCTGGGGCCGGCGGGCGCGGGGAATAACCCTGGGCAGGGAACCGCTCCCCACCTCAGCTCACCTCCGCCATCCCCCAAGCGCACCGCAACTCCCCTTCTCCCCCCTCCCTCCCAGGCTTGCCCCAGGGGAGCGGAAGTGAGCTTGGGGGGAGGGAGGGGGTGGCAAATTTGTTAATCCGCCACTGGTCAGAAGGTAGTGATTTGGAAGGCACTTTACATAGAGAAAGTTAAGAATATTTTTAAAAGACTACATAAATTTTAGGCTGAAAAATCTAATCTACTTTAAGAATTCAAATCTGTTTGGGTAAACTATGGCATGTAAATTCTAAACACAATACTCTCTGCCTAATTGGGACAACTCCCAGGGAACTGATTAAAACCTAACCATACTTAATAGCAATGACTGTTGCTTAATGGGACAGTAATTAATTTCTGGCATGATTTTGACAGCCATTAGCTCAAGAGCTACTGGAGCTACAATTCAGCTGTTAAATGGTGCCTAAGATGAGTTTCCAGGCCTGGTGGTTTGCGAGATATTGGACTTTGGAACTGTCCATGGTCCCTTGGCCTGATGGTGCTTTTTCTTCTTGGGCTGCTGTTATTTGAGGCAGCAGCTTTTTCTTTCTGCAGTGGCAACAGTCACCATCCTTGCTGGAAACTCAGGCCCCAATCCTGCATTGTGATCATAGAATCATAGAATATCAGGGTTGGAAGGGACCTCAGGAGGTCATCTAGTCCAACCCCCTGCTCAAAGCAGGACCTAATCCCAACTCCCTAAGTATGTAACACTGTACTTGAATGGACCACAATACAGGATCAGGGCCACAGTAGGCAATTTTAATATTGGGAATGGAGGCATCATGACTGGACCTTTTTCTGAAGCCAGGGAAACATGAGAAGATTGAAAGAGGCATAGTACTAAAACTGGATTTTAAAAAAAATAAATATTAGAAATTAGACAAGGGCTGGTTCTGTGGCCATCATGTTTTACATGGAAGCACACGTATAAAAACCCAAACCATCATAAGACTACACAGAAACCCAGCTGCACCTTAATGTTTGAGAAGTGTATTAAAATCCGTGGATGAAAGGTGCTGTAAGTACAGAATACTGTTAATATTCATGCTTAATGGGGGCACATTTCAGTGATTTAGTGAGATGCAAAGAACAGAGAACTAGCATGAGACACATGGTAAGGATATAAGCATCACTAAAAGCAGTTTTCAGTCCCTCCTTTGCTGTAATACATGTACAGAGTGATCCCATGTCCTGGAAAACCAGGAATGTCCTTGTTTTCAGTGCCTGTGCATGTATGTTTTTCAAAACAGTGTTCTGTCCCAGTTTTTGTAACCCCTTGAAGACTCTGGCCAGCTGCAAGAGCTGCTAGCCAGCAAGGCTGGACACTAGGTTATCAAGTGCAGGGACCAGCTACCAACAGGCTGGTCACATACTGCCATGTTTCCTTCCTCTTCCATGAGCATGACAGACAGATACTCTTGAAAACCTGGACTCTTTGAGGGCTAGTGCAGCTTCCCGGTCTTGTTACAAAAACTCTCTCCCCAGTACTTCCCAGGCACATAATCCTACTACAAAGATGCTCATAACCCTACTATGCTGCACCAAGAGTGGGACAGTAGGAAAGAAAGGGAAGCAAGTTGTAACCCTCTCTTCCATAAGTACAGATTTTTCTCTTGGAAAAAATCTGGTCACCGTTATCTAGGCAGGAAATGTCAGAACAGCTTCATGACTGCCTAATCTTGGCTGTTAGCTTGCTTTTACATGCCAACAACTTACGGTGATATGCTATGCAGAGTCTCACAAGCTGCCACCAAGCAGGCTCATTTCCAATGCAGGTAGTGCCCTCCTCCCAACTCTGGGCTGTCCTTTAAAACACAATGGGCCCCTGTAGCTCCCTTGACAACAATATTACTATCAAAATAGTAGGCCTCACTCTCTATTCCCTTACTGGCATCAGTTTAACTTCTTTGGAACAGACGAAACTAAATTGGTGTAAAAAAGAGAAGAATTAAGTCCAGTGACTCTTCTTAATGGTAGAGCTATGGCAATAAAGGATTTTTCAGTTTGCCAGCAATTCCAGGGGAAAAAAAAAATCTGAAGAATAATTTGATTCAGGCCAAACAAAACATTTTGTTCAACCCAAAACATTTCAATTTTGACCATTTAACATATTTTATTTTAAAATATAAAGTTATTTGGAAACTGAATAAAAGAAATTGAAATGTTCATTTGGAAATTGTTGAAATGAAAACAATTGGATTAAGTCAACACAAATTTGCTGTGTTTCAGTGTTAGTGAATCTGCATTTTTTTTTTTGCCAAAACAAAAAACCAAAACCCATGACTTCCAGTCAAAAAAATTTCACTCTGTCATTGGTGATGAGCAAGGTGTCCTAATAAAGAAAATTATATTGGTTCAAGTTAATCCTGCTACTTTAGAGATTAAGAAACTAACAGAACACCACAATGTTTTCAGCTCCTCCTGAAGGAATTGCAATAGCAACTGAAGTTAAAATCATTCCCAGAGGTGTATAGACATTGACTCTGGACAAACAACAATGAAATTTTGGCACTGCAAATTGCTGTATGGGTCTGAGAGCAATTCTGGTTAAGCAAAATGTGTTAAAATCAGTTCAGTTTTCTTCCATTGCACACTATGGGCCCATCTGCACTGAGGAACTCAATTTTAAGAGTGTTGAGCACCCTCACTGAACTCCATTTAAAGTGAACAGAAGCTACAAGAGTTCACGCGCTCTGGAAAGTCAGGCCTGAGATAATTATACTAGATAAACAGCAATAAAACCAATCTGGACTACAACATAACTACTATTATTCGTATAATCGGAGTGCCTAGGAGTCCCAGTCATGGATCAGGCCCCATTGTGCTAGGCACTGTATGAACACAGAACAAAATGACAATTCCTGTCCCAAAGAGATTACAATCTTGATCCTGTTCCAGTTTTCAAGATCAGTTCTTGAAAAGTTTTTAAAGTGAAAAATGTTGCAGTTTTATTGTGTGTTAAGAATGGAGCTGAAGTGAACAGTTAATGGCCTCCACAATGCTTTCCAAATAGCTAATGGAGGAGCACACTGTTTAATAAATCTATTGATGAACATTCCTCCTGTCCCAACCACGTACAAGCCACCACTGGGAAATTCTCGTGATAGATTATTGAAATAAAGTGGGCACAGTCCACTATCTAAAGAGGATGATTTTTTCCAATTTAGGTATGTATTCCTAAACAAGGCAATGCTACAGATTTCAATTTGATTCATTTCAGGGATTACTCACTTGTAGAGAGTGGCAATACACAAGAAGATTCAAGCTCTCTCAAATGGTCAGCACAATGCTAGATGACAAATGAGTGAAGTAAAATATTTATGAATTAATGGTCCAATTCTACAAGGTGTTGAGCATCCTGAACTACCAATTAAATCCATGGCAGTTGAGGGTACTCAATTTCTTTCAGGGTCAGGATCATGGTTTGTAAAGAGTTGTGTGATCTTTAAGGCAGAAAAAGCATTAAGAAAGATAAATAGATTTTATGAAATTGGACTACTGATGTCTTTGTGTATAATAATCAATGTAAGCAGAAGATTTTAAGTTCAAATATGTAAGAAAGTTGTGTCACCATTCAAACTTTCCCTCTGAACTTGGCCTAAGGAAAATGAAAGCCTCTTTCAAAACATGTTGGAGTTACGTCAACATAATGATAATCTAAGAGATCTACTCTCAGATATTATTTAAAAAGCTTTAAAAGCTAACAGCAATAGAGAACCTTCTGTGCTGGAGGAAAGTGTAGCGAGGTAGAGCATGTTAATTATTGCAGTTGGAGAAGAAAACAAATTTGCAAAAAACAAACTGGACTCAACTGAAAACCAAATCAAGTTACATTAGGAGGATTATGGATTTGTCCACCAAATCCTATGTGGAGGAAGTCAAATTATCTGTATAAATTTCTTCAAACGGACTGCCTTAAGTTTTAGGCTTCACCATTTCCACATAGATACATTCCAGAAATCAGGAAGATCAAGAATTAACACAGGATTTTAATCACCACAAAATGCAAGTGACCTATGTTCTGAACATAGCTGTGGAAACTGATTATTTTTCTACATGATTTCTATAATCAGATATTACAATTACTATATTCCTGATTCTATAAAGAAAACCATTTGAAAACACTAATCAATTAAAATTTTTTAGTGGTAGGTTCTTCCCTGACAGGTACAGTATATCAAAAGAACAAACCTCTTTCTGCTTTAGATGAAACTGACCATTTTATATTGAAGAGGGAGAGAGAGATTTGACAGAGTCCACATAGCAGTCATAATATCATCCAGATATTTTCTAGTTTTATTCCTCAGGGATCACTGAATCTCAGACCTTATTTCCAAATGCCTACTTTGTTGACCATTTACATATTAGGCAGGGACTGCTTTACAAAAGTCTTATACCATCTATGCAGCACAGTGTAAGTATTAGGACTGAACATAAGTCTTTTTCCTGAATGTGTGCAAATTATCCAATATACGGATGTGTACTTATCTCTGCTCATTGGTTCCCTTACATATGAAGAAGTGCAGAAAGCAATAACAGAATAGTTTTGGTTTCTGACTGGGATGTAACTTTATCCTGGGTTATTTGCAGTGATATTCTGGAGGTACTGCACAAGAATGAGATTGTTGTTGAATTTCAGACAGCTTTGTGAGACTGATGTCTCTAAGAAGCACTTAGTTCATCAATTTCTATCTCACCATTTATTATATTGCATAAGGAAGGAGAGGGCTCAGATTCAAGCAAGAACATACAAGATTCTATAATTTTTAACAGAAAATAAAAAACTGGAATCCAACAAGCAGGTAGGGCTCCATCTCTTTTAGGTTATGTTAATATTTAACAAACTAGGTTCAAACACTAATCAAGTCTCCACAGCTTTTTATTTAGCCCTGAGTTAAAGGATCCAGCCACAGGCCCTGTTGAGGTGGCAGCACTACATAAATGAGTTTGGCAGTCTCAGCCTAGCTCGCTTCTTATGGTCATCTCAGAAACCACTACTCAATTTGGCACAATTAATAGTGCCCAATCTATGACTCAAAGAGTGCTGCAGATTAGGATTAGTATGTACCTGCAGATTTGTGTGGAAAAGAACATCAGAATGGCCTAACAGGGTCAGGCCATTAGTTCATCTAGTTTAGTATCTTCCTTTCTGACAGTGGCCAATAATAAAAGCTTCAGAGGGAATGAACAGAATAGGGCAATTTATAGAGTGATCCCTGTCCTTCAGTCCCAGATTCTGGCAGTCAAAGATTTAGGGACATCCAGAGCATGGGGTTGCATCCCTGACCATCTTGGCTTATAGCCATTGATGGACCTTTCTTTTTCGACCCTGTTATACTTTGGCCTTTGCAACATCCCCAGCAATGAGTTCACGGGTTGCCTGTGCATTGTGTGAAGTACTTCATTTTGTTTCTTTTAAACCTGCTGTCTATTAATTTTATTAGGTGACCGGTTCTTGTGTTATGTTATTCACTTTCTCCACATCATTCATGATTTTATGGACCTCTACCATATCCCCCTTAGTCATCTCTTTTCTAAACTAAACATAGAATCATAGAATATCTGGGTTGAAAGGCACCTCAGGAGGTCATCTAGTCCAACCCCCTGCTCAAAGCAGGACCAAACCCCAACTAAATCATCAACAGTCTAAGTCTTTATCTCTCCTCATATGGAAGTTGTTCCATACTCCTAAACATTTTTGTTGCCTTTCTCTGTACTTTTTCCATTTCTAACGTATCTTTTTTGAGATGAGGTGACCAGAACTGTATGCAGTATTCAAGGTATGGGCATACCATGGATTTATATAGTGGCATTATGATATTTTCAGTCTTATTACCTATCCCTTTCCTAATGGTTCCTAACATTCTGTTGGCTTTTTTGACTGCTGCAGCACATAGAGCAGATGTTTTCAGAGAGCTATCCACAATGACTCCAAGATCCCTTTCTTGATCAGTAACATAATTTATACCCCATCACTTTGTATATATAGTTGGGATTATGTTTTCCAATGTGCATTACTTTGCATTTATCAACATTGAATTTCATCTGCCATTTTGTTGCCCAGTCACCCAGTTTTGTGAGATCCTTTTGTAACTCTTTGGTCAACTTTGAGTGAACTATCTTGAGCAGAGCCGGCTCTAGGCGCCAGCAAACCAAGCAGGTGCTTGGGGCAGCCCATTTTCAGGGGCGGCATTCCGGCCATCCTAGAGCCGGCCCTGGCAGCAGCAGCGCAGCGTGGGCGGGGGGCGCCCTGGGGCCGCTGCGGTTCGCGCCAGGGGAGCAGTGCCTGCACCTTGTGGCTGGTCCGGGCAGGCTCCGAGCGGGGGACACTCGGGCTGGGGGCTGCCCCACGGGGCACACGGAGCTGCCTGCAGGTGCCGCAGGGCGGCCGCCCCCCAGCGCTGCAGCCGGGGCTGGGCGAAGCGGCCCGAGCCACCCAGGGACTGCGGGAGGGTGGCCAGAAGCAGCAGTGGGGCCATAGAGGGCAGGGCACTGCCGTGCGGGGCCCACGTCCCACTTTCTGGGGCTCCGCTCCCTCTGGGGCTACCCTGCCCCGGCTCCTCAGCCCCCTGCCGGGCAGTCCCCCAGCTCTGCCCTCCCAGGTCCTGGCCGGTCCTAGAGGCGGGAGCCCTGGCTGGAGGGACCCTGGGCTGAGGCGCGGCCTGGGAGCCCCGCTGCTTACCCCACCCTGCCAGTGCTGGACCGGCTGGAGGCAAGCGGGCGGAGTCAGCACTGGTGGGGGGGAGCCCAGGGCTGGGGCGGCAGGGGGTGCGGGTGGGGGAGGGCACTGGTGGGGGGGAGCACTTGTGGGCGGGTGGGGGAGGGCACTGGTGTGGGGGAGGTGAGAGCCCAGGGCTGGGGTGAGGGGCAGCCAAAATTTTTTTTGCTTGGGGCAGCAAAAAACCTAGAGCCGGCCCTGATCTTGAGTAATTTGGTATCATCTGCAAATTTGCCACCTCACTGTTTACCCCCTTTTCCAGATCATTTATGAATATGTTGAACAGCCCTGGTCCCAGTACAGATCCTTGGGGCATCCTGCTATTTACCAATCTCCATTGTGAAAACTGACCATTTATTCCTTCGTTTTAACCAAACATTTGTTTTAACCCTAACTTTTAATCAGTTACTGATCCATGAGAGAACCTTTCCTCTTATCCATGATTGCTTATTTTGCTTAAGAGCCTTTGATGTGGGACCTTGTCAAAGGCTTTCTGAAAGTCCAACTACACTATATCAACTGGATCACCCTGTCCACATGTTTACTGATACCCTGAAAGAATTCTACTAAACTTGTGAGGCATGATTTCTCTTTACATGCCTCTTCCCCAAAATATCATGTTAATATGTGTCTGATAATTCTGTTCCTTACTATCATTTCAACCAATTTGTCTGGCAATGAAGTTAGGTTTATCAGTCTGTAATTGCCAGGATTGAGTCTCAAACCTTGTAAAAAAAATCAGTGTTACATTAGTTACCCTTCAGTCATCTGGTACAGAAAGCCGATTTAAGTAATAGGGTACATACCACAGTTAGTAGTTCTTCGATTACATACATGAGTTCCTTCAGAACTCTTCAGAGAATACCATTTGGTCCTGGTAACTTATTACCATTTAATTTAAAACTTGCTCAGCAACTAGTGAAAGCTACTGCAACTGTCATCCACTTCTATAAACGCTCATTTCACTCAAACCATTTAAAAAAGGAAAAGGAATCAAATGCTGTTTATGAATAATTGGCATATTGCTTCTTAATTAACTGAGAAACACACTAGTACAGATATAGACAGTAGAAAAGCCTATTCGTTATTGTTATGATAAACTACTAACCCAGTATGGAAGAAACATCCATAGTTATATACTATTAAAGAAAGAAAATTGAAGTACTTTCAAATTAAAAGTAAGATTAAGGGAAGAAGGATGATTTTGTATTGAAGCCACAAGTCTGAAAGACCTGGATTTTATCTCTGACTCTGCCATTGATTTCCTGTAATACCTTGGGCAAGTAATTTGACTTTTGCATGTCTCAATGTCGTCCCCTTTCCCAACATTTTATCTATGAGGAAAAGAGCCCCATTTTTTATAATTTTATGCACACACTCACAAGCCCAGGTTATACTAGGTGCCTCTTTATTTGTTCTGTAAAACAAGATCCTTGACCCAAAGTGTTTACAATTGAGTTGATCCTCACTCATTGCAGCACATCTAATGTACAGTAGAGGTTAATGACAGACACAGATCATAGCAATAAAGTCACATGGTTATTCAGTTATGGTATGTGCACATCTTGATGGTTCAGTTAATTTAATAAAAAAAATGTCTTGGGGGAGACAGAGCCTGGGCTAGGGAGGCTGCCATGGATTATGAGACATATATTTTAGATGGGTGCCATAGCAAGGGGCATTCCCTCGTTGTATAGCATTCCCCACCACTGAATTTGTACTTGCAGGAATCTCCTCTCTCCACATCTGAATATTGCTATGTCCCTGACACTTATTTTCCAGGGAGAATTCTTCTGTTATTTTATAGTCAACCATGGATTGATGCTTATTTTAAGTGTATACAGACTTTTTGGATAAGAATTTTAACAGAAGAGGGACTAGGAAACACCATTTTCAATTTACAGTCAGAAGAAAAAAAAACACACCGCACAATTCAATGGAACTAATAGATCATTAGCACACAGAAATGGGTATACAAAATAACCCAACAGCTTTGAAGAAAGAAAAGTCAATTTAATCCTATATGCAAACATGCAGAGTTGACAAGTTTCAAGGCATGCATTATTGCAGTTAACACTTACCTGTAAACAATTCTCTCTCTGTGTAAGTCCTCCAAGCCGCAGCAGAGCTCTGCAGCATAGAAAACAGCCCTTTCTTCATCAAAGCCAGGATTTCCCATGTTGTAAATGTGAAACTTCAAATCCCCTCCATTCATAATGGTTAATACTAAACATATGGCATCTTTAGTCTCATAGGTGTAGGATAAACTAACCTAAAGACAAAAAATACTTGTTGGTTCATTCATGACCTCCAATTTCATCCCTTCTTTCTAATTCAGTCAGTAGATAGTACTTTTATAATCAGCCAATTAAGCAATAGGTTAACTCTGCTAAAGTTATGTTTTGGACAACCAGCCATTTTAATTTCCCAGAGAGTACGGGGAAAACCCACAAACAATCACCACCATTGTTAACTTTGGGGCAAAAGAGTACAAACTGATCATCAGCCAAGACCAATACCACAGTATGATGAAAACTTGTACAGGAGAATGGCTTATGCCCCCTGAAACACCACCCAGATATTGGATCTCTTATTGGCTGTGCCCTTCCGTTTTCAGTCCATAGGGATGAAGATAACAACTTGCACACAGAGTACCTTTCCATGAACACTTAGAAATGCGTAATCACTATTTCTAAAAAGTGAGACTTAGAGAAGCACACAGACAGGCTGTAAATTGCCCCAAGTCAGACAGAGTCAATGACACACCAAGATATATAACCCAGAATGCCCAACTTCAAGTCCCTTACTCTAGCCACTAGAATAGTCATTTCCTTTCTTGATAACAGCACCCTCTAACAGTGAAATGAAGAGCTGCATGAAGCCAAGCACAGTATCTCCTCTCATTGGTTGGCTGGAGGCACAGTATCCAGAATGAGGCATCAGCAGGGCAGGCAGAGAAGTGAAAAAGCCATAGGGGGAGGAGGAGACAAACAAAATAAAAATACAAAGTGGAAAAAAGCTACATCAGAACAGCCACAGGAGTCTGTATAGCATCCTGCATACAAAATACATCTCAAAATGTTTGATTAAAATTCAATACAAACAGAAACACAGATCATACATTGTCCAAGAAGTGAAGTATGGACAGTATGGTAAATAAAAGTGAAATACTCAGTTATAAAGCCAATACCCAGACACTTAAGGTATGTCTACACTGCAATTAAAAACCTGCAGCTCATGGGGGTTGCGCTGTGAGGCTGTTTCATTGCAGTGTAGACTTCCGGGTTCAGGCTGGAGCCCAGGCTCTAGGACCCTGCAAGGTGGGAGAGTCCTAGAGCCTGGGCTCCAACCTGAACACGGAAGTCTACGCTACAATGAAACAGCCCTGCAGCTCGAGCCCTGTAAGCCTGAGTCAACTGGCACAGGCCAGCTGCAGGTGTCTAACTGCAGTGTAGACATACCCTAAGAGCCACAAACAAGAAGAGATTATGTGCTTTCAGAGATCTTTCAAGAGATACAAAGTTGATGAGATGAAGAAATATAGGGATGCTGTTCCAGACCACAGAACTGAAGAAGGAAGCCTAGTACCTGTGGCAGGATTGTGTGAAAAGAGGTAAGACTAGAGAGACACCTTGTGGCTATTTCTAGACTAGAATTCTTGCTGAGGCCGGTACTCAAGTTAACTGGCAATTAAATGACTTAACACCACAAACATTTGTTCCAGGAAACAGAACGTTGTGGCTTACCCTAGAATTCAGTGGGTCTTAATTAGCATTTACAAAGGTGTTAAGCAACTTGAGTTAACTGGCAGTTGATTAACTTGCAGTACAATCTCTAGCCTAGACATATCCTGTATGTGAAGCAAAACTGTGGAAATATTTAAAAATGCAGAAGGCAGTTTTAAACTCGATCCTATTCAATGTACCCGGGCAGTGGCAATTTTCCTATCAAAACTGTGTCTCATTCATATTCCTCATCCTGCACAGGTGCTATATAATGGCCTGGTCTACACCGGGGGGGGGAGGGAGGGGGAGAGAGAGAAATCGATCTACGTTACGCAACTTCAGCTACGTGAATAACGTAGCTGAAGTCGACGTACTTAGATCGACTTACCGTGGTGTCTTCACTGCGGTGAGTCGACTGCTGCTGCTCCCCCGTTGACTCCACCTGCACCTCTCGCCGAGCTGGAGTGCAGGAGTCGACGGGAGAGCGCTCGGGGATCGATTTATCGCGTCTAGACTAGATGCGATAAATCGACCCCCGCTGGATCGATCGCTGCCCGCCGATCCAGCGGGTAGTGTAGACATACCGAATGCATTGATGTCTGTGCATGTTTGGGGAACTCAGCTATTCCTTGTTTCCTCTAGGTGCAGCAAGACAGAAGATTGTTTCGCACATGAAGCAAATAAACTTTGAGATATCTTCCTACACAAAATCTTGGGCAATAAGGTGACTGGCTAACAGAGGTACAGATGGTTAGGCTGATGCATCTATGCAACAGAAAAACTAGGTTAGAACCAAGTTGCAGCCTGATAATCCCATTCCAGCCCTGACTGTAAGTAGGGATGACACATGATACACCCACAGTATTAGAAGTGTCAAATAGGGGCAAAAGTCAAATGCAGAGTCAGTCATGTTATAACCTTATATCTGCAGTGTAGACAGGTCTTTAAGTGCTCTGCTATTCCCACTAGACAAATGCAACTCCCAAGTGAAATGAAGTCTGAACTACCCTCTAATTCTTTCACATATAAATCCCATGTGAGGGAGAGTCAATATTACATATTTTATTTCTCAGAGATAGACAGAATGGTGGCCACCCTTATCAATTTTTCAGCAGATTCTATATTGACAAATTATGTGATGCATGAGTTAGTCAAAGTTAACTGGCCTTCATTTTTGAATTTGAACATTTTTGCTTTGAAAAGTAGCTATATGCTCATTACCATGAACAGATGGGATTAGCATTGGTCACAGAACAGGAAGAGAGTCAATATTATTAATAGATTAAAGCCAGAGGGAACATTATGTTTATCTAGTTTGCTCTCCTGCATAAAAAACACCATCGAATTTTTCTATGTGATTCCTGTATCAAACCCAATAACATCTGTTTGAGAAAGAGCATATATTTTAGAAAGACATATTTATTCCTGTCAAAAGATGGAGAATCTATCACATCCCTATGTAAATTGTTCTAACAGTAAATTATGCTCACTTAAAAATTTGCACCTTATTTCTAGTCTGAAGTTGTCTAGCTTCAGTTTCCAACCATTATATTATACCCGGTCTACTAAATTAAAGAGCAATTGTCCAGTGTCCAATTAGCTGATAAACCAGTGTTGGAAGGGGATTTAAGGGAAGGTCTCCTGTAAAGAAGCTTGGGGTCCTAAAGTCTGATACAGTGGGGAAACAGGCCCCCCCCTTTCCCCAGTCTCCCTTAACTTTCATATGAGGGCAGGCAACAGGGTCCCAGCAATGGCCTGGGACCAGGTTGGGAAAGGGGAGTCCCAAATAGATGGAAATAGAAGAATGAAGACCTGAACTGTATTCATAATTCTAGGACTGGAAGGGACCTCGAGAGGTCATCGAGTCCAGTCCCCTGCCCTCATGGCAGGACCAAATACTGTCTAGACCATCCCTGATATAAATATCTCCAGAAATGGAGATTCCACCACCTCCCTAGGCAGTTTATTCAAGTGTTTAACCACCCTGACAGGAACTTTTTCCTAATGTCCAACCTAAACCTCCCTTGCTGCACTTTAAGCCCATTGCTTCTTGTTCTATCCTTAGATGCTAAGATGAACAAGTTTTCTCCCTCCTCCTTATGACATCCTTTTAGGTACCTGAAAACTGCTATCATGTCCCCTCTCAGTCTTCTCTTTTCCAAACTAAACAAACCCAATTATTTCAGCCTTCCTTCATAGGTCATGTTCTCTAGACCTTTAATCATTCTTGTTGCTCTTCTCTGGACCCTCTCCAATTTCTCCACATCTTTCTTGAAATGCGGTGCCCAAAACTGGACACACTACTCCAGTTGAGGCCTAACCAGCGCAGAGTAGAGAATGACTTCTTGTGTCTTGCTCACAACACACCTGTTAATGCATCCCAGAATCATGTTTGCTTTTTTTGCAACAGCATCACTGTTGACTCATATTTAGCTTGTGGTCCACTATAACCCCTAGATCCCTTTCCGCCGTACTCCTTCCTAGACAGTGTCTTCCCATTCTGAATGTGTGAAACTGATTGTTCCTTCCTAAGTGGAGCACTTTGCATTTGTCTTTATTAAACTTCATCCTGTTTACCTCAG
This sequence comes from Platysternon megacephalum, assembly GCA_003942145.1. Classification (NCBI taxonomy): domain Eukaryota; kingdom Metazoa; phylum Chordata; order Testudines; family Platysternidae; genus Platysternon; species Platysternon megacephalum. The sequence continues at coordinate 4,826,232 of QXTE01000046.1, forward strand.
ACCATTTCTCCAATTTGTCCAGATCATTTTGAATTATGACCCTATCCTCCAAAGCAGTATGATTTATTGCTGGGTAATCCCAGATAAGTTAATACAGCTGCCACCTAATTAAGCTACATCCATTGCATACTCATCCTGAGCGGCCAGGATAAAGAGGAAGTTGTTCAAAGTTCAAAGTAGTACAAACACAAAACAAGATTTAAATCAATGAATTAAAACAAGGTTTCTTGCTTTCTAAGTAAAATCATGATTAAAATTGGTGATTTAAAATCAAAGTGATTTAAATCAATCCACCCTGCCTGTAATGGTCTCAGTCATGCCACATAACATGGTAATATTGCCTCCCTATTTCAACTTGATATATCCCTACCTAGAGATCCAAGGATCACATCTGCTCTTTTAGCAACCACATCACACAGGTAGAGTTAGAACAAGATTACTTTTATTCTTTTGAAGTGATGTTACACAATTGGAATCTCCATCATTGGAGATTTTTAAAAGCAGGTTAGACAAACACCTCTCAGGGATGGTCTAGATAATACTTATCTTTGAAAAGTCATGGAAGACGGGAGAGCTTCCAGAAGACTGGAAAAGGGCAAACGTAGTGCCAATCTATAAAAAGGGAACATAAGGACAACCCGGGGAATTACAGACCAGTCATCTTAATTTCTGTATCCAGGAAGATAATGGAGCAAATAGTTAAGCAATCAATTTGCAAACATCTAGAAGATAATAAGGTAATAAGTAACAGTCAGCATGGATTTGTCAAGAACAAATCGTGTCAAACCAACCAGACAGCTTTCTTTGACAGGGTCACAAGCCTTGTGGATGGGGGTGGAAAGCGGTAGATGTGGTATATCTTGACTTTAGTAAAGCTTTTGATACTGTCCCGCATGACAGTCTCATAAACAAACTAGGGAAATGCAACCTAGATGGAGCTACTATAAGGTGGGTGCATTACTCTCTGGGAATGGTTTTCCAACCAGTTATCATCAGTGGTTCACAGTCATGCTGGAAGGGCATAATGAGTGGGGTCCCGCATGGATCAGTTTCTATTCAATATCTTCATCAACGATTTAGATAATGGCACAGAGAATACACTTATAAAGTTTGCGGACGATACCAAGCTGGGAGGAGTTGCAAGTGCTTTGGAGGATAGGATTATAATTCAAAATGATCTGGACAAACTGGAGAAATGGTCTTAAATAAATAGGAGGAAATTCAATACGGACAAATGCAAAGTACTCCATTTAGGAAGGAACAATCAGTTGCACACATACAAGATGGGAAATGACTGTGTAGGAAGGAGTGCTGCAGAAAGGGATCTGGGGGTCATAGTGGACCACAAGCTGGGTCAACAGTGTAACACTGTTGCAAAAAAAGCGAACATCATTCTGGGATATATTAGCAGGAGTGTTGTAAGCAGGACACAAGTAGTAATTCTTCCACTCTACTCCACGCTGATTAGGCCTCAACTGGAGTATTGTGTCCAGTTCTGGGCACCACATTTCCGGAAAGATGTGTACAAATTGGAGAAAGCCAAGAGAAGAGCAACAAGAATGATTAAAGGTCTAGAAAACATGACCTATGAGGGAAGATTGAAAAATTGGGTTTGTTTAGTCTGGAAAAGAGAAGACTGAGAGGGGACATGATAACAGTTTTCAAGGTTGTTACAAGGAGGAGGGAGAAAAATTGTTCTTAACCAATGAGGATAGGACAAGAAGCAATGAGCTTAAATTGCAGTAAGGGAGGTTTAGGTTGGACATTAGGAAAAAACTTCTTAACTGTCAGGGTGGCTGAGCACTGGAATGAATTGCCTAGGGACGTTGTGGAATCTCCATCATTGGAGATTTTTAAGAGCAGGTTAGACAAACACCTGTCAGGGATGGTCTAGATAATACTTAGTCCTGCCATGAGTGCAGGGGACTGGACTAGATGACCTCTTGAGGTCCCTTCCAGTCCTATGATTATACGAATTAAAGTTACGTTAGCATTTTAAAACTTTTATACAGGGAAGAGAGTTACTGTATAGGTAGATGTAGCAAGATCAAATAAAGTTTCAGTTTTAATATCCAGTGCAGCCTTATAACTTATACTTGTGGGGAAATGATTGTGGATTGTGAGCCTTGTCACAGGTGGAAAAATATTATCCTTTATAAAATAATCTATTTATGCATGGCGTAAGATGCTAATGAGATTTCTTTGGCCAGCATGGTTTCCCTTCTTTAAGATACCAGAATTCTATGTTTGTTTAGAATAAACTAACTATCTTCTCCTATGCAGAATCTATAAAAGTGAAAACTTAGAAGCTCAAGCACTTTAGAACTTTTTTTGAAACATAAAACAAAATACATCTATTAATGGATTTTAACTAGACATTTACCTATAGCTAATCTTTAAATAATAGCAATTCACTGATAAAGATAGATGATCCTAGCTGGAAAAACAGTTTTCTTAACATATGTATTCGTTGAGTATTTTAGACCATCACATCTGTTGTTTAGTGATCAGGGCTGTGAGTTGGTCATAATTTATTGGGAAATGTCATGGTGAAAGAGTTGAGACATGGAAATGATGTTGAATTAAAAACCATCAGCACTCATACTTTCTATTTTATACCCAACATAGCTTTTCAATCCACCTCCCTTTCAACTTTATTGCATAGGCAGTGAGAACTTTCTGACATTGAAATTGCTATAGAGCAGCTACTTTTCATGATTCTCCTAGCATGTACATGGCATTATTGTGATGAATGTGACTGAAATATCTACAGATATAAGAAACAAATATATACATTTAAAAACTTATCAGAGAAATAGGTGATCTTATAGACCTTCGGGGAATTATAGTTCTCACTAGTCTAGTATATTGTACCACCACTGTGTTGTCATTGACCTCCTGGTTCCCATGCAGTCCATGGTTGAACTCTGCAGCTCTCCATTATTACCTCTCAGTATTCATCCACTTACCATACTATTCACCCATAGCATTCAAAAGAGTCTTAAGAAGTTAAAAGTTGGGTATTTTTGTTGGGGAAAAAACAGCAGGATTGTCTGGCTATGTGGACTCTCTCCTCAGACCCTATGCTACCAGCACTCCCAGCTATCTTCGAGACACCACTGACTTCCTGAGGAAACTACAATCTATCGGTGATCTTCCAGAAAACACCATCCTGGCCACGATGGATGTAGAAGCCCTCTACACCAACATTCCACACAAAGATGGACTACAAGCTATCAGGAACAGTATCCCCGATAATGCCACGGCAAACCTGGTGGCTGAACTTTGTGATTTTGTCCTTACCCACAACTATTTCACATTTGGGGACAATATATACCTTCAAGTCAGTGGCACTGCTATGGGTACCCGCATGGCCCCACAATATGCCAACATTTTTATGGCTGACTTAGAACAACGCTTCCTTAGCTCTCGTCCCCTAACGCCCCTACTCTACTTGCGCTACATTGATGACATCTTCATCATCTGGACCCATGGAAAAGAAGCCCTTGAGGAATTCCACCATGATTTCAACAATTTCCATCCCACCATCAACCTCAGCCTAGACCAGTCCACACAAGCGGTCCATTTCCTAGACACTACTGTGCTAATAAGCGATGGTCACATAAACACCACCCTATACCGGAAACCTACTGACCGCTATACTTACCTACATGCCTCCAGCTTCCATCCAGGACACACCACACGATCCATTGTCTACAGCCAAGCTCTAAGATACAACCGCATTTGCTCCAATCCCTCAGACAGAGACAAACACCTACAAGAGCTCTATCAAGCATTCTTAAAACTACAATACCCACCTGCTGAAGTGAAAAAACAGATTGACAGAGCCAGAAGAGTACCCAGAAGTCACCTACTACAGGACAGGCCCAACAAAGAAAATAACAGAACGCCACTAGCCGTCACCTTTAGCCCCCAACTAAAACCTCTCCAGCGCATCATCAAAGATCTACAACCTATCCTGAAAGATGATCCCTCACTCTCACAGATCTTGGGAGACAGACCTGTCCTCGCTTACAGACAGCCCCCCAACCTGAAGCAAATACTCACCAGCAACCACACACCATACAACAAAAACACTAACCCAGGAACCTACCCTTGCAACAAACCCCGCTGCCAACTCTGTCCACATATCTATTCAAGTGACACCATCACAGGACCTAATCACATCAGCCATGCCATCAGGGGCTCGTTCACCTGCACATCTACCAATGTGATATATGCCATCATGTGCCAGCAATGCCCCTCTGCCATGTACATTGGCCAAACCGGACAGTCTCTTCGCAAAAGAATAAACGGACACAAATCTGACATCAGGAATCATAACATTCAAAAACCAGTAGGAGAACACTTCAACCTCTCTAATCACTCAGTGACAGACGTTAAGGTGGCAATTTTGCAACAGAAAAGCTTCAAAAACAGACTCCAACGAGAAGCTGCTGAACTTGAATTAATATGCAAACTAGATACCATTAACTTAGGTTTGAACAGAGACTGGGAATGGCTCGGTCATTACACTAATTGAATCTATTTCCCCATGTTGAAGTAGCCTCACACTTCAGTGTCAACTGTCCGAAATGGGCCATCTTGATTATCACTTCAAAAGTTTTTCTCCCCTGCTGTTAATAGCTTCTCTTAATTAATTAGCTTCTTACAGTTGGTATGGCTACTTCCACCTTCTCATGTTCTCTGTATGTATAAATATCTTCTTACTGTATGTTCCAGTCTATGCATCCGAAGAAGTGGACTGTAGCCCACGAAAGCTTATGCTCAAATAAATTTGTTAGTCTCTAAGGCGCCACAAGTACTCCTGTTCTTTTTTCATGATTCCAATGAAAGTCAAAATAAAGGTCCACCCTCCCAAGGAGCTGATATGCATTGAAGTTAGCCCTACCGTAAATACACTTTAATTCAAATGAATATTTCCTCTCATGAAAGTAGGAGGTAGAAGAAGCAAGTATAGATTTGGGGAGAGATGTGGGGCAATAAGACTAAGGAGAACATTACTAAATTGAGTGGCCATATTAGCAACCATTGGCTGCAGCAAAACTAGGATCACATTCATCATTCAGATCACAGTCTGGCCCTCTTTTAAACAAGGAAAAATTTACCAGAATGATATACATTAACATAAGACAAAGCACCTTGACCGTAAACTAGACAAAACTGATAAGCCAGAGATAACACACACATCCCACGCAGACCTAAAATGTACAGGGTAACATTGCAAAGATAATTGTGTAACTGAACTATTAAGCACAGTTGAGCCAATTTTAATTATGAAATTATTATGCTGCCCAGCTGCCACTGGAAGAGACAGGAATAAAGAAAGGCCTATGAGAGACAAACTTGTATATTTCACAAGGCCAGAAATATATACTTACTACAAATCTACTATTCACTTTTTCTAAAATTCTTTTTTCATTTAATGCCATCGATTCTCCTTTTCTCTTCTTTATTCTCTTTTTTTCTAGCTTTTTACAAGCATACATTTTTCCTGTTGCCCGCACTTGGCAAGCACATACCTAATGGAAAGAGGAAAGATATGTCAGATATACCAGGTGTTACACTGGAACAAAAACAGTTCTCTCTTTTCTAACCCCCTTGGGAGCCCTGAAGACAAGTAAAATACAGGAGAACCAATTAAACTGTTTCATGGGTGGACACACTGGGTTGTTTGGTTTTGGGGGTTTTTTTTTGTAACTACAGTGGAAAAGAATTGTTACACAAACCAACTGTCTTGTTAGATGCAAGTGTTTAAAAATAAAAATGCTGCCTTTTCAATTTGGTAAATTGGTGAATTACAATTGATCTAATCAAATCTGTTATTTATTCAAGGAACGAAGAGTATAAGTTACCTTTTCCCCATGTTCCCTTCAAGGAGTTGCAAACACAAGTAGAGATCTCACAGTACTCACCTCTCCAAATCCTCCTTTGCCTAGTACTCGGTAATGTCTAAATGTGTTCTTGGTTACTGGTTGCCTAATAGACAGAATGGAATAATTACTAGTCTCATTTCCAATTATATTTTTTTGTTTTTCTTTCAGAGCCCTGTTTGTTTCTGTTTCTTCCCTCTTGTCCTATATAACGTCCATGACCACCAGACTACACAATGCCTTTCCTTCACCTGAGTGGATGAAAGGATTAGAATACAAACTCCCCCTTGTGGGCAGCAAGCAATCACTACAAGCAGAATGAACAAAAATTTAGGGTCTATGCCACCGCCATGCATGTTGGTTGTTCTTCTCATGCATGGTTTGTGAGGAGACAATGTTTCAAGCTGGGATTTTCAAGTGTTCACCACTGACTCAGTTCTTTTCCCACTGAAGCCAATACAAGTTTTACCACCTTGCTTGTTCTATGTTTCAGAGGTATTTGGTCTAGAGGTCTGAATAAAAGTTTCCTAGTTTTCCTCCTGCATCTACCTCTAGCTTGCTTAAACAAAGATTTTTCCAGTAATAGAAGCCTACAGTGAAAATCATGGTTAGGCACCTAGGAGCCTAAAGGAGCAGGCTTGATTGTCAAGAGTACTGAACATCCAGCAACTGCCACTGACCTCCATGGAGCTTCTAGGTGACAACTCTTCTGAAAAAATCAGTCCACTTATTTAATGGCTTAAAATATGGATTTAGGACCCTAAACATAGGCCCCTATTTTAAAAATCTTGGTCTCTATGGTTGGGCAAGTCACTTAACCCGTGCCTCAGTTAACTCACCTGTAAAACTAGTTAATTACCTTACCATACAGTGGGCTGTAATGATTAATATAATTGTATTATAATAGCACCCAAGGCCCCAATCAAGCTCAGAACCCCATTGGGGGCTATGCGCTATACAAACACACAGAAAGATTTTTAAAAGTTTAGAGTAGTTAAATGTAAAATGCTTTGAGGTCATTAAACAGATGCTTTCATTATTAATACATGTCTACCACAGCTCCACTTGTTTGTCATCTCATCAGCCCGTTACATCTTGTCTTTTAGACTGTACGTTCTTTGAGGCAGGGAATGTCATTTACTATATTTGTACAATGGGGCCCCAAGTTGGCTGGCTTTTATGTACTACTGCAGTAAGTGTTAAATATAAAAATACCTTACCTTTCCAACCATTTCCACTGTAAAAAACGGGAGAAATAGATGCTTTGTTGGTAAGCCTTAAAAGGTGCTCCACTTAAATAATCCTGGACAACCCTGCAAAAACAATCCACGTTTATGTTGGTAGACTGGCTAACCACTTCATTAGACATCAATTTAGATGTATCAATTAATCTGTCAGGAGATGGAGTGAACATATTACTGCACTACACAATGAGTTTACCATACTGCACTACACAATGAGTTTACTGTGCCTGCCTCAGAGAGAGTGAGCAGCTAGTACAATTCCATTGAGAACTGCGCCTGTAGGGTCACTAGTGAGTGCAGAAGTAACAGATCTTGCTTATTTTAGCAAGTTGGAAGCTTTAAAATAATTCTTGAGGAATTAGAGATCAAAATGACTGACCCACCAGCAGAGCTAATTTTAAGGTGGCATGGGAGGTGAGACATCCCCCCCATAAGCATGGCCTGTTTGGGGATTGCATGTAGAGGCCTGCACTCCCTTCCCCTGTCGATCATACGGAGATCCAATTTTGGGACAAGAGGTGAGGGTATCAGGTGTGGAGACAAAAACAGAAGCACTTCTCAGCAGCTTTCCAAGGCCAGCCTGATCAGAGGATGTGGCTCACCTTGAGAGCAGGTATCACTGGCCTATCATGAGTATAGATGTAGCCATTTTAAAAGACATCTGTACATCAACAGCATGGTACTATTGAAAGAGGGATAAGATTGCAATTTAACTAGATCAAAAATCCTTGAAGTGCTCCCACTGTGCTTTTATTTTTTACTCACAAGCATTCCCTTTCCCAGAAAGTCTCCATCACCTATACCTTTCCCAGAGATAGCATCAACATAAAGTTACTTTGGCTGCTGTTTCTAACCTCTGCCCATAATTGCTTTTAGAAGCATCACTGAACAGTGCAATCTCCAGCTTCCCACCTACTCCTAAAATCTTGGTATCTGTGTAGTCAGGGGAATGAGTTATCAGACCCAGCTCAGCAGGATACTATGCATCAGTTATTATTTTACAACTGGAATAATTGATTGTTACAGTTTCACTTACATGAAAACATCTCAACCAACTGGGACACAGTCTATCAGGTTACATTACAACTGCCAAAAAACTTCATAGCAAAGTTAGACCTCTGAAGACTCACGAGACAACTGGCAAATACATTTTAAATCAGAGTTATAAGCAGCACAGTTAACAAGGCCTTTGAATTCCCAGATGCAGATCAATGATACAAACAGAACAAAAGTATTTTGTGCCTTGAGATGAAAAAACTCTTTAAAGCACAGACTCTGGTTTGACATAGTTAACCTGTTCAAAACAAGTACACTTAAAGGACTAATTGTTAATAGTTTAAACATGGATTTAAGGCAAAATTCTCCTTTTAAGATCAGTTTGGCACATTACAGAGAGAAATTGTCTTTAAAATGTGATTGAGTACTCAATGATTTTTCCTGAATTCTTTTCAAGAATAATCCAGCTAGGCAGTGGGTGTGTTGAGAATGTTACTTATTAATACCAGACAATAATTTCAGATGGGTTTTATCAAAACTGTTAAAGTGATTTTGGAATATAAGTTCCATTGCTAAGGTGACAGGGTTGCAATGCACAATTTTGCATCCACATCTTTCATTTACAGAATGCATGTAATTGTGCCCACTGAAATAAATGCCTTGTTTGGCGGGGGGAAAAATAAAAGCCTCTCTGTGTCTATGCAGAGCAGACAGGGCCTCAATTTTTAAAGACCAATACAAAGTAATTTCCTAGCATACAAATTATCTGCCTCAGAAGAATATAGAGCTGAGCGGACCCTTTTCTGGGATTTGAACTTGGATCATTAAAACCACCCTTCCAAACCTGATGGTTCGGCCTGTACACCACTTCCCTCAAACTAAGCAACAAAATGCAAGACGAGATAAAAGATGGGAAAGCCTCATCTTGCTGAACACAGACATTCACTGGAAGTCCAAAAAAAGAGGAGGTCATCTGTTTAACTTCTTAGTAGTGTGTATTCTGTGCATCTTTTTTTATCTCTTCTTCTCAAATTATGCATAGTATTTAGTTTTCAGTTGCTGGGGAGGTGACCCAAGCTGTGACTCAAATATTGCAGGCTTTTCGGCAGACATGATCAAGCATGCCTAGAAGAACCAGTAATATTAGAAGTGTAAGGGCTCTAGAAGACTGAACATTTGTAAATATGTACCATCCTTTCAAGAAGAGTCCTTTGCCTGGTGTAGGTATCTGAAATGTCACTGTATTACTTGAGAACAAAACAAGTTGTGCTAAATAGTCAGTAATGTTAATCATGATCACTCATTTAAAACTGATTTTCATCCACAATATTGAAATACTGTTGTTGGCCACAGTCACATGGATTCTAAATCGGTATCCCTTTGTTTATCCCTGGACACTGCCAACTTGAAGTTTAGACAGTTTCCAAAAAATTACTTGATAGAAGTTTTGGGTATTACACAAGTCTTGATTTATGATTTTACACTTTCCTTTTTAAAAAAAGGAAAAATAGTTTCTCTCCTTTACTGAAGTAAAAAAATAGTCCCCTACAAACGAGAGGGGGAAAACAATGAAACTATACATAAAGTAAAACTGGAATAAAGAGAAATATTTCTCTAATCTATTTCAGCTAGAAAAATCTTAGTTCTTACCATTAATGATGGGTACAAAAAATTCAGGAAGTAGTGTGATTTTTTTCTTAATCTGTTTTTAAATGCAGTAAATCAGAATATTTCCCTATCAACTTGATTGGTTCACAAGAACAAAAGAATTAAGAGAAATGGAAAGGCAGGTTAACAAAACCATGCAGGCAGACTCTGCTGCCCATGAACAGCCCTAAAGACTTCAGTTGGACATTGTGCAATCAGAATGCTCTACCTCCACAGATCACTTTGAAGAACAGGAGCCTTTATCCCTTCCCACCTTTTCCACAAATATATGGGATTCATACAGCTAAATTCCAGAAAGTTAGTTATTCATCCCCTGAAATTCAAAGAAATTTGTCCTAAACCACATTTAAATGTTTAGGATTTTTTAATTTTAAATGATGAGCACTCCATCCCCTCCAAACTCCCCTTCCACCAGCAACTCAGATCCCCAGTCACAATGCACAGTGAGGAGGCCTTCAATCCTCATCAACTGTGTCTGCAAAAGGAACATTTGCCTCGGTGAAGGTCTTCTAGCTTCCACCAGCCAATTTATTCTGATATACTGCTTTGTTTCAGTAGAGGTGTAAGTTGCCACCATCTCTCAGAGCCAGCCACTAGTGGGTTCTTAAGAAGCAATAGTTTTTACTGTCCTTGAAGTGACAATCTCAGCTTCCAGAATCATACCTTGTCCTATTTGTCTGCTATCTTGAGATCAGAGCGCTTCAAGGACAACATAATGTCTCTTGAGCTAGCAATGTAATTAGTGTTGCCATCTGTCCTGAAAATTGTATGACCATCCTGCTGTGTAAGCATTGGGCCTGCAATCCTTTTATAAACAGACTGCTCCAATAAAGGATTTCCTAGCAGTCTAAAAACAAGACAAGGAAACTGTCCTCAACACATCTCTGTACATCTAAAATCCTGACTTGTAAGAGAAAGAGGAAAAATATACAGTTCTCCCATACTCAGTTTTTTGAACTTGTGAAAATACTTGCCTGGTAGTGTGCTATCTACTAAGTCAGTATGGAGGCTCCAAAAAAATCATTTAAAATGACAGAGGGGATTTAACTGTTTTTAAGTGCAAATTTCATCAATTTTAAAAGTACAATCATTACTGAATCCTCTATAAATACTAAAAGGGGTCTGCAAACAATAACAGTTGCAGAACTTCCAGAAACCAAAAAACCTAGTTTTAGCTTGATAAACATGTTTTTGGTCTGTATGTATTCTGCTCTCGCATTGTATTAGTGTCCCAGATTCTTCTGTCTTTGGACACATTTGCACAACTCCCACTAAAGTCAAAGGCACAATAATACACCTCTAGCTCGATATAACGCTGTCCTCGGGAGCCAAAAAATCTTACTGCGTTATAGGTGAAACCGCGTTATATCGAACTTGCTTTGATCCACCGGAGTGCGCAGCCCCGCCCCCCGGAGAACTGCTTTACCGCGTTATATCTGAATTCATGTTATATCGGGTCGCGTTATATCGGGGTAGAGGTGTAATGTCACTTCTGTTACAGCACAGAAGCAACTCTAAGAACAACATGAGTGCTGAATACACTACACAGGAAAACAAAGAGCACTAGATTCCTAGTTGTATCCTCACCAGAGTTTCATCTGATAGTGTCCCTTTAAACTTTCCCTGTAACCTCCCTGGAAATACAAATTTTCAGTGTACTTTTAGCCAACATTCATCACATACCTAGTGCAGTCATTAAAAAGATCTTTGCAAGGGTTCTGCTCCAGTCTTGTTTTACATTCATTCACTGTATCCTGAGGTATTTCCGGTAAGTGGGCTGCAGACTTTACATGATACAAACCAAAAACAATAATGAAAACAATTAGTAATCTAACAAAGATAAAGAATCATAAAAATGTAGGGCTGTAAGAGACCCTCAAGAGGTCAACTAGTCCATCCACCTGCACCCAGGCAGGATCAAGTATATACAGACCATCCCTGAGAGGTCTTTGTCCAACCTGTTCTTAAAAACCTTCAGTGATGGGGATTCAACAATCTCCCTTGGTAACCTAGTCCAGTAGGTAATTAGCTTTTATAATGAGAAAGTTTTTCCTGATATCTAACCTAATATCTCCTTTGCTGCAGATTAAGCCCATTACTTCTTGGCCTACCTCCAGTGGACATGGAGAACAATGGATCACCATCCTCTTTATAACAGGCCTTACAATACTTGAAGGTTTATCAGGTCCCCGTTCCGCTCCCCCCCCCCCCGCCCCCATCAGTCTTCTTTCCTTAAGACTAAAACATGCCCAGTTTTTTTAACCTTTCCTCATAGGCCTGTTTTTAATAATATCATTTTTGTTGCTCTGGCCTATCTCCAATTTGTCCACATCTTTCCTAAAGTGTGGGACCCAAAACTGGACACAGTACTCCAGAGAAGGTCTCACTAGTGCTGAGGACAGCTGGGACAGTTACCGCCCATGTCTTACATATGACATTCCTATTAATACATGGTATTCGCTTTTTTCCCCCCCCCCAGCTGCATCACATTGTTGGCTCATGTTTTAATTGTGATACACTATACTCCCCAGATCTTTTTCAGTAGTACTACAGTAAAAGCTGTTTTATCCGGCATGTTGAGGAAATGGGGGGTGCCGGTAAGTGAAAAATGCCGGTTAACAAAGAGGGAGGGTGTTTGGGTGTGGGACGGGGTGTGGGGCTGGAGCGCCCCCATTCTTTGCAGTTCATCCTAATTGAGTGACCTCAGTTGGCTCCCCTGGGAATCCAATCACACCGGTTTAGAGAGCTTTCTGGTTGGTGAAGTGTTGGATAAAACACCTTTTACTGTACTACCTAGCCAATTATTCCCCATTTTCTATTTGTGCATTTGATTTGTGTTTCCTAAGGCTATGTCTATATTTACAACAGCGTATAGAGTACATACACTGCATGCCCTTGAGCACAGGTACAAATAGCAGTGTAGAAAGTGAGGCACTGCTTAGATGAGTTGAGTACAGACATGATGCCAAAGCAGTATGGTCTTTCAACCAGTTTTGCACCTCCTTATAGTTATTTAATCCAAACCTCATTTCCCCAGTTTGCTTATGAGTATGTCATGTTGGACTGTGTCAAAGGCCTTACCAAAAATCAATATATATGTCAGGTTTGTTTGGCATGATTTGTTCTTGACAAATTCATGTTGGCTATTACTTATTATCCTATTATCCTCTACATGCCTACAAAATGATTGTTCAATAATTTGTTCAATTCCTGGAAAGATAGTGGAAGTTAAGTTGACTGGCCCATAATTCCCCAAGTTCTCTTGTTCCCCTTTTTAAAGATATGTGCTTTGTTTGCCTTTCTCCAGTCCTCCGGACCTCACCCATCCTCCACACGTTCTCAAAGATAATTGCTAACAGTTACAAGACTGCTGCAGCTAGTTTCCTAAGTACCCTAGAGTGAATTTCATCATGCCCTGCCAACTTGACTACATCTAACTTATCTAAATATTCTTTAACTTTATCTTTCCCTAATCTGGCTGGGTTTCTTCCCCTTTGATGTTAATATTAATATTAATTGTGTTATGCATCTGGTCACAATTAACCTTTTAGTGAAGACTGAAGCAAAAATAGGCATTAAACACCTCAGCCTTCTTGATATCATCTGTAGCTCTCCTTTTCTGCTAAGCAGAGGACCTACACTTTCCTTCATCTTTCTCCCACTCCTAATGTATTTAAAGAACCTCTTCTTATTGGCCTTTTATGTCCCTTGCCAGGCGCAACTCATTTTGTGCCTTAGTTTTTCTGAATTTTGTCTCTTCATGCTTTTGCTATTTTTTCTGTACTCCTTTGCAGTTCTCCCATATTTCTACTTTTGTAGGATCGTTTTTTACTTTCACGTCATTAAAGAGCTCCTGATGCAGCCATATTGGCTTCTAACTATTCTTCCTATCTTTTCTTTGCATCGGGATAGATTGCAGTTCTTCCTTTAATATTCTCTCTTTGAGAAACTGCCAGCTTTCCTGATCTACTTTATCCCTTAGATTTTCTTCCCATGGGACCTTCCCTACCAGTGCTCTGAGTTTGTTAAAGTATGTTTTCTGAAGTCCATTGTGCTTATTCTGCTGTTCTCACTCCTTCCTCTCTTAGAGTTCATTACATCTATCATTTCATGATCATTTTCACCCAAGTTGCCTTTCACCTTCAGATTCGCAACCAATTCTGCTCTCTTCATCAGAGGAAGTTTTCTAACTGGTTTAAAAAACAAGTAACTTCAGCTAAACACATTTTAAAACCAGTTAGGGACATGGTGGTTAGGTGGCTTAAGAGGCCTGACCAGTTTTCACTGGTTTAAAGCCCATGACAGCTGTTAAATAAGCTTCCAGCGAAGATGAGACTAATCCAGAGCCTGAGTATTTTTAGGACACCCGCAAGATCCATATCTTCCTCAAGATAAAGCTTCCTCAACATAACCAGAACAATTGGAGGGGATAGGGAGAAAAGAGGATGGAAGTTATATCCCTGACAGAACTTTCGATAGACAGAATAGGGAGAAGAACAAACACTCCTTGAATTCTACCAGGGACATCTCTAGGCAGATTTAATTTACCAGGGCAGTAATCAGATATTAATAAACTCAGTAGGAGCTGTGGGTGCCCAGCATCTTCTGAAAAATCAACTCCTGTGTTTCTCAAGCTGGGCAGCCAAAACCTGAAACACTTGAAAATTTAGACCTAATTTCTCAAGTCCACACAACATGTCAGCTGCAAAACCAGATCTAGAACTCAAGAGTTCCTTGCATTCCGATGATTCTCATGTCTCTAAACCACACTACTTTAAAGTAATATGCTAAAACAGCAATTTAGCTACTTTTTGACATTTAGATGTCAATGGGTTTTAGTCCAATCTCACAAAATTCTGCTTGCCCAGGACTAGTAATTTAAAAAAAAATTACCATACATAGAGAAAAGTTAAATGTCATAGTGCTAATGAAAAAATAATGGTAGAGAGCAGTCAAGCTTTGTGCTTGAGTTAATGAAGTTTCACAATAATCTTGAAAGGAAGGGCTAGTCCACATTCCAGAATGACTTGCAAAATTTTATTAGAGTTTCTCATTTTGAAAGCGATTTAATTCTTAATATTTTGAAAACTAAAATACCATCTGAAATTGTTGCAGTTTTGAGCTCTAATTTGGTCAGCTCGTACAATGCAGTTTGACAAATTATTTTGCAACAGGATATATTTACCCAGTTAGTGAAGTATGTGTCTAAAACCTTCAGACCACAATCTTTACGCTTTTCATCTGAAGACACTTCATACTTGGCCTAGGGAAAAGGAATGAAAATTAAGTTAGATCCATTGTTACCTCATATTGCAATAGTAACTGTGATGCCATGTGATTTCTATCACAAATATTGGGAGGCATCTCACCTATGGATTATAAACTGTTCTCATCTATGGCGTTCAAGAATTTAGGGATTTTTTAGGATGCATACTGAAACAGATAATTAACCACACCATCTTTAAAAAAAAGTTAAGTATGCCAAAACTGTACCTTTCCTAAGACATATTGAAACTGGAGATTTGATTTGTAAAATCCCAGAAGCTATGCCTTAGAAGTATGCATAATTACACTGAAATTATATTTCATATAATAGGAAGCCTTACACAGCAGGATGATGTGCATAATCTTAGGCTGGTTAGTCTGACACCACTCCTAGGCAAAATAATGGAAAAGCTCATATGAGATTCAATTAAGAAAGATGGGACTATAATCAACAACAGTCAACACTGTTTTATGGATAATAGGTTTTCAACCTGATTTCACTTTTTGAGATTACAAATTTGGTTGATAAAAGGTAACTGCATACAGATAGTAGACTATGTAAGGCATTTGACTTAGTACTGCACAACAACATTGTGACTGAAAATTAGCACTATACAATATCAACCAAGCATATGTTAAATGGAATAAAAACTGGCTAAGTGATGGATCTAAGATGGTAGTCGTCAACCTCATTGAATGGAGGCGTTTCTAGTGAGATTCTGCAAGATTGGTCTTAGGCCCAACATTTTTTATCAGCAATCAAGAAGCAAACATAAGAATCACTGCCAATAAAATGTGCGGTTGACACAAAGATTGGCGGAGTGGCAAGTATTAGCTAGGACAAGGCAATCATACAGAGTAATCAGGATTGCATGGTAAACTAGGTCCATTCAAACAAAGTGTATTTTAATACAGACAAATGCAAGATCACACATAGGAACAAACAAACAAACAAAATATAGGACATAACTATAGAATGGTTGACTCTATTCTGGAAAACAATAACTCTGATTATGGGTCACAATGGACAAGCAACTGAACATGAGCTCCCAGAGCGATGCTGTGGCAAAAAGAGCTAAGGCAATCCTTGGATGTATAAACAGGAGAATAATGAGTAGGTATAGGGAGGTGACTTTACCTCTGTATACAGCACTGAGGACACAGATACTGGAATAATGCATGCAGGACTGGTGTCCCCATTTTTAAAAGGATGGGGAAAAATTGGAGAGTGCAGAAAAGAGCCACAAAATTGATTCAAAGGCTAGAGAAAATGTCTTACACATTGAGAGATTTAAGCTCCCAATCCGTTTAGTTTATCAAAAAGAAGATGAGAAGTGACTTCATTACAGTACCTTCATGGGGAGAAATTATCAGGTACTAAAGGAGTCTTTAATCTAGCAGAGAAAGGCCTAACAAGAACCAGTAGCTGAAAGTTGATGCCAGATACTAGGCACAATTTTATAAAAAATGAGTATGATTACTCATTGGAACCAACTACCAAGGGAACTTGTAGATTCCCCTTCTTTTGATGTCTGCAAATCTAGACTGGATATCTTTCTGGAAGGTATGCTTTAGTCAAACAAGTTACTGGAGTAACTTGGAGAAATGTAATGGCATGTGATATACAGAAGGTCAGACTAGAGGAGCTAATGATCCTTTCTAACATTTAAACCCCTCCTCCCCCAAACTATGAATACAGAGCTTCATCAGTTCAAGGATAACTGTACAGTACAAACATAAACTGTTATCACTCCCCTGTGAGACAAGAAGGTATTATCCCTACCGTATACACAGACAGACTGCTCAAGATAAAAGTTAAAGGGACACACAACAGGAATCTTGTTAAACTGACTCATGATAGAGAAACAAGGTGAGTGAGGTAATATCTTTTATTGGACCAACTTCTTGTCTCTCTCTCTCACCAACAAAAATTGGTCCAATAAAAGATATTTCCTGACCCACCTTGTCTCTAATATCTTGGGACCGATATGGCTACAACAACAATAGAGAATTCAGATTTATGATACAGCACCCACTAGATCAGGGGTAGGCAACCTATGGCACGGGTGCCGAAGGCGGCACGCGAGCTGATTTTCAGTGGCACTCACACTGCCCGGGTCCTGGCCACCGGTCCGGGGGGCTCTGCATTTTAATTTAATTTTAAATGAAGCTTCTTAAACATTTTGAAACCTTATTTACTTTACATACAACACTAGTTTAGTTCTATATTATAGACTTATAGTAAGAGACCTTTTAAAAAGGTTAAAATGTATGACTGGCACACGAAACCTTAAATTAGAGTGAATGAATGAAGACTCGGCACACCACTCCTGAAAGGTTGCCGACCCCTGCACTAGATAGTAGATCTTGAATTTAAAAACAAATTAATATCTAAATAAATGTCTGAAATAATTTTCTGCTCTCCTGTTGACATTTATGAGGGTCTATTCAGCAAAAAAGAAACTGAGTGAATGAGTGAGGGAAACATCAAGACTACATATAAAATGCAGTTAAAAGCACAAGGTAAAACATGGAAAGAGAAAAAATTGCTAACAATACAGTTACTGAAAGCTTAGGTGTTATTAATAACTACAGCAGGTACATTTTCAAACAAGTGTTATTTCATGTTCAGTGGTATCTCTAAAGGTCACATTTTCAAAGGGAGTTTGAATTGTGTGTACTTAACTTGAAATATCTAGGGGGCTCATTTTCAGAAGCACTAATACCTATAACTTCAAATGAAGTCAATGTGTACAGGCGCTACACTTCTCTGGAATGAATAAATATCAGGCTCTTCAGTGTCTCAAGTTGAGCACCCAAATATAAAGACACCCAGAATTAGAAGCTATTTTTGAAATTTTGGTTCTAAATGACTTATCTAAAGTCACAGTCAGCAGCACAGCTAGGACTGGAAATCCAGATTCCCTGGAATCCAGTCCCATGATCAATCTAGTAAATTATCCTCAAGACATAGCTTTTCTGCTTGAACATTTTGATCTTGATCACTTCAAAAAAGTTCAACCATTAAACAATTAAGTCAGTACTTTTGCTATCATGAAATTAAAGTAATACCTATAGTGGAAATACAAATTCTGCAGCAATGATTGATCAACTGCAGCAGCACATTGGGTGTCTTAACATTTTTATATTATGCCAAAGAAGATAGTCACCTAATATAAACTTTTAGCCTTATGGTTTTATTTCCACTAATCAGGGACAAGCATTTCATCTAATTTAGAGGAAGTTAAAGAACGCTTGCTTCAATGTAATCTAATTTCAAATATTCTGCATAACAAAAAAATTGAGAAGGAAGTTTGAGTCACTACCTCAAAGTGCAATTTCTTCACACTTTAGTAACCCCCACTCTGGATTGTTTGGGAAATAATTCATGTTTGGGAAATAATTCATGTTTATTAGTTCCCAATATATGTTGCAGAATGCCTAGCAGTAGTGAACCCACTTACTTTCTTGCTACTGTACAATGTGACAACTCATAGGATCAGTGACAAAACCGTGTAATCATCATAAATGTACACCAAGCACCACAAAATTAATAGGTGCATTGTCAGTGTCATATTCTTAGATGTACTTCAAGCACCAGACAATTCATAACGGGACCCAAACAGCAGGGCCACGTACAGCACAGTACACCACAACGCATTACTGTAGCTCGCTGTTAAAGTGTTCTTTCAAAGCCTCCCTGAGCCATATAGCTCTGTGTTGAGCTTGTCTAATAGCCCTTGTGTGCCTATTCAAACTCAGCAGACAGCCACTCCACCTCAACCCCATGGCAACTTTTCCCCCTTTGCTTCACAGACATTATATAGGACACAACAGGCAGCTATAACCATTGGGATATTTTTCTCAATCCGAGCCAACCTTGTGAGTAAATAACACCAGCATCCCTTTAATCTACCAAAAGCATGTTTAACATTCTTCATCTGCTAAGCCAGCAGTTGAATATTTCCTTGCTGCTGTTGAGGTGCTGGTATACAGCTTCGTGAGCCAGAGGAATAAGGGGTAGGCTGGGTCCCCCAGGATCACTATTGGCATTTCAACATCGCCAATGGTAATCTATCGGTCAGCAAAGAAAGTCCATGCTTATAGCTTTCTGAACTGGCCTGTGTTCTTAAAGATACAAGCATCATGCACTTTGCTTGACCAGCCAACTTTGATGTTGATGAAGCATCCCTAGTGATCCACCAGTGCTCGCATAACCATAGAAAAGTAGCCCTTTTGTTGATGTACTCGGTGGCAAGGTGGTCTGGTGCCAAAATAGGAATATGCTTCACGCAATTTGGGAATCCCATTCCTGCAAATCCATCCACTACATCCCACACATTACCAAGAATCACCATCTTACATAGCAGGAGATGATTAATGGCCCTGCACACTTGCATCACAATGGTCCCCCACAGTGGATTTTCCAATTCCAAAATGACTTCCTACTGACCAGTAGCAACCTGGCATTGCAAGTTTCCACAGCGGAGAAGTAAACGGCAATAGCTCTGTCAGTGCAGCTCTCATTCTGGTGTTCCAGCTCTGGGGAAAACTCAGTATACAGATCCAGGACTGTGGGCTTGCGCATCCAAAAGTTCTGCAGCCACTGCTCATCATCCCAAACCTGCATTATGATACAATCTCACCAGTCAGTACTCATTTCTCAGGCCCAGAAATGGCACTCCATCATTTACAGCTGCTCCGTGAATGCCTCCAACAATCTTGAATTGCTTCTTGCTATGTCCCACAGCAATCTGCCCTTCAGGAAATCATCATGTTCCCTCATCTCTTCTTGCAGCTCTGCAAATACCAGAGTATTGTGTGTCCTGTGTTTGGAATGCTCATGGCAATAGTTCAGAGCTCTGCAGGCTCCATGTTTCTATCAGCAATGGTGAAGAGTGACAAGTCCCACATGGGTTCGAGGGATTTTCAAAATAGGCATGAAAATTATAGGATAGAGATGACATTATGCGGTGGAGAAAGTTGCATGATAGGAACTTGTCACCCCTGTGTGACTCATTTCTGCCCCACCATGCATTGCCAAAACATCCTGAAAGACATTGTGTTGGAGAACGGTGAGCTGAACACTGGGCTACCTAGCCATGGTGCATTGCACTGTGCATCAACACAATCATTCCTGGGGAGTACATGCAGTACCAATGCAAGAAGCCAAGTATGCATGCGCACAAGCAATATACTAACTGTGGAAGCTTTATGTCAAGGTAACTTGGGTCGGCAAAAATTTGTAGTGTAGACGTACCCTTAGGCCAGTGGTTCTTAACCTTTACTGCAGCCTGCACTCCTTTGGTTCTCAAAATATGTTCTCGCACCCCTTAAACCTAGATATATTTTGTGTTTGTATATTACAGTAATCGTTAAAAAAAATGTATAATGTTAATAAATACATAGGTTTGATGAAACAAAATAGTTGTACTTGCGTGCCTGTGCTTAATTTGTGTTTTCGATGATTTACCTTCTAAAAAAAAAAAAAAGGCATGTCTCGCACCCCCAGAAAGGGCATCTTACATCCCCAAGGGGTGTGTGCACCCTAGGTTAAGAACCACTGCCTTAGGCTATGTCTACACATACAGCTGTGTAATTGTAGTGCTACACTGTAGACACAACAGCATTCTCCTATCACAGTTAATCCATCTCCCTGAGAGGCAGTAGCTAGGTCACCGGAAGAATTCTTCCATCGACCTAGCAATGTCTATGCTGGGGATTAGGTCAGCAAAAATATGTCTCTCAGAGGTGTGGACTTTTCACACTCCTTAGAGAAGCATATGTCAATGTAAGTTTTCAGTGTAGACCAGCTCTTAGGGAGCACCTAACTAAACTGATATCAAGTGAGATACTGAAACCTAGATCTATACATAAGCAGGAAGAGCAT
This sequence comes from Platysternon megacephalum, assembly GCA_003942145.1. Taxonomy (NCBI): domain Eukaryota; kingdom Metazoa; phylum Chordata; order Testudines; family Platysternidae; genus Platysternon; species Platysternon megacephalum. The sequence goes on from QXTE01000046.1 coordinate 4,847,189, forward strand.
TTTCAGTGAACTAAGGTTTCCCCCAATGGAGCCCAAATTTATTGACCTCTAAGGCACACTACAAGACATACAAATTTACTCCAGATTTTGTTAGAAGTTGTAGCCCTTAAGGGCATTGAATTTCTTTTGCCGAGCTCTCTTTAGTTGACACTGAATCAGTTTTGCTACATTTTAATAGTAGTGGTATTCGTATGCATTTGGAGCTAGAGAATGTGGCAGGCACATTTTATAAAACTTAAAAATAGGCTACTTGCGCCAGTTCCTAATTCCTCAGAAGAACAAGGCTGGGGACCTTCTAGGCAGAGTCTACTGCTTACCACCGCATCCAGGAATTCAATGCATATCTTCAAATCTGGTCTAGTGTCACAGAACTGTCTGAAGAGAAGTCTCCCTATTGGCTGCTTGTCACAGAGCTGGTTATAGTTTTTTTCTGGGTAAAAGAAGAGATTAAACAAATTACATCATTACAAGCCAGAGTGCTGTTCTTCACACCCCTTACCTATCCCAATTTGAGACTGCAACAGAAAAAGCATCATTTAGAGCAGGGGTTCTCAAACTGGGGGTCGGGACCCCTCAGGGGGTCAACAAGGTTATTACCTGGGGGGGTCACGAGATGTCAGCCTCCACCCCAAACCCTGCTTTACCTCCAGCATTTATAATGGTGTTAAATACATATATAAAAAAGTGTTTTTAATTTATAAGGGGTGGGGGGTAGCACTCAGAGCCTTGCTATGTAAAAGGGGTCACCAGTACAAAAGTTTGAGAAACACTGATTCAGAGCATTTATATTGCAGATTCCCATTCAGATAGGACCACCAAGATTTCATGCAATCATTAACATGTCAAAGGAGCAGGACTAAACCAGCTGTAAAGGTCACAAAGGAAAGTAACAGAGACTTGCTTACCACCACTGCTGCCTTCAACATCCCACCACACACACACACACACACACAAAAAATAGTGTAAAACTTTTATATTAAATTAGCTGCTAATTGCTAATATATTAAGGAAAAACACTTGCTAAGGTCCTGTATATTACATAGTGGAGTGCCAGCCCCAATGCAAACAAAAGCAAGCTGATTCTGTAGACCTTACTCACATGAAGAGTCTCATTACCATAAACAGGACTACTCATGTGACCAAGTACTGTGGGATCAGCTTCCCTATTTGAATTCCACTATAATCATTTGACCAAAATACCTGTGGTCCATATATTCAACATCAGATAGGGTTAGTAAAACATCAATTATTTGTATTACTGTAGCAGCTAGAAACCCTAGCCATGGACCAGGGCCCCATTGTGCAAGGTGCTGTACAATCAGTTAACAGAAAGACTCTCTCTGTCAAAACAGTCTTATACTCTAAGTAATACTTGGAGGAAAGTGTAAAAATCCCCATAATGAACTATTATGCAATAACAAGTTCATCGGAAAGCTTCTTCCTAAACCAAGCAGTTGGCCAACATCCTGGAACAAATACGAAATCAACATCTCTACCCTTCCTTCATACAGTATGCACATTAATGATGCACATTAAGGAAAAGGGTGTGTTTTTTTAAATAGTGTGTCCAAGGACAACTGGATCTTGAATTTGGGAGCCTGCCAAGGTGGGTTTGGGATGTTTTTCTGGTGGGCAAGGGAATAAAGGCCAAAGAGATAAAAGGGGGGCAGGGAGGACGAGAGAGAGAGAGAGACCAAAAGCGGAACAAGAGAAAAAAAAATTGGATTACGGTATTAAACAGTATAGTCAAATTTTGGGGGTGGGGAAATAAAGCTGATAGTTCCTGTTTGTCTTACAGATGCCAAAGCTGATTAAGAAGTTTTATCTTGGTAGTTTTATTTGCAACATCTGTGTCCAAAGTAAGAATTAATGCACTTTCATGGTAGCTTGGTGCTTACGCAGAAGCTTTCTGGTTCAAAAGGTTTCCCACTGAAGGGGTTTACATTTTGATTTCAGTTCTTCAGAGCTAATTTAAAGAGGCTTTAAAAACATAAACAAAAGAAATATCCAATTTGAGGCAATTATAGGTCATTGCTTCAGAAAGGCATGTTGTCACAGTCACAGCAGTATACCCAGATTTCCTTGAACAGGCCACTCTAACATTGTTGCTAGTAACTCGTTAGCATCTGCAATTTTAACAGTCTGATGAGGATTCTTAGTTTTTGAGACCCAAACCAGAACATAATGATGCCTTTAAATCACAAGTTAATGAGATTTCAGGAGCAGTTTTCTTGGACACAATCAACAGTAGCTGTGATGATTGCTTTCCCCTCAGGAATTCTCAATTAAATTAGAGGACTTGAGGTAGGATTACAAACTAGCAAACTATCTAGTCAGAAGCAAGAAGAAATACCTTGATTGGATAATGACATACTCCCAAAAGAAATTAGACTTGCGTATTATACACACACACCTACCGATTGAATGTCTAAGGTCTTCACAATAACTGAGATGTGGTAACTTTAGCATCTCCTTCCATTTCTTACTGCGTCCATTCCGTTTGCCACACCCTCCTAAAAGGAAAACAAAGCCCTATGTAAACAAGAGTAGTCTACAAGTCAATCCAATGCTACAATATGCTCTCTCTCCTCTGCAGAGCATATATTGTAGCCTTGGGTCATTCTCATTTCTACAGAGAGGTGCCAGATATTTTGCAAGTGGACTGGACTATTTTTTCCTGCAAGGAAGGGAATCTAAACAAGCAAATGTGAGTACTTCCATGCAGAACATCATCCTTCCGAACCCATAATTCAAATTAACTCTTAAAATCAGACATAGGATTGTGACCCATCCACAAGATCAGAAAAACTTCCATCTATCCAGATGTGCATATTTTATAAGAAAATTCACAGCTTTGGAGAATCTGAAAATATCTAGGTATATCCAAGCAGGTTTAGGATAGGCCAGAAGTCTGTAGTGAATTTCCTTCCTTTATTAGCATTACAATTTCAATATCATATTAACAAGTGTGTTTCTATCATTAATCTTTACAGAAAATAAATACAATCCCACATGTATATTGTGATGCCATTCAGAGTTCAATCAATATCTTGAAGGTTCAATTTCAAAGGGTTCTCAAATGCATCTAGCTCCCTTTACCTCCCAAATGGTTTTTCTTTTAAAAAGGAAGCAAAAAAGTGACAGAACAAGGAAACAATGCAAGACTGAAGTCAAGAAATCATGACCATTAAAGTTAAGAAATTAAGCACTTAAAACTCAGGTTTTACTGCAACGTTAAAAAAACAAATTGTACATAAATAGCCTTTTCTATTCTATTTTCCGTGTAATAAGCATAAGCATTAATACTACCACTATTATGACAGCACGTAGGGGCCCAAGTCATGGACCAGGACCTTGCTGGCCACTGTACAAATACATACTGTATGTTTTATGGTACAGACTATATAATATACAGGGTAATCAGCATGACAGAATTAATCACTGTAGAAACTGAACCTTTTGAAGGCTATCAACTTTGATGTTATATCAAGAGTAGTTTTTCATATTTCATAAATACAAACAGGATTTCTTTATTAATTATCTCATGAAGGTATATTTAATTCACTTATTGTAAGATGAAGGTAACAATATAAGAGACTTTAACCTCTCTACACTTATCAGACCTTACAATCTCTATTTTCTTAACACAGTGAAGATGTGTATATGTATACATTTTGTGGAGAGGCTAAGTGATCAATAGATATGATCGTTTTAAAAGAGATTGTTATGAAATGTATCAGTCTAAGCATATCAAAAATATTTCACAGTTATATAAACTTCATGCTTCCCAGAGGTTTTTAAAAGCATTTAATTTTACATACTGAACCAATACAAACGTGTATCCGCATGACAGAGCAGAAGCAGACAGTGAGACATTTTTGAAGCCCTACTCTTTAGCAATGAAAATATCACAAGATATTGTTAACCACACTTGGGAGGGGACAGGAAGGGTAGCTGTGCACAACACAGTTACAGGATGCATTGGATTTACCTCAGTGTTCTGTTTTTCTCTAGCTCTACCCAGCCTCAAAATTCACCACAAAGGTGCAATATTACAATATCTTCACAACCAACCATCCCAGTTTAGGAGGATATCTTCAATGCTCCAGTAAAAAAAGTTTAATCTGTCTGTCTGTGTAGTCTGATCTTTCAAAGAGACCCATCTCTGGTGGGAGAAGTGGGGGGGCCTGTGAATCCAGGAAAGGTCAACTTTGAAGAAAAAAATGCCAAGTCGGGCAAGACTATGTATGGTAACATGTCTAGGAACCCTAACAGGCATGCATGCGCTAGGTTCCCAAATGCCCCATTGGTCTTGGGTCCTGCTGAACTAGTTCTCTGTTGGCATTCTATTGTTACAGGTCTGTCACATCTTAGGTGCATTTAACATGTGCGATTTCAGCTTTACACGGTCGGCAAAAACAAAAACAAAACAAAAAACAAAAAAAGAGAAAAACAACAATTTAAATACTGTTTCTGTAGTGCGGGCGATTCCGCCCGCCATTACACTCAATGTAATTTTGACTATATGCGATTTTCGCGTTAGGCGCTGACTGCGGAACGTAACCCCAGCGTAAGATGAGACAGACCTGTACTTTTCTAAAGTGGGGCTGACAAGACAAAGACACTGCAATTGCAGCTTTGAACAGGCAATGTTGTATAAGGTATCAAACAACCCAGTTAGTGTGTTTGATGGCACACTATAGCAGATGGGGAGGAGACATGCTTTGTGACTGCAACATTTTGTTGCAGAAAACTTCTGATCTAGGATGTATGCTAAATAAACCAGCTTCTAAAGACACAGAAAAAGTAAGAAACACCAATAAGACCATTGCACTGATCACCGTAGTTCAGGCCTCAATACTGGTAAATAATCAAGAATGCCTGCTGGTACTTTGCCCCAAATATTGTGAGAAATTTATAAGTCCTTTGTTCCTCAGTTTACAAAAAAAGGAATTTTTAAAGATCACAATCCAGTCACATTCATCCTCTTATATAAAGTTGAACATCTTGTTCATGATATACTATAGTCAACAGCTTATTTGATTCACTGCAACCAGCCTGGTTCTTTCTATGTGCTCTGGTTCCTATTATAATTAGGAACATATCTACAATATGCATGCAAAGAACAAATCAGCTATCCAATATTGAGAAGACTGAATGCATCATTAGAGGATCCAGCAAGGTTTTTTGGTTTTGTTTTTTTAAAACCACACTCTTAAATACGCTGTTTCTGTTAAAAATTGTGCAGGAAGGCAATTTGCTTTTCAGCTAAAGATTCATCTTATTGTGCATCTTGTTACATTTCTGTAGCGATTCAAAACCTGCTATAACTGAGGCTGTAATGATTATGCTCTGTGACAATATCTATTGATTCCAGAGCTCCTGCCCTGAAATCTCACTGCTTCAAATAAATTCTTATAGAAAGACCAGTGCTGTGCTTTGCCAAACAGAAATGAAGAAACTGACAGGTTCTGAACTCTCTGCTTTATGGCTGAGCAACAGGCTTCAAATGTAAGAGAGTCCTAGTTAAACATAACACATGAAGGCAAGCAACTGAATACTGACAAAATGTAGAAGTACTTATATACAAAGTCTAAATACTAAGATGGGCGAACTAGAATGCCTGGCATTAAATGAGAATATTGATATAATAGGCATTAAGGAAACTTGGTGGAATGAGGATAATTAATGGTGCATGGTAATACCAGGATACAAAATACACAGGAATGACAGAGTGGCACCATATGTGAAAGAAAGCAGAGTCAAAGTAGTAAAACATCTTCAGTGAATCCAACAGTACCACAGAATTTCTATAGATAGAAATTCCAGGCTTGAACAATAAGAGTATAGTAGTAGGAATATACTACTGAAGACCTGACCAGTATGGTGACAGAGACTGTGAAATGCTCAAGGTTATTATTGCATTTTCTGCCTTTGTAGCCACTCTAATGGAGGATTTCAAAATAACCCCATATTGACTGGGTATGTATCATCTCAGGATGGAATGCAGAAATAAAGTTTCTAGACACTGTAAGTGACAGCTCCTTGGAGCAGCTTTGCCTGCAACCCACAAGGAGAGAGGCCATTCTTGATCTAGTCCTAAGTGTAGCACAGGATCTGGTACAAGAGGTGACTATGATCGCTACTACCGAGCAGTTCACCTGTAATATAGTTTAATTTAACATCTTTGTAGGGGCAAAAAATGCCAAAGAAGCCCAGCACAGCATTTAACTTCAAAAAGGGAAGCTACACAAATATGAGGAAACTAGTTAAATGAAAATGAAAAGGAACAGTCACAAGGATGAAATGCCTGCAAACAGTATGGAGACGATTTAAAAAAACTTTAGAGACTCAAATGAAATGAAACTATATTGATCTTCATGACTGAGGATATGAGGGAGATTCCCAAACCTGAGCCATTCTTTTTAGCTGACAAATCTGAGGAACTGTCCCAGATTGAAGTGTCATTAGAGGAGGTTTTGGAACAAATTGATAAACTAAACAGTAATAAAGTCACAAGGACCAGATGGTATTCACCCAAGAGTTCTGAAGGAACTCGAATGTGAAACTGAAGAACTACTAACTGTAGTCTGTAACCCATCGTTTAAATCAGCTTCTGCACCAAAATGAGTGGAGGATAGCTAATGTGACGCCAATTTTTTAAAAGGGCTCCAGAGGTGATCCCGGCAATTACAGGCCGGTAAGCCTGACTTCGGGATTGGGCAAATTGGTTGAAACTATAGTAAAGAACAAAATTGTCAGACACATAGATGAAAATAATTTGTTGGGGGAAGAGTCAACATGGTTTTTGTAAAGGGAAATCATGCCTCACCAATCTACTAGAGTTCTTTGAGGGGGTCGGTCAACAAGCATGTGGACAAGGGTCATCCAGTGGCTATAGTGTACTTAGATTTTCAGAAAGCCTTGACAAGGTCCCTCACCAAAGGCTCTTAAGCAAAGTAAGCTGTCATGGGTTAAGAGGGAAGGTCCTCTCATGGATTGGTAACTGGTTAAAAGATAAGAAACAAAGGGCAGGAATAAATGGTCAGTTTTCAGAATGGAGAGAGGCAAATACTGGTGTCCCCTTGGGCTCTGTACTGGGACCAGTCTTATTTAACATATTCATAAATGATCTGGAAAAAGGGGTAAACAGTGAGGTGGCAAAATTTGCAGATGATACAAAACTACTCAAGATAGTTAAGTCCCAGGCAGACTGCGAAGAGCTACAAAAGGATCTCTCAAAGCTAAGTGACTGGGCAACAAAATAGCAGATGAAATTAAATGTTGATAAATGCAAAGTAATGCACATTGGAAAACAAAATCCCAACTATACATATGAAATGGGGTCTAAATTAGCTGTTACCACTCAAGAAAGAGATCTTGGAGTCATTGTGGATAGTTCTCTGAAAACATCCACTCAATGTGCAGCAGCAGTCAAAAAAACAAACAGAATGTTGGGAATCATTAGGAAAGGGATAGATAAGACAGAAAATATCATGTTGTCTCTATATAAATCCATGGTATGCCCATAACTTGAATACTGCATGCAGATGTGGTTGCCTCATCTCAAAAATATATATATATTGGACCTGGAAAAGGTTCAGAAAAGGGCAACAAAAATGATTAGGGGTATGGAACGGCTACCGTATGAGGAGAGGTTAATAAGACTGGGACTTTTCAGCTTGGAAAAGAGACAACTAAGGGGGGATATGATTGAGGTCTATAAAATCATGACTGGTGTGGAGAAAGTAAATAAGGAAGTGTTATTTACTCCTTCTCATAACATAAGAACTAGGGGTCACCAAATGAAATTAATTGGCAGCCGGTTTAAAACAAACAAAAGGAAGTATTTTTTCACACAACGCACAGTCAACCTGTGGAACTCTTTGCCAGAGGATGTTGTGAAGGCCAAGACTATAACAGGGTTAAAAAAAGAACTAGATAAATTCCTGGAGGATAGGTCCATCAATGGCTATTAGCCAGGATGGACAGGGATGTTATCCCTAGCCTCTGTTTGACAGAAGCTGGGAATGAGCAACAGGGTATGGATCACTTGATGATTACCTGTTGTGTTCATTCCGTCTGGAGCACCTGGCATTGGCCAGTGTCAAAAGACAGGATACCAGACTAGATGGACCTTTTGGTCTGACCCAGTTTGGCCGTTCTTATGTATGCCCTAATGAAACAAAAACCACAACAAAACAAAACAAAAAAGCCATAATGGCAAAACAGAGTAAAGAGATGGTTAGAGGCAAAAAGGCATCCTTTAAAAATTGGAAGTCAAATCCTAGTGAGGAAAATAGAGAAGATCATAAACTCTAGCAAGTCAAGTGTAAAAAGTATAAAAAGGCAGGCCAAGAAGGAATATGAAGACCAATTAACTAAGGACACAAAAGCTAACAGCAAAACTTTTTAAGTACATCAGAAATAGGAAGTGGAGAAAATGAATAAGGAAGTGTTATTCACCACTTCACACAACACACAAACCAGGGTCACCAAAGGAAATTAATAGGCAGCAGATTTAAAACAAACATGTGTAAGTATTCCACACATCACACCATCAACCCCTGGAATGTATTTGCCAGGGATGTTGTGAAGGCCAAGAGTATAACTGAGTTCAAAAAAGAATGAGAAATTCATGGAGGATAGGTCCATCAATGGCTATTAACCAAGATGGTCAAGATGTGTGTCCCCAAACCTCCAACTGCTACAAGCTGAGACTGGATGATGGGAATTTTTCACTCAATAGTTGCCCTGTTCTTTTCATTGCCTCAGAAGCATCTGGCATTGGCCACTGTCAGAAGACAGGATACTGGGCTATATGGACCATTGGTTTGACCCAGTATGTCCGTTCTTATGTTCTGATGAGCCACTAGTTTAGCCTCCTTCAGATGTATCTATGGGCTAGATAGGTCTCCAACAGCAAGTGATACTCCCCCTCCGCCTTCATATGAAGATGTAAGGGGGGGAAACTGTTGTGAGAATGACACTATGGTTATGACTGAAGAGGCACTTTAATAAGAACACGTTTTCAAGCACTTACGAAGAGTTTCCCAAAAAACATTACCCCATGGGATGAAATTTCTCATGTTTACTTTCAGTGTAAGATGCAGAGTTTTTCTTCTAGGAAAGTTCAGTGAGATTCCATTAGATCAGGAGTGGGCCAACTTTTTGGCCCGAGGGCCACATCTGGGTATGGAAATTGTAGGGCGGGCCATGAATGCTCACAAAATTGGGGGTTGGGGTGCGGGAGGGGGTGAGGGCTCCATCTGGCAGTGCAGGCTCTGGGGTGGGGCCAAAAATGAGGAGTTCAGGGTGCGGGAGGGGGCTCGGGTGCAGGAGGGGGCTCGGGTGCAGGGGGTGAGGGCTCTGGCTAGGGGTGCGGGCGCAGAAGGGTGCAGCTGGGGATGAGGGGTTGTGGGTGCAGAAGGGTGCTTCGGGCAGGGACCGAGGGCATTTGGGGGGATCAGGGCTGGGACAGGGGGTTGGGGTGCAGGAGGTGGTCAGGGGTGCAGGCTCCGGGCGGTGCTTAACTCAAGCAGCTCCCAGAAGCAGTGGCATGTCCCCCCTCTGGGTCCTACACAGAGGGGTGGCCAGGCAGCTCTGTCCGCAGGCGCCGCCCCTGCAGCTCCCATTGGCCGCGGTTCCCGGCCAATGGGAGCTGCGTGGGCGGCGCTTGGGGTGGGGGCAGCGTGCGGATTCCCTTGACTGCCCCTACACATAGGAGCCGGGGGGGGACATGCCACTGCTTCCGGGAGCTGCATGGAGCAGGGCAAGCCCCCAACTCCGCTTCCCGGCTGGAGCTCGAGGGCCTGATTAAAACATCTGGAGGGCCAGATGCAGCCCTTGGGCCGTAGTTTGCCCACCCTTGCATTAGATCATTTTTGAGTTATCAGGGCAGGATACATCAAATGTTTCCAGCTGCTCTTTTAAACATTCAACTAATAATTTTTTGAAGAAAAGATGGTTGGTTTTTTTGCTTACCTTGCATGAGTCCTCAGTGAAAACAAAGATGTTTGTTGCAAAGAAGTCTTACATATGGCAATGAAGAAATCTTGTTTGGAAATAAAGTTTAGGAAGCTGAGCATATTTTTCAAAGCAGCAGATGATTTTCCTCTACATAGTCAGCCAGAATGTGGTCACATTACTATCCACATTAATGTGCATTTATTTCAGTGATTACACTACTCCTGGTCTTTCTGGTGATAGGCAGAAGTGGAGAAATTGGACTCTGTACTATATGATCAAAGTCTTTATTAGCAAAGTAATGGTAAGATGCTCCTAAGTAAATCCATAAGATCTATGCAATAAGATCCAGTGGCTAGAGCACTAGAAAATTGGGCAAGTCATGACATTTTTTTGTGCCTTAGTTTAGCCACCTCTATATTGCAGATAAAGATCCTATACACCTTTGCAAAATACTTGGAACTCTATGGTTGAAGAGCACTCAGGAAGTGCAATACTATAGGTTCATGTTTGCTTCCACACAAATACTTGCACAACTAACTCCAAAAGCCAAACAATCAGATAACATTAGATGAGAAAGCCAAGTCAGCCCCACCTAGCAGCACTCCGAAAGCACACAACTGTATGAGAAACACACTACATGCCTTTATCGGAATATGTGATCAAAGGGTTGGTCTTCATCATTTTGTTTTTTATTTTTGGGAGGAAAAAAAAAAAAAGGTTCAGTGACAGGAGATATAAGGAGAACACAGATACAGAGTTGCAATTCCTCTCCATCAGCCATAAACTTGCATAGTACATGATGTACAGGCACAAACCCAACGGTATATAGTAATATACAGTACCATTTATGCATAAGGGGGTCTAAATAAAGCTGAAGGAATCACAATTTTTAATTTTCTGACAATTCTGTGTTTACATTTTTAACCATAACATATCAATATAAGGGGACTTCTTCCTTTATTCTTTCTATTATTTAATTGAGTTGGTGCAAAGAATCAGATTATGTTACATGGGAGCATGTACAGTAACTCAATAGTCTTTAAATTGTTAGACATTTTATGCAGAAGCAGAATACACTGTACAGGGCTTAGAAAAAAAAAAGTCAAATATTTAAACTATGACTCAGAGAGAAGCTATTTCTTGCCCTGACCCCCACAACTCTTTGCGGCCCAGCTTTCCTCAATTATATCATGCTGCTTGGAAGTAAAAGCAACTGAGATTTTTACCAGGATCCTGTTGCTGCACCCTTCTTGGAGGGTTTTATATTAGCCTTTGGTTTGTAGCCATCTGATAAATTGGAAGCTCCATACTCCTAGTTGCTGGCAGGTCAAAGGAACTTTCCTTCTTCGTTACTCTACCCCATCACACAAGCCTCCTCTCAGCAGGCTGTGTGGAATGGTTGAGTAGGGACATCCCCTTAGAAGCTGCTTGGAGGCTTTAAGTAAGAGGGAAGGGGAAGGAGCAAGAAAGACACAAAATTCTTTCTCCCTTCCAATAGTTTCACATTTATCAGATCCCCACAAACCAGAAGCTGATAGGAAAGGATCTCCCAAAAGAGTCTGGGGCTGTATCCTGGCATAAATCACAGCAACCCCCCTTATATTTCAGGTCTACATCTGGCTGGTAAGATTGGTCTTCTGACCAAGAGGAATCTGGTAAATTTTTCCATTCATGCATATTTATTTTTTCAAGCACTTTGTGTCATTCTGAATGAGGTGACCCATACACATATACAAAATATAAGATCCACGGGACCTGTTTTAGGGGTTATGCTGACCAACAAACATCCACCACTTCCAACTTACTATCATCAAACATTGTGCTCCATCCAGCATTGTACTTCCCTAGACAATCATCAGCCCTGCCTATGTGATACAACTGCTCCTCCAGATCAGTGGTTTTCAAACTGCAGGTCATGATGCAGTACTGGGTTGCGGAACGTAAGGCACTGGGTCGTGGCGGCTCTGCTAAGCACTGCTGACCAGGCCAATGGGAGCTGGGGTGTGCCTGCGGGTAAGAGCCGCACAGAGCCGCTTGCGCGCCTCCGCTTAGGAGCCAGACCTGCTACTGGCCGCTTCCGAGGTGCAGCATGGTCCACAGTGCCAGGACAGGCAGGAAAATTGCCTTAGCACCCCTGCTGTGCCGCTGACCAGGAGCCGCCCGAGGTAAGCCTGTGCCCCAACCCTGCCCCCCAATCCCCTGCCCTGAGCCCTTTCCGCACTCAAAACTCCTCATCCCCATCCCCAGCCCAGAGCCCTGACCCCCTTCTACACCCCAATCCCCTGCCCCAGCCCTGAGCCCCCCCAAACCCAGAGCCCCTTCCTGCACCCCAAACCCCTCATCCCCAGCCCAGAGCCTGCACCCCCAGCCCAGAGCCCTGACCCTCTCCCACACCCCAATCCCCTTTGCCAGCCCTGAGCCCCCCACCCCAAACCCAGAGCCCCCTCCTGCACCCCAAGCCCCTCATCCCCGTCCCCACCCCACAGCCCTCACCCCTGCACACCAACCCTTTGCCCCAGCCCTGAGCCCCTCGCACACCCCAAACCCCTCATCCCCAGCTCCGTTGGATCATGGGCATCAACAATTTTCTTCAACTGGGTCGCCAGAAAAAAAGTTTGAAAACCACTGCTCTAGATTAACATTAGTTTACTCATCTCACACATCACTTCCTTATTACCCCCTCAGAACAGAGAAAAAGCTACTTCTCCCAACAATCCCTTACAAGGACAGAAAGAAGAGAGTGAAATTGCTTTTTCAAACTGATCAAACTTTCTAACATCTTTTATCTCAGAATATTCAACTGCCTTGACCAAAACATTTCTGTAGGCTGTGAAGCTATAGAGATAATCCACAGTATGACCAAGACCACAACTTAAGACAGACATACACTACAGAATCATTCTGTTTGTAGATGTCAAGTTTGAGACTATTTGAATGTTAAGAACAGCAAGAAACTGGCAGATGTACCAGTCCCACCTGTATAAGCAACATGTGTGCTAGATGCAGAATATGTTAAAAGCAATAATGAAACCAACACCAAAGAAACAGACGCAGGGAAGGCAAGTTAATTTCTCTCTTCCTATTTCACATTACTCAGTATAGTCTTTGATGAACTGACAGGATGGAATAGTTGTGTGAATCAGATACGTCCTTGCAAAAGCCAGAAGGAAAAAAAATCAGGAAGTGCCCCTTTTTAGGCTCAACTGCTGTATTTGATCTTCTTTGTTTAAAAAATATAAAAAGATCTAGAAAGAATTTCAGATCTGGATTTTAGCGACTTTAGATTTTCAAAAAATGTCATATAACATTATGTGCACATTTGTGCGGCTAGTTTATGTGCACAATAACTCACAGAACCCACAGCTGAAGCCACTAGAACAAGTAATTAGTCCTTTACATCGACTGCTTGTCCAATCTCAGTGAACAGTTAGAAATGCTAATGCAGGGGTCGGCAACCTTTCAGAAGTGGTGTGCCGAGTCTTCATTTATTCACTCTAATTTAAGGTTTCGCGTGCCAGTAATACATTTTAACATTTTTAGAAGGTCTCTTTCTATAAGTCTATAATATATAACTAAACTATTGTTGTATGTAAAGTAAATAAGGTTTTTAAAATGTTTAAGAAGCTTCCTTTTAAATTAAAATTAAAATGCAGAGCCCTCCGGATCGGTGGCCAGGACCCAGGCAGTGTAAGTGCCACTGAAAATCAGCTCGCGTGCCGCCTTCGGCACCGTGCCATAGGTTGCCTACCCCTGTGCTAATGCATAAACATTTTAGTTTGTGCAACCAGTATCCATAACCTACAAGTCTCCCATATTCCCTCAAACCTGCTCATCCAGTAAATTTACCTCAGTTGAAACTAGGTTTAGCTAATCTGATCTAGAATTTAGTATTGTTATTTTTCAATAGGATATAAACTAATGTAACTGTAGACCACATTCTATTGTAATGCATCCAGTAGAGACATTTAATTGACAGGATGAAGTGGAACAAAACAGACAGAACTTCAACTTTACATAGATAATCTCTCACCCTCCCAATTATTTAAAAAAAAGTGTTTTAACATCCCAAATCTGATTCTGTACCTATGTTCTCAAGCATTTATAATAATTTATATTATGCTAGCATTGCAGGCCCCAAGTAGGCTTAGAACCAGTAATGTAGAGCAGTGGCTCTCAACCTTTCCAGACTACTGTACCCCTTTCAGGAGTCTGATGTGTCTTGTGTACCCCAAGTTTCACCTCACTTAAAAACTACTTGCTTACAAAATCAGACATAAAAATACAAAAGTGTCACAGCACACTATTACTGAAAAATTTCTTATTTCCTCATTTTTACCATATAATTATAAAATAAATCAATTGGAATATAAATATTGTACTTACATTTCAGTGTATAGTATATAGAGCAGTATAAACAAGTATGAAATTTTAGTTATAGTGACTTCACTAGTGCTTTTTATGCAGCCTGTTGTAAAACTAGGCAAATATCTAGATGAATTATTGTACCCTCTGGAAGGCCTCTGCATACCCCCAGGGGTACACAAACCCCTGGTTGAGAACCACTGATTTAGAGAATAAGGTAGTATCTCTTTAAATAGATTGGGAGACCTCTAGTGTGCTCACTGTGCTATATGTTTCAGAGAACGCCCAGAGCAGCAATGTGCATAGATAACTAGGCCTTGTATATTGTGTATATTTAGTAAACATATTTATTTGGACCCCACCATGCCCACATCATTTCTTCTTACTCTTTTTGTCATAAAAAACGGCAAAAGTCAAGACAGCCCCATTGTGCATAGTGCTGTACAAACACAGGAAGACAGATTCTCTGCCACAAAGAGCTTAGTCTATTTTAAAACAAGATGCAAATAAGTGAGTATAACAAGCTATTATTATTAGATGCTCTTATGCCTTGTGACACAAGGCAACCCAGTCTTTGCACCTCCTTCTGTCTAATGCCAAGTTTCTTACTCAGTTATAGACAGCTCCATCTTATTCAATGGTTTTCTTATACATCATCTGTTGTCCTTTCCCTGCCTCCCCCATCTTCCACCAGGTGATAGCCAATCAAGTACTTGTCTGGGAAGACAGTTTTCTGACATTTGTACATGTCCAAACCACTTCAGCTTCTTTCTTGAATCACTGTCTCTACAGTCTACTGGCCAGTCCTTTATAACACATCAGCATTGGTTACTTTATCCCACCAGCTGACACCAAGTTTTCTTCACAAGCATCTCAGATAGAATGCATTAAGTTTTCTGTTGTGGGTTTCCTAGCATTTGCCAAGTTTCAGAAACATAACAATATGGGTATCACAATAGCTTGCTCTTATAATTTGTGAGTCAACTTGTTCCCATTCTTGTAGAGCTTGTGTTGCCTTTTTGTTGAGGAGTACTCTAACCTCCTCTATGAGAGTATAATCTTCCTGAATAGAGTACTGAGATACCACCTGAAAGGAGTCTTCCACAGCCAGCCCATCTCACAATTATTTCTATAACTGACACATATATACATTTTAAAATATGTGTCAGTTACAGAAATAACCCTGAGATGAGCTGGCTGTGGAAGACTCCTTTCAGATGGTATCTCAGTACTCTATTCAGGAAGATTATACTCTCATAGAGGAAGTTATATAGATAAAATATGGACATATTATATATATGGAGAGGATGTTTGCCTGACTCACAGCCATGGGACCACAGGTCCATATTCAATATATTCAGAGTAGCCCATGTTATGTATGGGGTATCCTCATCCATCACCTGAGGGATGCACTTGGTTGCTTAGGATGCCCCAAACTATAGAAGGAAAGGGAAAAGGTAGCAGTATTTACAAGAGCTAAAAATGTCTTTTTAAAATGAAAGCTTAGATTCTGCAGAAACTGATGACATTCACCACTGATGAGTGGATTTTCAAGACCTGTATGTTTTTATAATACAGATGATCAGAGAGTATGGATCTTTATTTACAGCCCCTGAAAGCACAAGTTTGTGTATACCCCAGTATCACTTGCCCACATGCTCTCAAGAAATAATATGAAAGGTTTTGTTCATTTTTTTGTCAGTTATAGAGGCTTAGAAGAAACCATCCCCATTGGAATTTGTTTCCTACTTGCAAGGTCTAGTAGTGTGTACATGTCAGAAGATGTCTGCCCAGGTATCACTGTGACGGTGCCCCCCATAAGGCTTTATGGAAATATGCTTATGAATGTATATATGACATAACTGGAATATGTTTTATGCTACATATGGCATGTAACATATCTCTGTAAAGGTTATGATCTACTGAATCTATTAATCCTATTTGTATGCATGTATCATTTTTGTTTTCAAAGTTATGAATATTGGCTGTGTACTTGCTTGATTTTTAAGTAGCCTTTGTAAAGCATTTGGTCAGCTTCTTGAGAAAGGAATGTGCAAATTAAGTGCCCAATCAAGAAGCACTTAAGGGACAATGGATCTTGGAAGGCTCCAATCCACATAAGAAGTCTACATGAGGATGTTCAAGGTAGCATGTGAGCAATGGCTGCTGCCTGTAAAAACTGAGTCATGCATGGACATGTGACTTGCCCAGGTGACTCCAAAACTCCATCTTGGAGCTAGACTTTGCATAGGAGAGAGGAGGGGGTCCCCACCCACAAGAGAAAGTCTATTTAAGCCCGTGGGAGACTCCTCCATTTTGTCTTCAGCTGGCTAAAGAGATAGATAGCCTCTCCACCCCCAAGGATACCTGAAAGAAACTGGAACAAAGGACAGTAACTACAGGGGGTGTGAGTGATTGCTGGACCCAGACTAGAAGGAGACTAGTCTGTAAAAGGAAGCTTACTGAAATTCCTCTGAGGGTGAGGTTTTATCTGTATTCAGTTTTCTTAGACATAGACTTGCGTGTTCTATTTTATTTTGCTTGGTAATTCACTTTGTTCTGTCTGTTACTACTTGGAACCACTTAAATCCTACTTTCTGTATTTAATAAAATCACTTTTTACTTATTAATTAACCCAGAGTATGTATGAATACCGGGGAGGGGGGAAAACAGCTGTGCATAGAGGGCGAACAATTTATGAGTTTACCCTGTATAAGCTTTATACAGGGTAAAACGGAATTATTTGGGGTTTGGACCCCATTGAGAGTTGAACATCTGAGTGTTAAAGACAGGAACACTTCTTAAGTTGCTTTCAGCTAAATCTGCAGCTTTGGGGCACGTGGTTCAGACCCTGGGTCTGTGTTGGAGCAGACTGGCGTGTCTGGCTCAACAAGACAGGGTGCTGGAGTCTCAAACTGGCAGGGAAAGCAGGGACAGAAGTAGTCTTGGCACATCAGCTGGCAGTTCCCAAGGGGGTTTCTGTGATCCAACCCATCACAATCACCACCTATAGTATTTCAAGATAATAAGAAATACCTGCTTACCTGAGGCAAAATCCTGCTTTCCTTAAATACAGAAGTAGTCCAATTGACTTCAAAGACACTCTTTGCATAGGAGATCAAATGTGTACTCTGGGGCAGGGGAGGGAGGAAGGTAATGTTATTTAGTCTTCAGAAATAGAGCACTTAAACTGGTAGAATTCCAACATCAAAATAAGAAAATGCACAGCCTTTAACCTCTTCCTACACTAATACTTTCCTAACAATTGGCCTGATGTTCAGTCAGACTTAGAGCTGGTCAATACTTAGATTGACCAGCTATGTTGCTCAAGACGGGTGTGAAAAATTCACATTTCTGAATGACATAGTTAAGCCAACCTAAGTCCCTGCATAAACAATGCTATGTTGATGGAAGAATTCTTCCATCGACCTAGCTACTGCCTCTTTGAGAGGCGAATAACCTCCCATCGGCATAGGTAATGTCTATACTGAAGCGCTACAGCACTGCAGCTGCAACACTGCTGCCAGGCCGGCGAGTTATATGGGCCCGTGGTGCCTGTGCTCCAGGAATATTCAGGGCCCAGGGGCACGACTTCATTAATGTTCGGGGCCAGGTCTCCTCCCCGGCCCTGCCTGCCATCCCCACGCGCCTCCTGGCCCTGCCTGCTGCCCCCGGGCAATTTAAAAGGGCCAGGGGGCCCCTGGACACTGCCACCACCACTAGCAGCACAGTAGGGCTAAGGCGGCTTCCTGCCCACCCTCGCTCCACGCCACTCCCGGAAGCGGCCAGCACGTCCCTGCGGCCCCGGGAGAGGTGTGTGTCTCCACGTGCTGCCCCTACCCCAAGTGCTGACTCCGCAGCTCCCATTGGCAGGGAACTGCAGCCAATGGGAGCTGCGGGGGCAGTGCCTGCGAGCAGTGGCATGCAGAGATCCCCCGCCCCCTCTCCTAGGAGCTGCTGCCAGAGGGGGGTGCAGATCCCTTTTGGGAGCTGCCCGAGGTAAGCGCTGCCCCCCTCACCCTCTCCCACACCCCAACCCCCTGCCCCAGCCCAGAGCCCACATCCCTCACCCAAACTCCCTCCCAGAGCCTGTACCTCACCCCCTCCCGCACCCCAAGCCCTTGCCCCGAGCCCACACCCCAAACTCCCTCTCACACCCAAACTCCCTCCCAGAGCCTGCACCCCACACCGCCTCCGGCACTCCAACTCTTTGCCCCAGGCCAGAGCCCGCACCCCTCCCGCACCCAAACTCCCTCCCAGAGCCTTAGGCAGGTGTGGGGGGGGGGGGAGGGGATGGGACTTGGACCTGTTCTGGGCACCACCAAAAATTATACAAACCTGCTGCCCCTGGCTGCTGCTGTGCCACTGTAGTGTTTCAAGTGTAGACAACACCTTAGACATCTAAGTTTTCTTTATACTGCTGTGGCTGTAAGTATAAGTATTCATTTCCCCCACTTTATTGTAAAGGTAGAAGTAATCCAACTATTTTTTCTTTTAAATATAAAAATCCCTGCACAGGAAAGTTATGTATAAAAATGTACAATTTTTTAAATGAAATTACAAGCATTCTGGCTTTGTTCTCAGAGGTCCCATAATTGCTTTTACACTTGTACAGCCTTTTACCTCAGTTGCTTATATAGTACATAATGTAGTGCCCACTACATTCAAAGCAGCTTTCCAGCTTTCTTTATAATTTCTCTCTTTGCAATAGCTCATCACTTCCAACAAACAAGGGTTTTTTTCAGATGAAACTTTCCATACTTGGGCTATCTTGAATTCCTCTCCCCCTGCCTCCCTCCACCCCTATCTTAAAAAAAATTAAAAAATTAAAAAAACCCCTAAATATCTGAAGTGTTATTTCTATTTCTTCTGATGATCATTTAAGTATTCTTAATGTAGTTTTGGGGGGGGGAGGTCTCCTTACCCTCCAACATATGTATAAAGCCATGCCATCCCAGTTCGGTTTTTAAAATAAATAAATAAATAAAAGCATCACTGACCTAGATATAAGCCACGCAGATTTCTACAAGAATGTGAGGTAGGACCAAGGAGTAATAGGAAGTCCTGTCTTTGGACATAATGGCCAGATATACAAGAGGCGCTATTGCCTAGCTGCTAAGTTATGTAAAAAGACGTTAAAAACTACAGTGAATATTTCCCCATACAAGGAATTGCTGTAGTTGCTACAGGGATGTTATGTGATCGTGAATGCAGAAGAGGTGATCCATGTTGTTCCAAGGTACTAGTCCTCAATGAGAAGTATATAGGACAAATTTAGAGTTTCTAGACTCAGCTGTTTTTGGATATAATGTGAAAACATGAAGGTGCTAGAGAGAAAATTGGACTAATGAAGACTGGCATCATTGTCAAGCAGATTTAAATATAAATTTAGCGACACAAGTAAAGGCATATTATGCAAAGATCTCAGGAGACAATCAAAGTCTTTGGATATTCAGTGACTGGGATAATTGAGAGTTTAACTAAAATTCAGTTAATTTGATTTTATATTTTAAATTATTCCTTCTGATTCATTAAAGTAAACCATACTTTAAGCAGCAAGTGTTTCCATACCCACACACCTCTTCTAGATTGTCAACATAGCAGCAGAAACACTTTACACTTATTTGGCAAACAATTGGCAGTACTTTTGTACTATCAACTGCCAACATCATTAGGGCCAGCCAAACAAAAAAGAGGAAAGAATTCGGAAGTTATTTTGTTTGAAGTCATTCTTAGAAGTCACAAGATCTGATAGTTTCAAGCCAGCATGAAGCATGGTCTAGTGATCTGATTTAGCATCTAAGGCTACGTCTATGCTACGGACCCTACAGCGGCGCAGCTGTACCGCTGCAGCTGCACTGCTGTAGGGTCTCCCGTGCAGCCGCTCTATGCCGGCGGGAGAGATTGTTCCCACCAGCATTACTGAACCATCCCCAACAAGCAGCAGTAGCTATGTCAGCAGGAGATGCTCTCCCACCGATATAATGATGTCCACACCAGCACTTTTGCGGATGAAACTTGTGTCAGTCACGGGTGTGTTTTTTTCACACCCTTGACTAATAAAAGTGCTAGTGTAGACAAAGCCTCGAGTCAGGAACTCCTGAATTTTAACGAATGCTTTGAAGTAGACCTTTTCTATGGATTTGAGCAAGGCATGCAACACCTCTGTTTCAATTTCCTTATCTGTGAAATGAGGATAATAGCCATCTACCTCACAAGGATGTGAAGGATTAGTGTCTGTAAAGTGCTTTTAAGATTAATATTTTGCCTACCCCCATCTGTGTCATGAGAAAGTCTCAAGTTAGAAGAGCTGTGCAGTCCATAATTGAGAACATAGTCCTTTTTCCTCTATCATGGCTTTGGGAAGTGGAAATGGGTTTAACTTTTCACAAGAGCACAGTAGAGTAGGAAAAATAATTAGCAAATTCAAGTGAAATATTTATGCTCTAATAAAAGTAATGTAACCTGCTCCTATCCAACCTCATGCAATTTCCCCATTTCATAGGATGAATAATTGATGTACTCCAACATTATCTACAAGATCCTTGGAGCTATGCCACTTTAGACCAACTGAGGATTTGACCCTTTATGTAAGAAGCAGCAACTATGCACTTCTCTAGTCTCTCCTGCCACTTCACACTATGCAATGAGAGATGAGAAAAACGGCAGCGGGGAAGGAGATGATGTCTCAGAGATTTGGATGGTTTTTGCCTCACCTGTCCAGCTCTCTCCAAGTGAACAGTTACTCTATTTCTTATGCATCCATCACCACAGTATCTGAGTCAGTTTCATGCACTCGCAGCCCTCACACCAACTCAGGATAAAGGGGACAGCAACTAAGCTGATGTGGGGTGTTCCTGATCAGGGCCGGCTCTACCATTTTTGCCGCCCCAAGCAAAAAAAAAAAAAAAAAAAGCCGCCCAGACTGTGCCACCCCAACAATGGACGGAATGCCGCCCCTTAGCATGTGCCGCCCTAGGCACATGCTTCCTCCACTGGTGCCTGGAGCCAGCCCTGTTCCTGATTAAAGCAGTGAAAGAGATCTTTCCAGGACCAATGAGTGCACTCCACAAGTGGCAAAAACATTACTGTTTGAGCAGCATTTGAAAAATGTAAGACACATCAGGATGCCTCCAGGACAGAGACCTAAAAGACTGAAGATAAGACACCCCCTCCTACTGATCAAGTAATCAGGATTCCAAGCCAAAATATGTTGTACTTGCTCATATCTATCTAAGGGGAAAAGGGAGAAAAATAGAAACAATGTTTACGCACTGTCGTTACTACTCACAATAAATTTAATCTTGGGTACGACTGGTCATATCAAGCCAGCTGCTGTCAAACTATACATCTGAGGCTTGAATAAAGACTGGGAGTGGATGGGTCATTACACAAAGTAAAAACTATTTCCCCATGCTAATTTTTCCCCTACTCTTACTCACACCTTCTTGTCAACTGTTTGAAATGGGCCATCCTGATTATCACTACAAAAGGTTTTTTTCTCCTGCTGATAATAGCCCACCTTAATTGATTAGTCTCATTAGAGTTGGTATGGCAACACCCATTTTTTCATGTTCTCTGTGTATATAGATCTTCCTACTGTATTTTCCACTGCATGCATCTGATGAAGTGGGTTTTAGCCCACGAAAGCTTATGCCCAAATAAATTTGTTAGTCTCTAAGGTGCCACAAGTACTCCTCATTCTTTTTGCTTATACATCTGAGAGTACAGTAAAAACTCTCATTTTGGTCAGTCATACCATCATAATTTATTCTATATATAGTGGAATCTAAACTAAGGAGGCAACCCTATGTTAAGCAGCCACTTGAAAGTATTCCCAGTTACCACTCTATCCTTAGTGGGACCTGACTCCAAGCTCTACTGTGCACATGTGCTGCCCACACTCTCCCCATTTCTTAGATCATTCCAATGCAAACTCCAAACCCAGGCTGCAACACCACAGATGTATATTGTCAGTGGAACTAAATCACTCATCTAGGCTGAGGCGGTCTTTTTAACTAACATTGGGATATGTATCAACATTGTGATCATTATTCTACTTTCTAAACCCAATTTCAAAGCTGAAGACTGATTTTTTTTATTTATTTATTTTTTTGGTTCAGGCAGCGTAAGACAGATTTCACCGGATACACATACAGTATACATGCCAAACCTATTTAGAGTGGGAGTGACTTGCAAAACTTATAGGGCCAGATTCCTCCACCCTTACTCACTTTGAGTCATCCCACTGAAATCAGTGGGACAACTCAGTAAGCTACCCAATGCAATTAAAAGTAGGAGGATCAGGTCCAAAGAGAAGAACAGTGGAGCTCAGAGCAAGGATCTACTAAGAGCAGAGGGTAGTCTGAAAGCTTTTATGCAGCCACTTATGCAAGTCTGGGGAGGCTTTCATGTAGCTACTTATGCAACTGTGCATTCAAAAAAAAAAAAACTATTTGAGAGAACAAGATTTCAGACTTATTTAAAATATGGTTGCTCATTGGAGAAGCCATCTCAAAGTTAGGAGACTCTCTGCAGTTATACAGTCAGACACTTTCACACCAAGCAATGGACACTCAGCCTGAAACTGCAGAGGGCATTCATCAGTTACTTTGTACGTTGCCAGGGATTTTGAGGACAAGGCAAAGGTTTCTTAAAGTTTTTGACAAAGTTAGAGCCTATTTCAGTTGAATAGGGAGTGCCCTCCTGCTAGTAACCCACCTTCCCATAATCACTTTTTGAATTAAAGAAGACGGTTACATATCTCTCTGAAACATCCGGCAAAGTCATTTGCACCCAGGGAAGTGGGAGAGCGAAGAAACATTAAAAACTGTTTACAATTAATCCCAAACAAGGGAGCTTTGGCAGCTACCTTTATTATTTGGATGTTTACATCCTACCTTGGTGAAGTTGAGGAACAAGCTCTCCTCTCCGTTCACGACACTCTCTAGCCCTGACAGCGACCCCCGACGCCCCCACATCTTACCTTCACCCCCGTTATCCACTCGCTGGTTCCTTTCCCCACCCTCATTCCCATGTCATTCCTCCTCGCCCAGCCCCGGCTTCTCTTTACAACCCCTCCGCTCCCTGCCCCCTTCGAGTCCCCCCTTCCCCAAACCCTCTCTCCTCAGTCCCCATCTCTCCTCCTCCCCTGGCACTGTGCTCCCCTCTGCCGCCTCCCTCTCTTCTCACCCTAGGTCCTCCCCTCTTGCCCCGGTCGTTTCCCAGCGCCCCTCCTCCCCCAGCACCCCGTCCCCTCAGAGCCCCTCCTCGGCACGCACCCATCCCTTCTTCGCCCCCTCCCCTGCGCTTACCTTCCCTGGCTTTCAGCAGCACCGTGTTGGCCACGATGTTCTCGATCTCCATGATCAGGGCTCCAAACAAGTCCTCTGTCCCCTCAGAGCCACCACCTCCTTCGCCCCCTCCTCCTGCCTCGCCGCCGCCGCCGGGACACCCGGGCTCCACTCATCCGGCCCCGAGGGCTAGTGCTGGGCTCTCCTCTCCCCCATCACCCGCTCCTCACTCACTCACCGCCCCCTCCCTCCTCTGCTCAGGGGGGCGGAGAAAGGGGACGGGTGGGGCGGGGCCTGCCCACACTGGGCAGGACTATGCCGCGCTCCCCCGCCTCTCGCCCCTTACAGCTCCGCCCCGAAGACTACAGCTCCCAGCAGGCAATGCGCTCCCCCGGCCCGGCGGCCTCTTGCGTCAAAGCTGGCTCATTGGTAGCTAAGAGTAGTAAGCACGCGCGCTCGGTGGGGTGTTCCCTGCCGGGATTGATAGTTCCTCTCCTCTCACCCGCAAGGGTGGAGCATTGCATGCCGGGATATATAGTCATGTAGTTCATACCGCTCCGATCTCTTCTCCTACAGAGCCTAGCCACTACTACCACTAAGTCCCGCGGGATGTCGGGGTCAACTCTCGCGAGAGATGTGGCCGCGTTGCTGCTTAGCTTGCTCTGTACGTAATGTGAATGGTAGTCAGTAGAGACGCTGGACAGGCTGGTTAGGGACCCTGGTCGCCCCTTTAGATCTCACGATACTTAGAAGCTCTCCCGCGAGGTGGTGCGTTCAGACAGCAGGGGGCAGCTTAAGGTCGCCTCCCCGTCGCCATTTTGTTTAGCGTGGCTCGCTCGCCAGACCCATTCTCTCTAGCTCAGGAGCCCGTACAAGACTGTAGTCCTGGTTCTTTATGCTGCTGAGTGAGTATTGACCCTGCCCACATACTACGATGGGGAAACCAACTAAGCAGAGGAGAAAGGGCCAAGTGACTGCCAGGGCCAAGGGCCCGAGTGGAGCAGGGACAGCGTTGGTCAAGAACAACCCTTTCGAGGTGAAGGTCAACAAGCAGAAGTTTAATATCTTGGGGAGGAGAACCAAACACGACGTGGGGCTACCGGGCGTCTCGCGGTCCAAGGCTGTCAAGAAGGTAAGACTGGGGGGAGGGCACTCATCCGATGAGGATAAGGTGTGGATCCCACCACTCTGGAGCAAGCCCTCACTGCCAGATGGGGGCAGTGGTGGTGCACACCCACAGATTGTGCAAATGATGGTACGCAAACTGTTTGAACTCAGGATTCTATACCAGGGGTCGGCAACCTTTCAGAAGTGATGTGCCGAGTCTTCATTTATTCACTCTAATTTAAGGTTTCACGTGCCAGTAATCCATTTTAACGTTTTTAGAAGGTCTCCTTCTGTAAGTCTATAATATATAACTAAACTATTGTTGTATGTAAAGTAAATGAGGTTTTTAAAATGTTTAAGAAGCTTCATTTAAAATTACATTAAAATGCAGAGTTCCCCAGACCGGTGGCCAGGACCCAGGCAGTGTGAGTGCCACTGAAAATCAGCTTGCGTGCCGCCTTCGGCACGCATGCCATAGGTTGCCTACCCCTGTTCTATAGCATGGCTCAGAGGGTTTGATGGCACAAACCTCACCAAGGCCGCCCTTATGTCATTCTCAAACTCTATAGCTCTGGAGTAGAATATAGGCCAGTGAGTAGGGATTTTTTTCCAGCCTTTGTTATTTACTTGCTCTGTGACTTTTGGTAAGCCACTTTATTCTTCTACTTGTTGATGGTGGTGATAACAATGAACATTTGTATTGCAGTATTATCTAAGGGGCCCAGAGAGGACTGGAGCCCCATTTTAGTTAGTGCTGTATAAACGTTGATAAACCATCCCTGCTCTGGAAAATCGTCAAGCAAAAAGATTACTCTGTGCCTTGATTTCTCTGACTTGAAAATGACATTTACCTCACTCAAGGATTGTGAGACTTAATGTTATGAAGCCTTTTGGGACCCCCAGATGAAAAATGCTATAGTCTAAAGAACTATACATCCACATCTTGATGCTAGGTGCGGATCTGCTGTCCCTCCCCCCACCGCCACCCCATCTCAAAAAAGGATATATTGGAAAAGGTACAGAGAAAAATGATTAGAGGGTATGGAACAGCTTCCGTATGAGGAGAGAGTAATAAGACTGGCACTATTCAGCTTGGAAGAGATGACTAAGGGGGGATATGATAGAGGTCTATAAAATCTTGACTGGTGTGGAGAAAGAGAATAAGGAATTTTATTCCTTCATATAGCACAAGAAATTGGCAGCATTCAAATTAATAGGTGGCAGGTTTAAAACAAACAGAAGTTCTTCACACAATGCATAGTCAACCTGTGGAACTTCATGCCAGGGGATGTTGTGAAGGCCAAAACTATAACAGGGTTCAAAAAGAACTACATGAGTTCCTGGAGGATAAGTCCCTCAATGGCTATTAGCCAGGATGGGCAGGGATGCAACACCATGCACTGAGTGTCCCTAGCCTCTTCCAGAAGCTGGGAGTGAACGACAGGAGATGGATCACTTGATGATTGCTTGTTTTGTTCATTCCCGCTGAAGCACCTGGCATTAGCCACTGTCTGAAGACAGGACACTGGCTAGATGGACCATTGGTCTGACCCAGTATGGCCGTTCTTAACTACAGAATCCTTTTTTGTGATTATTATGTTGATCCAAGCTATACTGGTCGAACTGGTGTTGTGGAGTAGACAATGTCAGGATGCAATGTGATGATGCCTCAAAATGCCCCTTTAAGGGTGTGTGAGTTCATGAAAACTCAGAATGTCTCAGTGAGTTCTGTATGTCCCACACCCTGAGACTATCTCTAAAACTGGCTCCTACACTGTTAGTGACTGTCCCTGATGTTGATATCAAGGTCAGAGCTGTCTTCAGGATGTAGTGACTTATTAATCACTGAAAACTACAGCCACGTTAGTTGAATGGTGAAAATACATAAGCCTTCATTTCCTATCATAGAATCATAGAATATCAGGGTTGGAAGGGACCTCAGGAGGTCATCTAGTCCAACCCCCTGCTCAAAGCAGGACCTAATCCCAACTAAATCATCCCAGCCAGGGCTTTGTCAAGCCTGACCTTAAAAACCTCTAAGGAAGGAGATTCCACCACCTCCCTAGGTAACCCATTCCAGTGCTTCACCACCCTCCTAGTGAAAAAGTTTTTCCTAATATCCAACCTAAACCTCCCCCACTGCAACTTGATGCCATTACTCCTTGTTCTGTCATCTGGTACCAGTGAGAACAGTCTAGATCCGTCCTCTTTGGAACCCCCTTTCAGGTAGTTGAAAGCAGCTATCAAATCCCCCCTCCTTCTTCTCTTCTGCAGACTAAACAATCCCAGTTCCCTCAGCCTCTCCTCATAACTCATGTGCCCCAGCCCCCTAATCATTTTTGTTGCCCTCCGCTGGACTCTTTCCAATTTTTCCACACCCTTCTTGTACTGTGGGGCCCAAAACTGGACACAGTACTCCAGGTGAGGCCTCACCAATGTCGAATAGAGGGGAACGATCACCTCCCTCGATCTGCTGGCAATGCCCCTACTGATACAGCCCAAAATGCCGTTAGCCTTCTTGGCAACAAGGGCACACTGTCGACTCATATCCAGCTTCTCGTCCACCGTAACCCCTAGGTCCTTTTCTGCAGAACTGCTGCCTAGCCACTCGGTCCCTAGTCTGTAACAGTGAATGGGATTCTTCCGTCCTAAGTGCAGGACTCTGCACTTGTCCTTGTTGAACCTCATCAGGTTTCTTTTGGCCCAATCCTCTAATTTGTCTAGGTCCCTCTGTATCCTATCCCTACCCTCCAGCGTATCTACCACTCCTCCCAGTTTAGTGTCATCTGCGAATTTGCTGAGAGTGCAGTCCACGCCATCCTCCAGATCATTAATGAAGATATTGAACAAAACCGGCCCCAGGACCGACCCTTGGGGCACTCCGCTTGAAACCAGCTGCCAACTAGACACGGAGCCGTTGATCACTACCCGTTGAGCCCGACGATCTAGCCAGCTTTCTATCCACCTTATAGTCCATTCATCCAGCCCATACGTCTTTAACTTGCCGGCCAGAATACTGTGGGAGACCGTATCAAAAGCTTTGCTAAAGTCAAGGACTAACACATCCACTGCTTTCCCCTCATCCACAGACCCAGTTATCTCCTCATAGAAGGCAATTAGGTTAGTCAGGCATGACTTGCCCTTGGTGAATCCATGCTGACTGTTCCTGATCACTTTCCTCTCCTCCAAGTGCTTCAGAATTGATTCCTTGAGGACCTGCTCCATGATTTTTCCAGGGACTGAGGTGAGGCTGACTGGCCTGTAGTTCCCCGGATCTTCCTCCTTCCCTTTTTTAAAGATGGGTACTACATTAGCCTTTTTCCAGTCATCCGGGACCTCCCCCGATCGCCATGAGTTTTCAAAGATAATGGCCAATGGCTCTGCAATCACATCCGCCAACTCCTTTAGCACCCTCGGATGCAGCGCATCCGGCCCGATGGACTTGTGCTCGTCCAGTTTTTCTAAATAGTCCTGAACCACTTCTTTCTCCACAGAGGGCTGGTCACCTTCTCTCCATACTGTGCTGCCCAGTGCAGCAATCTGGGAGCTGACCTTGTTCGTGAAGACAGAGGCAAAAAAATCATTGGGTACATTAGCTTTTTCCACATCCTCGGTTACTAGGTTGCCTCCCTCATTCAGTAAGGGGCCCACACTTTCCTTGACTTTCTTCTTGTTGCTAACATACCTGAAGAAACCCTTCTTGTTACTCTTAACATCTCTTGCTAGCTGCAAGTCCAAGTGTGATTTGGCCTTCCTGATTTCACTCCTGCATGCCTGCGCAATATTTTTATACTCCTCCCTGGTCATTTGTCCAATCTTCCACTTCTTGTAAGCTTCTTTTTTGCGTTTAAGATCAGCAAGGATTTCACTGTTTAGCCAAGCTGGTCGCCTGCCATATTTACTATTCTTTCTACACATCGGGATGGTTTTTTCTTGCAACCTATATAAGGATTCTTTAAAATACAGCCAGCTCTCCTGGACTCCTTTTCCCCCCCATGTTATTCTCCCAGGGGATCCTGCCCATCAGTTCCCTGAGGGAGTCAAAGTCTGCTTTTCTGAAGTCCAGGGTCTGTATTCTGCTGCTCTCCTTTCTTCCTTGTGTCAGGATCCTGAACTCTACCATCTCATGGTCACTGCCTCCCAGGTTCCCATCCACTTTTGCTTCCCCTACTAATTCTTCCCGGTTTGTGAGCAGCAGGTCTAGAAGAGCTCTGCCCCTAGTTGGTTCCTCCAGCACTTGCACCAGGAAATTGTCCCCTACACTTTCCAAAAACTTCCTGGATTGTCTGTGCACTGCTGTATTGCTCTCCCAGCAGATATCAGGGTGATTAAAGTCTCCCATGAGAACCAGGGCCTGCGATCTAGTAACTTGTGCTAGTTGCCGGAAGAAAGCCTCGTCCACCTCATCCCCCTGGTCTGGTGGTCTATAGCAGACTCCCACCACGACATCACCCTTGTTGTTCACACTTCTAAACTTAATCCAGAGACTCTCAGGTTTTTCTGCAGTTTCATACCGGAGTATGCTAAGCCTTGCTAAGGCTCATAGTCAACATATAATAAGTGTAGGAAATCTAACATACATGCTCCCAAACTGCCTCATAAGTGATTCAGGCTTACTGTCCAAGAAAGGTAATATTGTAGCTTGCTGGACTTACAGATGAGGGTATGTCTGTGCTACTGTGCCACAGCTGCAGCTATGCCAGTGTAGTGTAGACACTACAGAGACAGGAGTGGTTTTTCCATTGCTATGGTAAATCCACCTTCTCAAGAGACAGTAGCTAGATTGATGGAAGAATTCTTTCACCAACCTAGCTGCATCTACAGTGGGGTTTAGGTCAACCTAACTACGATGCATGAGGCATTAAATTTTTTACAGCCCTGAGCAATGTGTGTAGGTTGACCTAAATCTTAGGTATAGACCAGCTTCAAACCAATGTTTCTCAGCGACCAGTCCATGGCAGCCTCCTTGCCAGGCCTCAGATTTCCCTGCACAGTTTAGGAAGGCAGCAAGCCGGTCCCTGGTATCAAAAAGGTTGAGAAACACTGGTTTATATCGCAGTGGGAGTTTAGGCCCCAAGCCTGTCAAATGTTAACTTCATTAATATTTATAGTCTCTTTGATTTCAATGTAAGGGTGTGCTTAAGTCTTTGCACTATGGAGCCTTACGTATTTTTTACTTTATGGGAAACACAGTTATCTGAGAAGACCAAGAGGAGTAAGCCTGGATTATAAAGGACCTGTACCCAATGTGAAAATTGATTTAAAAAAAAAATACTACTTTAAAGTTTCCCCTCATTGGAAAGGAAATAGTTAGGCAAGTGTTGAGATAAGACTTCTGCTTTTCTTTTAAACTCTGTGTTGTTATCTTATCTATCAAACTACTCTTACCCAATTTGTTTATTTCATCTGTCAGTTGCATCCTCTACTCTCTGTAGATCAGGGGTCTCAAACACGCGGCCCGCGGGCCGCCTGCGGCCCGCGGGGCTCTTGCGTGCGGCCCGCCGAGCTCCCCTCCCCGCCCGCACCCCTCTGCCTACCCGCGGGATTCCCCTCTGTGGTGCGGCGAGCCCCGCGCTGCTTTCAGAGAGCAGCCGAAGCAGCCGAAGCAGCCAGCAGCACCGCCCCTTCGGGCTGGGGGAGGGGGAAGAAGGCAGAGGCCTCCTCCTTCCAGGCACCGCCCCCCGCAGCTCCCATTGGCCGGGACCAGGGACCCGCGGCCAATGGGAGCTTTGTGGGAGGTACCTGGAGGAGTGGCAAGAGCAGCACATGGCTGCAACCCGGAGCCCCTCCCCCGCCCCCAGGGGCTGCAGGAACAGGGTTCCAGCTGCTTCCTGGAAGGGAGCAGCACCGGGGGACAGGGCAGGCAAGGAGCCTGCCCTGGCCCCGGTGCGCGCTGCTGCCACCCCGGAGCCGCTCTAGGTAAGCGGTGCCGGGCTGGAGCTCGCTCCCTGAACCCCTCCTGCACCCCAACTCCCTGCCTGAGCCCCCTGCCGCACCCCGCACCCGTCCCGCACCCCAACCCCCTGCCCCCAGCCCCCTGCTGCACCCTGCACACCGACCCCCCGCCGCACCCCTCCCCCGCTTGCACCCCACACCCCCACTCCCTGTCCTGAGCCCCTGTTGCACCCTGCACACCTCCTGCACCCCCTGGGGGCAGCGTTGGGTGGGGACTTCGGGAAGGGGTTTGAATGGGGCGGGGAAGGGGCGGGAAGAGGTGGGGCAGGGGCGGGGCCTAATGGAAGGGGTGGGGTGGGGGCGGGGCGGGGCCAGAGGCAGCGAGGGGCGTGTCAGTGATGCGGCCCTCGGGTCAATGCACTGGTCCTCATGTGGCCCTCGTGGTCATTTGAGTTTGAGACCCCTGCTGTAGATTGTGAGCTCTGGGGGAAGGGTCTGTCTTCTTTGTTACTTCTTTGGCCCCGTCCAGACTACCCGCCCGGATCGGCGGGTAGCCATCGAAGTATCGGAGATCGATCTATCGCGTCCAGACGAAACGCGATAGATCGATCCCCGAACGCGCTACTTCGAACTCCGGTACTCCTGCAGGGCGAGCGGAGTACCGGAGTTTGAAGTAGGAGCCGCGAACTTCGATCGCGGCGCCGCGCGGACGCGAGGTAAGTCGCGTTAGTTCGATCCCGCCCCTAGTGTGGACCAGCCCTTTGTATAGTGCCTGTTCCTTGATTAGGATTCCTTGATGCTACTGTAATATAAATAATAGGCCACAGACAGCAAAATCAGAGTGGTTATTCTGACTTGACACCAAGTCCATAGCCAAAAGCACCACCACATTAGAGAGCATCTTGACTACATACATACTATATGTCTGGGAGCCCAGTAATCTGATGCATCCCTTACTGAAGGTACCAAAAGTACTTCCCAATCTGCAAGTACAGCATGAGTGACGTAGATGCAGTACTGGATTGTATTAAATTTGTGTTTAAAAAATAAATTTATTTTCCTTCACTTTCTCACTGCTATGTATATACCAGGGGTAGACAAACTGCAGCTCATGAGCCACATGTGGCTCTTTTACAGTTAAAGTGTGGCTCGCGGAGCCCGCATGCCCTCCCCCATTCTCCACCTACCAGACTGGGGGAGTTCAGGGCTTCTGCCCTGCAGGGGGGGGTGATGAGGCTTGTGGCTTCTTCTGCCCAACAGGGATGTGGGTGGTCTCAGGGCTTCAGTCCCTTAGGAGGTGCCTGCCAGAGCTTGGGGCTTCAGCGGGAGCAGTGCTGAAGCCCCGAGCCCCAGCAGGTGCACCCCCAGCTCTTGAACTTCTGAAGATTGTTGTATGCAGCTCAAAGGGTCAGTAAGTTTGGCCACCCCTGGTATATACCATCCATCAGCAAACAGACTTTAGAGATCTCCTTCAAAAGAAAAACAAATCTATCTGAGAGATACTACAGCACAGGGGAAACTGTTGCTTAATTTATCATCGTGTATACTTTGAAAACCCTTGAGAAGCCCTGTATGAGATAAAGTTACTGTGAATAAATCAATGAAAGGGTCTGCGTAATATGTGTCAAGATGGAGAAGTGGGGTGTTTTTTTTGCCAAAAATATTACAAAGAGAAACTGCATCTTGTTAAAAATTCCTTGAAAATTATATACATGGATGGAAAGGGAACATAAATTCTACAGTGTCTCATATGAAGTAAGACTTCCATTATTTAGTAATCCTGACATCTGCAGATTCTGCATCTGTGACATGGGCGTAAAAGGCTATAGCTAGAAACTTCAGCTATTTTGCTGTCCACAGTAGTTTGAGAGTTCACAATAATAATAATAAACAATAGCATTTTTTCCCCGGGAATCAGCTAAACATTTTTTTAATGTTTTATATTGCCGTTGACCTTTTTGAACCTTATATAGAAGATAGCCAGCTTGCTGAAAATGTATTGGTTGTGACTGGTAGGCAACCTATGGCATGCATGCCAAAGGCGGCACGTGAGCTGATTTTCAGTGGCACTCACACTGCCTGGGTCCTGGCCACCGATCTGG
The DNA here is from genome assembly GCA_003942145.1 of Platysternon megacephalum. Taxonomy (NCBI): domain Eukaryota; kingdom Metazoa; phylum Chordata; order Testudines; family Platysternidae; genus Platysternon; species Platysternon megacephalum. The sequence goes on from QXTE01000046.1 coordinate 4,879,917, forward strand.
GGTTCTCTGCATTTTAATTTAATTTAAAATGAAGCTTCTTAAACATTTTTAAAACCTTATTTACTTTACATACAACAATAGTATAGTTATATATTATAGACTTCTAGAAAGAGACCGTCTAAAAATGTTAAAATATATTACTGGCACGCAAAACCTTAAATTAGAGTGAATAAATGAAGACTCAGCACACCGCTTCTGAAAGGTTGCCGACCCCTGGGTTGTGATATTGCAATGTGAGAGCAAGAGATGATAAATTTAGTTTCCTGCCTGCTTTAATATTGGCCTAGGTTTTACAAAACTTTAAAATGGTTAATACTGGAAAACAAAATGTCTTGTTTAGTAAGCTCTTGAGGGTTTTTTTCCTTTAAGAAAAAAATCAAATCAAGTCCTAATATAAGACACTGTATTAACAGCACTAGAAACAGGTGTAGCTCTCTATTTATCTGCAGAACAGATACAACATAGACATCCCCACACTGGCCTGCCAAATTTCCCTACTCTGACCTGCCAAATATACCTCACTGCTGACCTACAGAATCTGCCTTTAGGGTGAAATAGGTAGCTCAGTATCTACCTATTTGATTACTGACCTCTCCTCTGAGGCTGCCAACAATGGTTTCAGCTAGTACTCTGTTTGAGGTTTTATATAGATATATAGATAGATAGATTCTTGTACACGAGGAGCTGGACTGAGATGACAATTCTTCATTGGCATTGTTTATAGTTGTTTTAGGAGTATAATAAATTATACTAATCATTGAATGAAATAAGGGTTAAAAAAAAAATTACGGTATTGATTAGAATTGGTCTTTTTATATTCAACAGTAGTGTTCTCATATTCAGTGTGTGTATGTGTTTGAATAAATTAGGCCCTAATTCATTGGCTTCAGGTGTGCTTTTGTTAAGTTAATGCATTGATCTGTTTTTCAGCGTACACAAACTTTGCTGAAAGAATACAAAGAACGGGAAAAGTCCAATGTATTTAAAGATAAGCGTTTTGGTGAATATAATACCAAAATAAGCCCAGAGGAGAAGATGATGAAGAGGTTCGCTTTGGAACGACAGGTAAAGTATAGGAATGAAAAATAATTTTAAAAAAATAGATGTAGAAATTTTTAATTTGCCAAATAAAGCTTTCTGTAAATAATACATTGCTTGGCCCCTAAGGATTCTACCAAAACCTATAACATGGCAACCATACCTAACTTTCATTTTTTTACTCCCACACATTCTGTTTTCTGAAAGCCTATCTGCATCTTTTATTCGATCTAAATGAATTCCAGAATTCGAGCTCATAAAAAAAAAAAAATCAGAATTTTTGGTGGAAATAAGAAAACCAAAACATTTTGGCCAAAAACTGAAATAGTTTGGTTGTCGGGGTTTTGAGGATTTTTATGAAAAATCAAATTTTCTATGTAAAGGAGACATTTTTGATGAAAAAACTGTTTTGTCAAAAATCAAATTTTCTATTGAAAAAGTTTTTGCCCAGAACATTTTTGACCAGCCCAATCCAAAATAAAGATTTTAAAACTGAATTATTTTAACATTTACAAAATTGTGATTTTGGGGGTTAAACTAGACAGAATCCAATTTCATTCCCACAAATTGTAAATCCTTTAACTGTCATTAAACACTATTTCATGTTCTTACTGACACTCCTGAAAAAGGCCGTTTCCCTTGATGGCGCATGAAGCTCATTTTAGGGTCACCACTCTAAGACAGTGATCCCCAAACTTTTTACCTCGTGCTCCCCGCTTACCCTCGCCAGGAGTGAGGCCGTGGCTCTGGGATGGGAGGATGTGAAGAGAGGGTAAGGGGGCTAAGGGTGGGGCCGGCAGCGGAGCCAAGGCTGGCAGCCGGCACCAGGAGCAAAGCTCGGTGGTGCTCCCTCCCCACGCCCTCTGGGGGCTGGCCTAGGCCCCAGTCGTACCCCCCCTTGGGGGGCGCTCCCCACAGTTTGGGGACCTCTGCTCTAAGAAATGGAATCGATTTTGAATACTACTTCTATCTACATCATGTTTGGACTCCTGAGTTAAGCAGCATGATTGCATGTGCAGAAAATTCTAGGAATAAGTTGGTTATTGGAAAGGTTAACTAATTTTTTAGTGGTTATTAAGCTTGAAACATTTTATTTAAAAAAAAAAACTTTTTTTTTTTTTTACTTTTTACATACACAAAATCTAGGCTTGCTTTTTTTAGTAATTTTACCAGTCATTTTTTAAATAATAAAAAACGCCCTTCGCCAGAATAATGTGCCTGATTCACCACTTACTTACTCAACACTGGTTTAATTCTGTAGTTTCTACAATGGAGTTAATGGAGAGTAAAAACTGTTGTGAGACGCTCACTGTTTCTCGCTTTAATGTATCTGAATGAAATTGTAGGCTTGTTAATGTTGTTAAAATAACAGAGAAGTGAAATAGGGCTCTCCTGGGCTAAACTGAAAATCTGAGCTTTTTGGGGGTGGGGGGAAATCTTTGTTGACCAGCCGTCGTTAACTGGTATTAATCTGAAAAATGTCTCATTACTAAATTGGTTGGTTTGATTATTTTTCACAGCAAAATCATGAAAAGAAAAGTATCTATAATCTCAATGAAGATGACGAATTGACCCATTATGGCCAATCTTTAGCAGATATTGAAAAACTTAATGATGTTATTGATAGCGACAGTGATACTGAAGAAAGAGGAATATTGTCAGGTAAGAAAAATCAAACTGATACCTTAATACATTTTTATCCAATGTGATTTTCATTGTTAATATAGCAGTGTGAATTGTTGTGTACCCTGCTTTCAGTGAAAAATAATGTAAAGAAAATGTTCAGATTTAAATCTGTGTTCTCTTTAGTCTGATAGAAAGTGGTGATTAGAACTGGATACGTGCCAATATCATGTTGTAATTTTTAACCATTCACGATTTTAAGAAATATGTATAATATTTCATCACATCATAATTGACTTTTCACATATGGATTATCGTTAAAGTAAGTGCATTCAGAATTAAAATGAACTCTGGTTTAAAATCAACTATTTAGAGATGCCAGGATGCTTGCAAGTATGGTACATTGTAGGTGGCACCAATAGGAACACTTGTAGTTGAGGCTGCCTGATACATTCCATTATAAGAAAACCCTATTTTCAGTTGCTTTATAACTTTACCATACTTAAACTATATGGGCTGAAATGTTCCATGCTCTGTGTGTGTGTGTGTGTGTGTGTGTATGTATATGTGTGTATATGTATATATATATATATATAGGTTTTTTGGGGAGGAAATTTCAGCACAAACAGGGCAGCCATTTCTCAGAACAAGTTAGGGAAAAATACATTGTTTTGTTCACGTTAAAACAAATAACTTAGTTTTTTTTGTGTTTTACGTTTCTTTGGACCAGATTATAAACCCTTTACTTAGTGAGCAGTTACTCACGCAAATAGTCTCATTGAAGTCAGTGGGATTTCTTGTGTCAATAAGTGCTCACTAATGTGAATAAGGGGTTTGCAGTCTGGCCATTTGGGTATAGCTGTTCATAGGAGATGTAAATTAAAATTCTTTCCATACTGATTTTTATCTTTTCTATTTGGCAAATCTGGAGCTAGTTTCTGCAACCCTTAGTCATGTGAGTAATCTATATTTATGCAAGTATCTCCCTTGACTTGGAGAGGTCTACATATATAAATAAATATTGCTCACTGAATAAAGGTTGTTTGCACGATGTTTGGCTAGATAGATAGGTAAAAGCCATCCTGGCTGCTTTTTGTTTACTTCCTTTAGTTTATCTATGTCTTTAATGTCAATAGAAATGTGCACACCTCTTACAATAGTGTTTGTGAATGTTCTGCTAATGAGTTAAGTGGTAGGAGGAGTTCATGCAGTGTAGGCCCTATTGGACTACTGCACCTGAACAAAGCAAATTGCAGGATCATGGCCTTAGTTATGTTAAAACAGTAGCTGATTTCTTTTTAACTTGATGAAAGATAGCTTTAAAGAAAAAATAGATATTTAATTCTGTAGCCCATTAGATTATAAACACTTTACATAAAATTTTTGTTTTAAACAGGTTTTCAGGTTATTTTGTTTTGAGGTACTCGTTGAATAAAAGCACTGAACACACGAATTGTGTCTTACATGAAAGTTAGGACACTGAACACAAGCAAAAAAATCCATTGTTGAGGCTAACACATTATCCTAGGCTCCTCTCGTGAGGCATATGTCCTTGTGATGTCTGAAGCCCTGGTCCTGCAAACCCTTCTGCATGTTTGTAGTCCAGTGGAACCACTCATGTTCTTAAAATTAATTGTTTCTAAATATCTGTGGGATCAGGGCCTAAGTTTATGTGCTCTTATAAATTAAACACAGTCAATGTCTGGGGATTAAAGCACATTCTATTCCTGGCATAGACCTTTTCTGGAATGTTGGTCACTTGACTTCTCTGTGCTCTATCTGTAAAATAGGAATAATAATGCTTATCTTCACATTAGTGTTGTATGGCTTAATTAATATATTAAAGTGCTTTGAGGCCATCAGATAAAAAGTGCTATATTGCTGTCTTAAATCAAAAAGTATCTTTTGCCTGTGTGTATTTGAAAGGAAATTTAACAAAGTTTGGAAATCCAAGGTCATGGTGGGAATCCTTTTCTGAAAAGTCTTATCTTAACTTAGGCCAAGCATCAATCTTTAACCGAGGTTTAAACCCCATTTCTGCAGATAACTAGCTATTTTATTCTTTCATGGAATCCATCAGTTGCTCCTGTGCCTTAATAATAGGGAAATAGCACCCCAACAGCTTAAGGAGAGCATAAATCTGTAGATTCATTAATTCTTTCAATTCTCTTTTTTTTCAGCTGAGCTAACTGCTGCTCACTTTGGAGGGGGTGGAGGTCTCCTTCGTAGGAAAGCACTCACTGGGGAACAAGATGAAGAGGAGGAAAAACCTAAATCTCGCAAGGAGCTCATTGAAGAGCTGATTGCCAAATCCAAACAAGAGAAGGTGAGTTTATAGCCTTTGAATAAAAAAATCTGGACTGACAACATTAAGTACCACATCATTTTCCATGTGAAAACTTACAGAAGGCAGAAAACATTCAATAAAACCATTATCAGCTTTAGGACATGGAAACCACCAAATCCTCTCTCTTCACAGGAGAAGAAATATTGGGGGCACAGTAAGCAGAGGGGATATGGCTTTCTAAATATAGAGCCAAAAAATCATATACCTGACGCTGTTTACCTTGGGAAAACTGTATAGAGTGTCTGCCTCTCTGTAGGTTCCCAAACCCTCCACCTATGAACTCTGTTAGCATGGCTAACTTGTTTTCCATGCTCTGCCCTGGAGTCACTCATTGCAGGTTTGTGCTACTTCTTCTGCCAAGGGTGCTTAACGCTGCAAAATAGGAGTTGATATGAACTAATTTTTTATTACATATTTGGTTTTGACTACATATGGACATCATTTGCTCTTGATGCTGCATGTGACTTCCTTTACTTCTGGGGGAATTCTGTGCCACTGCACATGCGCAGAATTATGTCCCCTGCAGATTTCTTTGCTTCCCTGCAGAAAAATGACTTTCTGACAGGGAAGCAAAGGGAAGCCACAAGAGCGGTCATGCAGCCCTCCCTAGCAGTATGTTTCGGGTGCCCGGGGCAGCCAGCAGAGGGGTAAATCACTGTGGGGCATGGGGTAGGACTGGGGAAGACCCCTACCCTGTGCCGGGCTCACCTGCTAGTCCTGGCTGGGCTAGGGAGGACAGGACTTCCTCTTCCCCTGCACGGCATCCGGGGACGTGTCAGACCTTCCCCCAGATTTCTACTCTGGCTGTAGGAAGCTCTGCAAACTCTTTCCCCCCCGTTCCTCCCCTGCGCTTCCTGCTCCCATTGCTCTTCAGCTGCACGGGGATCACTGTATAGGGAGCTGCTCCACCATCCGCCCAACTCCCATGCATCCAGACCCCCTCGTACTCAGACCCTCCCGCCGAGCCTTATCCTGCACCCAGAGCCCCCCTCAATGAGCCTCACTCCCCCTGCACCTGGACCACCCTGGCTAGCCACCCGCACCTGGATCCACACCCTACCGAGCCCCAGCCATCTGCACCTGGATCCCCACCCCACTGAGCCCCACTTCCCCCAGCATCTGGATCCCCCCACCAAAGCCCCCCTGCTGAGCTCTATCTTCCCACACTCAGGACCCCAACCACCTTCACTTGGACCCCCGTGCAGAGTCCAATTACCATTGCACCCAGAAACCCTCCATCAAGCCTCTGTGCATCCAGATCCTGCCCGCACCCAGATTGCCCCATATAGAACCCTCTCAACCCACACTTGGATCCTGCCTTGCTGAGCCTGCCTGCCCACACCTGGTGCACCTGGCACGGAGGGGCAGGGCCCTGGGGTGTTTCTGGGGCAGGCCCTGTTCTTGCGCTGTGTCAAGGTTGGGTGCAGCCTCATCGCTGAGTCCGTGTCCCGGAGGGGAGCTGAACAGTGATCTCCCACCTCTGTGCAGCCAGTGGCCTGTGCTCCCCAATGCCGTGCTGGAGCCTCCACATATATTTGACACATAAAAATTCTGTGCACAATATTTTAAAATTCTGCACATTTTAATTATTTTGGCGCAGAATGCCCTCAGGAGTATTCCTTGTTCAGTTACATACATTACTGGCCAATTGAACAATAATTATGTTGTATGCATATTTTTATCTTTCTAGAGGGAGAGACAGACTCAGAGAGAGAATGCCTTGGAACTCACAGAAAAACTTGACACTGACTGGAAAGAAATCCAAACCCTTCTCTCCCACAAAACCCCCAAGTCAGAGAGGAAAGATAAAGAAGAGGAGAAACCCAAGGTAAGGTTTTGGCAATACAGCTTTGTTCTGTTGCAACTGATTTGACTCCATTACTAGAACCAAAGTAGTGATTGCGAGTTAAGGGGGAAGTTGATCACTAGTTATTTGTAGCTGATCTTTTCTAATTAAAATATTAAAAATAAACGCCCTGTGTTTTAGTTAAATTGAAAGAATTCTACAGTCTTTGAGGGAGTTTCATGTCAGAATTGTGAGGTTGGAAGGATCTTAAGTAGATACTAATTTTAGAGAAATAAAAGGATTCATATTAAGTATTTTAAGACTTATACTCCCAGTAAGTCCATCATAATTATGGCTACCCTTTGTTCTTTTTCATTAGCTGTTGAATTTGAGAGAGATTCCTTGTTGGATAAAAATGTTAACAATATTCTGGTTTACTTTTAAGACAAACATTTTCCTGACGAGTTAGCATTTGCTTGAAAAGGATATTGGCTGACTTTGTAAATGCCTTTGAAATGTCTTTTGTGCACAAATTCTCTAACTTAGCAATAGCTTTCTGTGGCAGTAACTTCACTTCTGCTTCACCTGGCCTATGAAATGTCACTTGAGACTTAAACAAAAAAGGGTGGAAATATTAGTAATTTGGGTAGATTCATTGTGAAAGTGAACCCAGAAATTCTAACAGGTAGACAAATCTATTATGCCATGAATAACTTGATCAGGTTTTTTGCTAGGGATAGGCATAATGGGTGTTAAATTGAGATGCGAGACCCCTATGGATTTTGTTTTGAGATCTGTTGAATACAGAGAAAATGGGAATCAGTGATGTTCTGTTGCATTCGTATGCAGTTTGGGAGATAATTCATAATCTGGTTTAGTATAAGAGGAAAATTTTGTCAGATTTCTATCTCTAATTTTTTAGACAAGTGGCATGGTCTAGTGGATTACACGTGTGACTGGGAACTAGGAATTTCTGAATTCCAGTTTCATCTCTACCACTGATTTTGCAGTGTGGCTTTGGGCATGTTGATTAACTGTACCTCAGTTTCCCTATCTGTAAAAAGAGGATAATGCCTTCATAACAGAGATGTAACTCATGTTTTGTACAGTGCTTTGAAGATATAAAGTGCTATGTAAGTTATAATTTTATTATTAAATATCTTGTCTGTATTTTTGAAGGGATATATTTTCTTATGACTTCATATTTACAAATGTATGTATGTTTTGTAGAATGAGAATTTTCCTGGAGGGGGAAGTCTTCGTGAATTTCAATTTCCACCCATTAGTCTCTCCCTTGACCTTGTATTGTGTTGGCCTTCCTTCCCGCCTTCTCCAGAGCCAATCATAGACATTCCTGAACGAGCCAGAGGGCTTCCTGTGGAGGAGCACAGAAAAGTAATATATTTATTAATTATGAAATTGTGTGTTTCTTTAGCCTGATGAGTATGATATGATTGTTCGAGAACTTGGGTTTGAGATGAAGGCGCAACCCTCTGACAGGATGAAGACTGAGGAAGAGTTGGCAAAAGAGGAACAAGAAAGACTCCAGAAATTAGAGGTACCAGAGTGTTTCAGATTGTGTTGTAGCCCTCCCACTGGTAGTGACCTCTTACAGTTTTTTGACATTGTTTAACCTCAGTTTGAAAGCAGTCATTCTCAGATTCGTCTCCTGCAAGTTTTAGTATAAGTCCCCTGTCCTATTCTAATGGCACTATTTGCATCACTACACTGATTTTGTGATTTACCCTTTTTTCATGGATTTTTAATTTGACCATTAAAAAAATGTGCTGAATACTTGGCTTGTGAGATTACATAGCAAGAGAACTAATTTATTTTTTTTCAGTTAAAAATAAGTAGCACGTTGGCTACGTTTTATATATCATTCAGACCTAAGATGTGCTTAAACTTGGTTAGATGAGCCTGTTTGGTGCACAGGAGCTGAATTAACATCTGGGCAAATCCTGCACTGCTTCCCTCCTGTAGCTGCAAAGGGTCCCCTGGCAATTGCGCTAACGTGATTCTGCTCTGTGAAGGGGTAGGATTTGCCTGGGAAGGTTTGTATGTTCCCTACACAATATGGAGCTCAGTGCTCCCTGTACATCAGTGCACAAAGAGTGGGTCTAGGTAGGGACAAAAGCCTTCTGGTAAATTGATCTTCCCCACATAGAAGGGTCAAATTAGGACTGCAGGGCTACCTCAGCATCAAGCCTTCTGTAGTGACCACAGAGCTGCTCAGTAACTAGTCATCAAAGTGCGGGGGAAGGATTTTTTTTCCCCTTTTCCATGCTGTGCATCTCTCTAGTGCCTAGTCCAACTAATTGCTGGGGGAGGAGGGAATGCCCCACAATAAGTAATGGCTCAGTTACAGCCTGATGAGTCAGTTGACAGATTTCGATAGAGTTAAAATTATTTTCAAAGCCTTATATTTTGTTCAAACCCATTTTAAATATAGGAAATATACATGCACATTGCAGAACCATAAAACTCTAAAGAAGCTACTACTTTCTGGTAAATAATACGTTTACCAAAATATGTGTTTAAGATAATATATGTATATAAATAAATATTTAATTACCAAAGATACACAAGCCTTTTGATAAATGATATATTTCAGTATCTTCCAAATAAGATTTAAAATATATATAGTCAGACTAATTTACCAGTCCCACCCACCAAAACAAAGAAAATCAAGAGTTCAGGCTAATATGTTGTCATGTCTCTGCTTTTTATTGTTCCTTCCTCCCCTCTGCTAGGTGAATAATGCTAGTTAATCATTTCTTTTCTCTTTGATTTTCTTTTCTTAATTGTCTGTATTTTCTCCAAAATTTTCATACAAAGTAATTTAGGTCATGTGTACTATATTGTCCCTCTCCTGAATTTATTTTAAATCACAGGCTGACAGACTGCGTCGAATGCATGGAAAAGATGAACAGGAGAACAAAAAGAAACCCAAGCATATGTCAGCTGATGATTTAGCAGATGGCTTCATCCTGGATAAAGATGACAGACGTTTACTTTCTTATAAAGTAAGAATTTGATTGTTTTATAGTGACTTTCAAAGTCACTGAAATGAAGAGAAAATCCTTTCAAATTAAACAGAACTCTTTTCTGTTCACTTTATTATTTTTATCTAGGTGCTGCACTTTCCACCTGAACTTCATTCCCTGTATTAGGGCTGCTTTGGTCATGTTGGCAATGTAAAGCAGCCTAAAGCCGTCATAGAGAACCACCCCAGTGTAGGGAGATCACTTGGTGGTGTAATCAGCATTGTAGCTCCTACATCATCCACTTCTATGCAACCAGCATAAGGGCTATAGCTGTGGTTTCCCTCCACCCAGAAGGACCTAACTGGTACACAACAGTCCTAAACTGGGAGATCATAAAAGTGACTTAAAGCAAACTTTATTAAAGGCCTCCTCCTCCTGCCCCTGGATTGTGCTATGTATCTCTTAGCTGCAGTGGAGGATCAGAGCTCTCATAAAGTCACCTTTGTCCTTCATATGGAGGGATCACTGTGTTTTGAATGCATTGGCTTAGGTGAATGATTATACTCTCTGAAAAATGACCCTGTAAAAACAGCATAGTGGGATTTCATATTTGTCTTTCATTTTCTCAATGTCAAATATACCTGGTTAAGAAGAAAAACAGGGGCTCGGTTGCTGCAAATTGTACATGGCATCTGTGTACAACACCCTCATGCATAATCACCAGTAATAAAGATCCTGTAACTAGGTATGGTGTATGAGGCAGACTATAAATAGACTCCTCTCCGAGGTCAGTATTAGGTCTACACTGCCAACAGGAATAAAAGGGAGTAAAACTTTATTCTGGGCGGGAAATTTTCCTTGTCTTACATCCTTTGTAATCTCATTGAGAACAGTTGAGTCACAAAATGTGCAAGTCAGAACAGAATTTGGCCCAACCTCAGCTCTTATTCAGGTCAAGTTGTTGGGGCTTCTGACATCTTGGGATCAAGCCCATATTAAGGGCCAAATCCTCCTTGTCCTATTCGTACAAAAGTCCCATAGAAGGCACTTTTTAAATAGAGTTGAAGTCGTCTTTTTGTGGTGCAACTCTTCAGCTACACACACTGCTCCCGGCTGCCCATCTTCCAACTTTTCCATCCCCAGCACTGCTTTTCTTGCATGTCACCTGACTGCCTGTCGCTCAACTGCTTCCAATCCACCCCAGCTTTCTTCCTCTTGGTTTCTACTTCTCCATCTTCCCTCTACAACTGATACCCTGTCTTCTGTGTATTGTCCAAGCCAAACTTTCATCTATAACCAACTGATCCACCTGATATACCACTGGATTTTAAATAAGATTCAATTTGTATCAAATTCAGAGATGAGCGGGTCATAATCTGATGTTTCTAGTAACACAAGTAAGGACGTTATTTTAAATTATAATTTTAAACCCAGCAGTATTCCTGTAAGCTATTGTAGGTTTCTTTTCTCTATTAATAGGGTGGAAAACTCAATGTTGGAAATGAAGAGGAAGAAGGTGGGAATGAAGAGGAGGGAGAGAGTGAAGAAGAAAGTGAGGGAGAGCCTGGTGGAGAAGATGAGGAAGAAGCAATTGTTGAGGAAGATGATGCTACAGATAGTCCCTCTGACCTTGAATCTGACATGGGGAGTGAGGAAGAGGTCACTGCAAATGAAGAACAGAAGGAGAAACACAAAGGAAATGAAAAGAAATTGCAAAGTGAGGAAGAACAAAATGCTAAAATAGAAGCTGCCAGATCTGAGCTTCCATACACATTTACTGGTAAGATTCCTATTGACTGAATAAGAAGAGGGAGGGTTTGTCTGTCTGTTGGAGCCCTATGTATCTGAGGCTCCACATCATAATTGCACTCCTTCTGGCCAAGAAGTACTGGACGTGACTCTTCAGATCTTGAAAACGTGACTTGTTGTCAGCAAGCAGAATTTCTCTGAATAGCATGAGAAAATCCTTTTCTGTCCAGAAGCTGAGTAGGCTATTTCTACTGCACCTTTCAGCCCTAGAAGTGAAAGACAAAAAGCCTTGATTGAAATCAAGTTTCATGTAAGATTGTGCCCAGTGTTGCCTCAAGACCAAACGTACAGCCTGCACAGAATAGTGTTGTCTTGCAGAAAAGAATACACAATTTTCTAGTATGTATTGAAAACTAGGAACAGGTATGCATTGTGTCTGAAATAAAGTCAGCTTTTCTTAGAAGAAGCTCACAGAAGTGGTATGCTGCCCCTTCTTAACATATAGTTTCTGTAATAGAACACTGGTGTGGCTTAGTATTGCTAGAATAGATCTGTGGTTGTGGAGAAAGAAACTTCTGCATGCTGTACAGGATATTCATTCTTGTTAACTGAATATGTCACCAAACTAGTATGCCAGTAGGGAATACTGAAGTACAGTTTTTAAACGAGTTATGCTGAAATTAGACAACCATTCAAACCACTTGCCAGAGTGTTTGCAGTTTCCATTTGATGGCAGGTGACACAATAACATACATTGAATAAAGTAGTTTAAATTGAATCCAGCAAAGAACTCTAAGGAAATACAATGGTTAAGGTTTTATAAAACACTTTGACTGGCACAAATGTATTTTTTTTCCATTAGTTGGTAGGCTGTTACATTTCTTATATGTTCCATACAGCATGCTAGGTTAGTGTGACTTTAAAATTACACAGTTAGTGCTACTATAAAAACACAAGCCAGAAAATATAGAATTATGGGTAAGTGTACCCTGAGTTTTAGGTGTGTGTGTGTGTGTGTGTGTGTGTTGCAATCCAGTCTTTAACTATATGATTGCATACTATGTCTCAGATAAAACGTTAATGTTTTTTATTAATGTTAACTTAAAAATGTTTCCAGCAGTTTCATTGTTTTGTTCTGATTTGAAGAAGTTTGTTAAACATAAATTAGAAAATATTTTACTATGTTAAGTTCAACTGGGTATGCTTGACTTTTGTTTTTATTTTTATAATAGTTCCAGAATCCTATGAGAAACTTAAATCTTTACTATTTGGAAGAATAATAGAAGAACAGCTAGTTATCCTAGAGAGGATTCAGAAGTGCAATCATCCAAGCCTTGCAGTGGGAAACAAAGCAAAGTTAGAAGTATGTTTATGAGTTTTTAAATGAACTTTGAATGCTAAAGTGAGTTTGCTAAGTATTCAAGGAGCAGTTTGAAATATATTGGTTTTGTATTCACATTATTTGAAGAAAACTTTATCCAAAATGTACATATGGGAGAACCTAGGCAGTGTTCATTTGCCATGTTCTGTCATTATTTTTCTATGCTTTTAAAAATATCTATATTTAAGTACATATATACACACATACAAAGAAAAAAAACTGTAATGGTTTTAACATAGTATGCTTCTTGCAGAAACTGTTTGGCTTCCTTCTGGAGTACATTGGGGAATTAGCAACTGTGGAGCCACCAGAGCTCAGAACAATTGACAAATTGGTCCTGTAAGTAATAAAACATGTTGACTGTGGCCCCTTCCTGGTGGTTTGAAGGGAAAAGATAGTTGCATGGTAATAAAACACATAGTGCGTTACTTAATTTAAATTCTCCTACTAACATCGAAAGCTACTGGTTTTCTATTTACTTTGTGTTTTAACATTGTTTCTTTTAGTGCCTTAGTCATTGTAGCGGAGCGGCCTCACCCCTGCGGTGCCTCCTGCTGGTCGTCCAGGGAATTAGCTCTCCCAGCGTCTGGAGCACCCCCTGCAGGCTGGTGATCTGCTTGCCACTGGCCCGTGTCCCTCCCAGGGGAACCCCCACCTACTATCCCCACCTTGCCTCAGTCGTAGGCTACTGCCAGTCACCAACTAGCCCTCGCGCCCTGGGGCAGACTGCAGTGTCAGCCACTCATCATAGGCCAGGTTGGGTTTGGACCTGCTGCCTTGGCCTACCCCTGGGCTGCCCTCTGCAACCCCCAGTACCTCTTGGCCTTTGCTAGGCCGCAGCCTGGGGCTTTCCAGGCTAGAGCTCCCTGGCTCCTCTGCCTTTCCCCAGCCCTGCTCCACTCAGGTACCTGGTCTCTCGCTCCCTGCAGCCAGGCCCTTCTCTCTCTGAAGGCAGAGAGAGACTTCTGAGCTCCTGGCTTCCAGCCTCTTATATAGGCCAGCTGTGGCCTGATTGGGGCGTGGCCCAGCTGCAGCTGCTTCCCCAATCAGCCCAGCTTTTAGAGCTGCAGCCCTTGCCAGGGCTGCTTTTCCCCTTGCCACAGCCCTCTGCTGGGCTGTTCTAAGCCCCTCAGGGCAGGAGTGGGGGACCACCCTGCTACAGTCATTAATTGTATTAAAAAGCTTTCAACAATCCAGAAGGAAATTAATAGAATTCTCAGTATGCATTAGACCTTCCATAGGTGTTAGAGCTATAGAAATATGTAATTACACATACTATTGTAAAGGAAAGTTATTTAGATTACTAAGTCAAGCATTTGAAAGTTAGGCAATGCCAGATTTATGGTTGCCTATGCAACATTAATTTTGTCCTGTGTCCATCCTGTGCATTGAATGAGGCAGGGGACTAAGGGCAAAATGTGATCTGGTAATTAGAGACTGTATCGTAATGCATACATGTAAATGTGGCATTACCTAACTTTCGAGTGGTTGACTTTTCAACCTGAATAATTTTCTTTCAACATAGAGGGGGGTTTTGTATATGTAATTTCCTGGTGTGTAATTTCCTTTTATTTTATTTTATGTTTTAAGGAAAGAGTAAAAATTTTATCATATGCAACTGAAATAATCTCCCCATCATGCATCATAAACAGGATTTGAACCTTGAACTGTCAGCATTGCAGTGCAGACTTGAGATACAGGACTATCTGTGTTAGCTTGCAGCAGGAGAAGGTTGTTATCCCAGAGGGGAGGATGGACCCTCTAACACAATGTGCATGTCCAGGCGGTGGTGTTGGAATCCTGGCCTGGTCTAGCACTCTTCTCCCTGAGAGACGGAGGGCTCCCGCCCCTAGAAGATAGAGATGGGAGGCTAGACCCATGTTCTCGGTCTCGGGTTTGTGGTCAGGGAAGGGGGAGCCTGGCTCTACTCTCCTGTCACCTCACCACTACAGTTGATCTGAGCACTCCCAGATGCTTCCTGTGCAGAATATATGTTGCTGGCATCACTTTGGTGGTGGCTTGGGCTAGACTATTTAGAATGTTTAATGTTGTTATTTTGGCATGCTACACATTTTTCCTGAGGCATGCCAGCAAGAGAGAGGAAATGGTGATTTTTAGCAGTTTACATCTCAGCTTAACCTGAATGGAATTTCATGGGCCAAAAAAAGGACTTCTCTATTCTGAGGACTTTGTCCCTACTCAGTTCCAAAACCCTGCTGCAAACAATGGAGGAGTTAAAGCTTTTTTGGGGGGGAAAATAAATCTTTTGTAATGGAAGATGTAAGGCAACCTAAATACAAGGGTTGCTACCACCGTCTCCTTATAACAATATGACCTTAAAATGCCACATCTGGGAAAACACGAATAGATGATGAAACTATGTCCCATTGCATATTGAGCAGAATCTAAGCATCAGAGCATTCTGAACACACATTCCGTTTACTTCAATACTCACAATAACTCTAGTGGTCATCAAATTCAGAAAGAAGTCTTCAGATCATGCTACCTTAACATAGTTTTTGAGTACAATAGTATATTTATGCATTAGAAATTCATATTCATATTTAAAAAAACCCACAAACCTATAAGTGAGGGTGTATTTCACAAGCCCTAATGAAAACCAAAAGCATAGCAGCCATATGTATGCACCAGTTAATTATCTTCTGCAGAAATAATTTTATTCAAAGTATGTGGTTAGCCTAGCACAAATAACATTTCCAGAGGTGTTTAAAAATCATAGTTCTTTATTAATATAAATGGTGTAACTTCATGGTGACTTGTGTTTCTTGTTAATAGGCCGTTGTACAGTCTTTGCCAGATGTTTCCTGAAGCTGCAAGTAACAGCGTTAAGTTTGTCCTCCAAGATGCTGCACATGACATGGAAGAAATTATTGAAGTCAAAGGCCGTGCAACATTTCCAGGGTTAGACATGGTAATTAACACATTTTTTTAGAAACGTCTGTTGCCTTTTCCTTTAGTGTAAAATACCAGGGTGACATTAAATCTTGTTTTGCATTTCACAGCTTATAATTCAAAATATGACACATTGCAGCTTCTGTGGGTTTTCTATGCCCTGAATCGCCTGTCTTGGAATAAATTAATATTACAGAACAGAAGCATGGCAGCAAAAATATTAATTGAGGAGAAAACCCTGTTTGATTAACTGATTTGCAGGTTTTTTAATTCAGTCTTAAAATAACTGAACATTGTTTTGCCTGAGACTTGAGTGTAGGATTCTGTATGTTTCCTGCAACACTTAATAACATTGCTAAAATTACTGCCACCTAGAGCAAGGCAAGGTTGTCCTTTCTATCTTTGATCAAATGAAAAAAAAAATTCTCAGTTAAATAAACTGTTTAAAATAAAAAGTCTCCACAGAGATTTAGTATCCTACAGTTCAAAAACTTTTCTGCATCATTAACAAACAGAACTGTGGATGGAATAAACATTTTTTTTTTTTAAGATGTAGCTACGATAGACAATAAATTAGGGACCTTGGAATGAAATAGTTGAGCGTCGCTCTTTATTAGTGCTTCACAGTTCTATTGGCTATCCTAAACCTATGAATAGACTCTTCTTCCAAACTATAGGCAATTGGCTATTTGAGAATTCAGGATGGGATGCATTTAAAATAGTGACAACTTACTGTTTGATAACATGCTTAGAGGACAAGCTATAAGTCAATGTTTGATTCAAAGGGAACTGCTTGCCTCATCTCTCCAGGCTTAATGGAGTAGTACAAGAGTGAAGACTGATTAGTGTATTGGAGTAATACAGACTAAGAGGAGAGGAGACAATTAGCAGGTTTAAGAGATTTTTAAGATTGGGTAGGTTGGTTTTTCTTGAGTCGTTATTCCAATATGGTTTAGGCAGTGCTTGTGGATGCATCATGGAAGACTGCAGGGCCGGCTCCAGGCACCAGCGTAGCAAGTAGATGCCTGGGGTGGCCAGTGAAGACGGGGGTGGCACGTCTGGCAGTTCGGCGGCAATTCGGCGGCGGGACCGTCACTCCCTCTCGGAGCAAAGGACCTCCCGCCGAATTGCCGCTGTAGAATGAAGCGGCGCTAGAGCTGCTGCCGATCGTGGCTTTTGTTTTTGTTTTTGTTTTTTTTTCCTGCTTGGGGCGGCAAAAACGTTAGAGCCGGCCCTGGAAGACTGTGTCCACTTCTAGCTTCTACATTTACTATGTCACTGTCACAGTTACCAGGTTAACTGAATCTCTGACCTCTTCTGATCTTTTGGGGTGGAATTCTTAGACTGGGCCATAGGTTGAAGTCCTCTCTGATCAACCATGATTGCCTCAGCAGGCCTGATTTATCTTCAGTGCTTGCAGTTCATTTCCCTCTGAGATCCAGTAACCAAACAGCCTTCTTAGAGCAAAGTATTATTTATTTAGAACAAAAGCATTTATAGAGAAAACTATCCATCTTCCATATAGGAATCCTGGTAGGTCTGAGCTTCTGAACCTTCCAATACCAACAGGGTGTGGGTCTCTTCTCTTAACTCACCAAACAGTTCTCTGTCCAGCTTCAAGGAGAGTGCTCTTTAAAAGCTGCTTAGTCCTTTTGATCACCCACTTTGTCTTTCAAATTTGTGCCATGATGTCCTTATCTGGGGAGCCATTGTATTGCCTGTTTGTTCTTATGACAGCTCCCATTAAAGTAAAGCAGTGTAAACACATAATAAATATTCCACTGCTCCAATATATTGTACAGACTATCTCAGTAACTAGGTTACATATCAATTATTACTTCTCAGTATTCTTGAGATTACTACATAGCAGTTCCACGTCGAGAGTCACATTATATGTAAAACCAATTATGATACTCAGAAAGTTATTTACCGTATTCTAACTTCTTAATCTGTTTTATTCTTTTTTCAGCTCATTTATTTGAAAATTACTGCAATACTGTTTCCTACCTCTGACTTCTGGCACCCAGTAGTAACACCTGCATTGGTATATATGAGTCAGTTACTTACTAAGGTATGTCTGTAATATTTTACTTCAGTATAAGGCTTCAATCCTTCCATTTCTTTCTTAATCTCATTGCATTTTAAATTGGAGTATAAGATATATATTTAGAATTTTTTTGAAAGAATAGCTAGGAATATGTTTTGGTAGTATGTTATATCAGTAATTGTCAGGAAAATATTTTTGGTTGAGGAGTAAAGTCCCACTTAGAGTAAAGCCTTACTCTTACAAGATCACATCCACTGAGTTGTCATACAAAAACTCCACACTTGAACTTGAGTGCCTAGTATTAAATGAGGATGTTGCTATAACAGGCATCATAGAAACTTGGTAGAACAATGATAATCAGTGGGACACGGTAATGCCAGGGAACAAAATATATATGACAGAATAGTTCGTGCTGTTGGGGGAGTGGCATTGTGTGTGAAAGAAAGTAGAGTAAAATATAGAAAAATCACAAATGAATCAAATTGTACCATAGAATCTCTTGTGTCTAGAAATTCCATACTTGAATAATAAGAGCATAGCAGTATGAATATACTATCAACCAGTTGACCAGGGTGGTGATTATGAAATGCTCAGGAAGATTAGGGAGGTTACAAAAACAGAAAACCTAATAATAATGGGGGATTTCTACTATCCCCATATTGACTGGGGACAGACGGATGCAGAGATAAAATTTCTAGATGCCACTAATGACTGCTTCTTGGAGCAGCTTGTCTTGGAACCCACAAGGGGAGAGGCAATTCTTGATTTAATCCTAAGTGTAGTACAGGATCTGTCCAAGGTGAATATAGCTGAACCACTTGGTAATAGTGACCATAATGTAATTAAATTGAACATCTTTGTAGGGGGGAAAATACCAAAGAAACCCACCAAAATAGCATTTAATTTAAAAAAGGTAACTACACAAAAATGAGGAAGCTAGTTAAACGGAAATTAAAAGAAACAATCACAGGAGTGAAATGCCTGCAAGCTGAATGGAAACCATTTAAGAATATCATAATAGAGGCTCAAACTAAATGTATATCCCTATGACATTTCAGGGTACAATCCAGACAAGTGGGAGGTTGTCTCACCACCTGCCCTGCAACCTGGGATGTGTCACAGTGATTTGCTGTTGTAGCTTTCAACCTGGGCCCTTCACAAACATCCAAACAGCTTGTAGGTCACACCCTGAGTGCCTGTGTATAGCTGCAGCATATCAGCACGCTCCAGTTACACTGTGGATTCCACCAGTCTTGATTATCATTTACAGAGTGACCGCAATACACTTCCAGTCCTGAATTTTCCCCCAAAACGTGTGTTGTGCTTTGTCCAGCTCTTTCCTAGACAGTTCAGAAATTTTAGGTCTGGTGCCCCAGTAACAGAACAATATCCAACAGTTTGCTACTTTAAATGGAGTTACCCAAACAATTCAGTTTAAATGCAACACTGGATTAGTTAGATAAACTTGTTTTATTCTTTAATCAAAGAACAAAGAGAGAGTTTGTGAGTACAAGTATAAGGCATTAAAGTCAGAAATGCTTACAAGACAAAGATAAAATGCTTTCTAGTACTAAAACTTAACAAACTAGACTTTGTTCAAGGTGGAATCGTTACCACATGCTCCCAGCAACAGGGATGACCAAATTTCAGGTCAGGATCTCTCCCAAAGTCAAATGGCTATTTCTTTTGCCTTAGGTGAAAGAGATGGATAGGGAGAGATACCTTTGGGTGTTTTTGTCCCTCATTTCTATAGTCCAGTTCCTTTTTGAAATGCATTTTCTGTGGCCTACCCCTAAATCAGGGGTCGGCAACCTTCGGCAGGCAGCCCATCAGAGTAATCCGCTGGCGGGCCGCGAGACACATTTTTTACGTTGACTGTCCGCAGGCATGGCTCCCCGCAGTTCCCAGTGGCTGCAGTTCACCATTCCCGGCCAATGGGAGCTGAAGGAGGCCGTACCTGCGGACAGTTAACATAAACAAAATGTCTCGCTGTGCACCAGTGGATTACCCTGATGGGCCACGTGCCGAAGGTTGCTGACCCCTGCCCTAGATAAACTTTATTTCCGCTGTGAGGATGGAGACAGGGAGGCACATGGTGAAAGAGATTCCATGCTATTGTTTGCTAAAATGCAGATCTGTTTGTTCCGGTCACCCTTCCTTAGCAAAGAATGGCCACTTGACAGGGGATTGCCCATCAACTTTGATCACACCTGGCTAGAGGTGTCTGCTTGTCTTTTGTCTGTCCACTCCCCAGATTTGTGTGGTAACTACATTTGTTATAATTTCAGATTATATTCATAACTTTACATATAGTGTTGCTACATACATTTCACCATGATATTACTGACCAGTGAGTTTAGTTTTCAAATAATACCTCACAAAGCATAATTTGTACATACAGGTCTGTCTCATCTTACGCTGGGGTTACGTTCCGCGGTCAGCATGTAAAGCGAAAACCGCGTATAGTCAAAATTACATTGAGTGTAATGGCGGGCAGAATTGCCCGCACTACAGAAACAGTATTTAAATTGTTATTTTTCTCTCTTTTTTTTTTTTTTTTTTCTTGTTTTTGCCGACCGCATAAAGCTGAAATCGCACATGTTAAATGCGCCTAAGATGCGACAGACCTGTATTATTACAATAGCGTGTAGGCTGTGAATACTGGGGTGAATTTGGTCACAACCCCAAATTAAAAAACAACAGAAGACGACAAAAAAAAAAGCCACCATTGCTAAACCACTGAGTAAAAGAGGTGTTTAGAGGCAAAAATGCATCCTTTAAAAATTGGAAGTCCAATTCTACTGAGGAAAATAGAAAGGAGCATAAACTCTGGAAAGTCAAGTGTAAAAGTATAATTAGGCAGGCCAAAAAAGAATTAGAAGAGCTACTTCCAACTATAGCAAAAGACACAAAAACTAACAGCAAACATTTTTAAGTACATCAGAAGCAGGAAGTCTTCCAAATTATCAGTGGAGCCACTGGACAATCAAGGTGCTAAAGGAGTTTTCAAGGAAGAAAAGGCCATTGCAGAGAAACTAAATGAATTCTTTGCATCGTTCTTCATTGGAGAGGATGTGGGTGAGATCCCCACACCCGAGCCATTCTTTTTAAGTGACACGTCTGAGAAACTGTCCAGGACAGAGGTGTCAGTAGAAAACATCGTGGAACAAATTGATAAGTTAAACAGTAATAAGTCACCAGGACCAGATGGTATTCACCCAAGAGTTCTGAAGGAACTCAAATATGAAATTGCAGAACTGCTAACTATGGTAGGTTATTATCTTATCAGGTTTCAGAGTGGTAGCCATGTTAGTCTGTATCAGCAAAAACAAGGAGTCCTTGTGGCACCTTAGAGACTAACAAATTTATCCAGGCATAAGCTTTCGTGGGCTAAAACCCACTTCATCAGATGCATGGAGTGGAAAATACAGTAGGGAGGTATAAATTCACAGCATATGAAAAGATGGGAGTTGCCTTACCTTAATTGAATTGGCTCGTTAGCACTGACCCCCCACTTGGTAAGGCAACTCCCATCTTTTCATATACTGTGTATTTATACCTCCCTACTGTATTTTCCACTCCATGCATCTGATGAAGTGGGTTTTCTGCTGACACCTCCGTCCTGGACAGTACATCAGAAGCAGGAAGCCTGCTAAACAACCAGTGGGGCCCCTGGACAATCGAGATAAAAAAGGAGCACTTAAAGACGATAAAGGCATTGCGGAGAAACTAAATGAATTCTTTGCTTCAGTCTTCACGGCTGAGGATGTTAGGGAGATTCCCAAACCTGAGCCGTCCTTTGTAGGTGACAAATCTGAGGAATTGTCACAGATTGAAGTGTTATAGAGGAGGTTTTGGAATTAATCGATAAACTTAAAAGTAACAAGTCACCGGGACCAGATGGCATTCACCCAAGAGTTCTGAAAGAACTCAAATGTGAAATTGCAGAACTACTAACTATGGTTTGTAACCTGTCCTTTAAATCAGCTTCTGTACCCAATGACTGGAAGATAGCTAATGTAACGCCAATATTTAAAAAGGGCTCTAGAGGTGATCCCAGCAATTACAGACCGGTAAGTCTAACATCAGTACCGGGCAAATTAGTTGAAACAACAGTAAAGAATAAAATTGCCAGACACATAGAAGAACATAACTTGTTGGGCAAAAGTCAACATGGTTTCTGTAAAGGGAAATCATGCCTTACTAATCTATTAGAGTTCTTTGAAGGGGTCAGCAAACATGTGGACAAGGGGGATCCAGTGGACATAGTGTACTTAGATTTCCAGAAAGCCTTTGACAAGGTCCCTCACCAAAGGCTCTTATGTAAATTAAGTTGTCACGGGATAAGAGGGAAGATCCTTTTATGGATTGAGAACTGGTTAAAAGACAGGGAACAAAGGGTAGGAATAAATGGTAAATTTTCAGAATGGAGAGGGGTAAGTAGTGGTGTTCCCCAAGGGTCAGTCCTAGGACCAATCCTATTCAACTTATTCATAAATGATCTGGAGAAAGGGGTAAACAGTGAGGTGGCAAAGTTTGCAGATGATACTAAACTGCTCAAGATAGTTAAGACCAAAGCAGACTGTGAAGAACTTCAGAAAGATCTCACAAAACTAAATGATAGGGCAACAAAATGGCAAATGAAATTTAATGTGGATAAATGTTAAGTAATACACATTGGAAAAAATAACCCCAACTATACATACAATATGATGGGGGCTAATTTAGCTACAACTACTCAGGAAAGAGATCTTGGAGTCATCGTGGATAGTTTTCTGAAGACGTCAACGCAGTGTGCAGCGGCAGTCAAAAAAGCAAACAGGATGTTAGGAATCATTAAAAAAGGGATAGAGAATAAGACGGAGAATATCTTATTGCCATTGTATAAATTGATGGTACGCCCACACCTTGAATACTGCGTACAGATTTGGTCTCCTCATCTCAAAAAAAGATATACTGGCATTAGAAAAGGTTCAGAGAAGGGCAACTAAAATGATTAGAGGTTTGGAATGGGTCCCATATGAGGAGAGATTAAAGAGGCTAGGACTTTTCAGCTTGGAAAAGAGGAGACTGGGGGGGGATATGATAGAGGTATATACAATCATGGGTGGTGTGGAGAAAGTGAATAAGGAAAAGTTATTTACTTGTTCCCATAATATAAGAACTTGGGGCCACCAAATGAAATGAATGGGCAGCAGGTTTAAAACAAATAAAAGGAAGTTCTTCTTCACACAGCGCACAGTCAACTTGTGGAACTCCTTGCCTGAGGAGGTTGTGAAGGCTAGGACTATAACAGGGTTTAAAAGAGAACTACATAAATTCATGGAGGTTAAGTCCATCAATGGCTATTAGCCAGGATCGTTAAGGAATGGTGTCCCTAGCCTCTGTTTGTCAGAGGGTGGAGATGGATGGCAGGAGAGAGATCACTTGATCATTACCTGTTAGGTTCACTCCCTCTGGGGCACCTGGCATTGGCCACTGTCGGCAGACAGGATACTGGGCTGGATGGACCTTTGATCTGACCCAGTATGGCCATTCTTACGTTCTAATAAACGGTCAGTTTTCACAATGGAAAGCGGTAAACAGAGGGGGCCCCCCCAAGGATCTGTACTGGGACTTGTGCTGTTCAACATATTCATAAATGATCTGGAAAAAAGGGTGAACAGTGAGGTGGCAAAGTTTGTAGATAATACAAAATTACTCAAGATAGTTAAGTCCAAAGCAGACTGCATAGAGTTACAGAGGGATCTCTTAAAACTAGGTGACTGGGCAAGAAAATGGCAGATAAAATTCACTGTTGATAAATGCAGAGTAATGCACCTTGGAAAAAATAATCCAATACATACAAAATGATGGGTTCTAAATTGGGTTACCACTCAAGAAAGAGATCTTGAAGTCATGGATAGTTCTCTGAAAACATCTGCTCAATGTGCAGCAGCAGTCAAAAAAGCTAATAGTGTTGGCAACCATTAGGAAAGTTATAGATAATAAGGCAGAAAATATCAGGCCACTATATAAATCGCTGATATGCGCACATCTTGAATACTGTATGCAGTTCTGGTCGCCCCATCCCAAAAGCGATATATTAGGATTGGAAAGGGTACAGAGAGAGGCAACAGAGCCAATTAGAAGGGAGATTAAAAAGAGACTGTTCAGCTTAGAAAAGAGACAACTAAGGGGGAGATATGATAAGAGGTCTATAAAATCATGAGTGGTGTGGAGAAAGTAAATAGGGATGTGTTATTTACCCCTTCACATAACAAAAGAACCAGGAGTGCTCAATGAAATTAATAGGCAGCAGGTGTAAAACAAACATAAGGAAGTACTTCTTCACACAACATACATCCAACGTATGGAACTTGTTGCCAGAAGTTGTTGTGAAGGCCAAAAGTATAAGTAGGTTCAAAAAAGAATTAGATAATTTCTTGGAGGATAGGTGCATCAATGATTATTACCCAAGATGGTCAGGGACGGAACCCCATGCTCTGGGTGTCCCTAAATATCTAATTTCCAGAAGCTGGGACTAGACAACAGAAAATGGATCACCTGATAATTGCCCTGTTCTGTTCATTCCCACTGAAGCATCTGGCATTGGTTGCTGTCAGAAGACAGGATACTGGGCTAGATGGATCATTGGTCTGACCCAGTATAGCCATTCTTTTGTTAGTATGTAAAGTCTATGAGAGTCATGGAATACAGTAGGTACATGAATCCTATTCATTAGTGATGCTATCTTCCATATATGCTAATAGCTCTTATTTAAGAGGGACAGTTGATTTTATTTATAAAATATCTATTCTGTCCCTCCAGAACTTGCCTAACTACATTGAAATATATTGAACAAAAGTGTCTCCTTTTTCAATCCTAAAGCCCTATTTATATAATTGAAATATCCAGATTCAGTTGCTCCTATCTCATCTGAGGTGCAGAGTTTCTTTGAAATCTGGTTGTTCTTTAGTTCCTTTCTAAAAGTGGACATCAGACCATTGCGATGCAAACTGTAGGACCTACATTTAACAACAGACGAGCAAATAATAGAATAAGTATATCAGAAACAAGGCAAGATATAAAAAGGAAGTAATTCTTGTTGCACTTTAGTGCCCTCTAATGGTTAAAGTAATTTTGGCAAGGTTTCTACTGAATGCTGCACATCCTCCCTTCAATGAGATAAGGTGTCAAATTTTACTAGGGAGCAGCAACATGTATTAAAAATGACCCCAGCAAAAAATGTATTCGCTAATTTTTTAAAAGCTGCTAAAAATGACCAGTTGTTTAGATCATACATTTTTGTGAAACTTATTAAAATCTCTCTATCAGAGGTTATTATTTTTGCTCATGGCATAAAGCCTTAATTTTCATACTAATATGTTAATGCAGGGTTTTTTAAATTTTTTGTTAGTGCCAAGTCATGACACTACAAGATGTTGTTAAAGGATTGTTTGTGTGCTGTTTGTACCTGGAATATGTATCACTGTCTCAAAGATTCATACCAGAACTTATCAATTTCCTCGTTGGAATACTTCACTTATCTATACCTCAAAAACGACCACAGGGTAAGTTTGCTTGGAGTGATAAATATGAATGTGCATTGTTTTTATACCTCAAGCTTCCTTGGAATTAAAAATTCCACTTGAGAGCTTTATGTTCCCAATGAAAGACCAAGTCATCTCCTAGATAGATCTCCTGAGCTGACCAGGAAACTAAGCTCTCAAATGCTGCAGTTCCCAGGAGATCCACCAGACACAAGCACCATCTGCATGAAAGCCGCCTTCTTCCACACTGCTTCCCAGCCCCCATAGAAAAACAGCTCCTTCCCCTTTGGGCACCACGGTATAGTGAGGAAACCAGTGTGAGTTAATGCTGATAGTTAATTTCTGTGGAGTTGTGGGGGTAGCAATCGATGCTGCAGACTGCAGCTGATGCTACCCACTCCTTACCTGATAACCAGAATGCCAGAAGAACTGCAGTGGGGCTTCCATGCAATCAGGATACAAGGGAGGTGTATGCCACAAAGCTGATACTCTTCCTCCTTGCATACCTGTCTGGATTTGCCTCCCCTTGCATTCATATTAACAGAGGGGACAATCTGGCCTGTAATTTAGAGCAATCTTCATATTTAACACTTTTCGATAACATCATCTAATGAATACCATGTAGACTAAGACTGTCTCTTTAATTTGGCCTTTTCTACTTGCTCATGATTTCCCTGCCAGCCTCTCTCTTTCTCTGGGCACTCTTCCTCAATGCCCCATTTCTAGGTTAAAAAATGACGTTTTTTTCTTTGTCAGGGAATTTAGTGACAGTAATTCACCTATAAGGGGAAGAGGAGAGTTGTTGTCAAATCATGGAAATCAAATGCTTGCTTGCAATACCTTCTCCATTGTTCAAACTTTGATATGATTTATCGTCTATAGGTCTGTAAATTGTTACCAATGTGAAACTTCCCTACAAGTACTGCTGGTTTCTAATTATGTGTGTGGTGAGGGAAAGTTAAATAAAATGTCTGTTAGTGGTACAGCAACACTCATCTATATAGATATTAATTACTTCCATGTAGAATATCAACATTTCTGAGTGAGATATTTTAAATCTTTGGTATTTGAAGCATATATAAAAAAATCCAGTCCTATTTTAGAAATTCACATTAGAACTACTGAGAGATTTGCTGTGCAATTCAATATGGCTTTGGCACGTACCTGCCAAATACTTGCTTCGTATGATTTCCTGGCAGCTTGGTTATCTGTTGACACAGGATATTTAAAAATGAGTTCACACTGAATTTTGTGATACATATTGATATGCTATCATACCAGTAAATTCCTTGACATTTCTTTTTAACAGCTAGTAACATAATTTAATATAACTCCATTATTTTAACATTGAGGGCCTGATCCATCTGCCTTTCCTGTGAGGGAGTGATGTGGAACAGATCCTAAGAAAAGACTGAGAGAGCATGTCTCAAATGCAGATTCAGATGTACTTAAGGCTTTAGAAAAAATTGTTCCCCTTTAAAAAAAAGTCCATTGTTCTTCCTTTGGGGGAGAAGTGTCATTTTTAGGCAGGTAGCCTTTGGTAACATATTGATCAAACATGCAAGTAAAATAAATACTGTCTGCCATTCTCTTAGAAGTAGAGCAGATAAGTATAATTTAAACATTCAGGCCCTGATCCTGTGGACAGTTGTGCACATGTTTTATTTCACTACCAGGACTAGTCCAATTGATTTACTGGTACTACATACAATAGTAAAGTTAAGCGTGAGCATTTGCAGGATTGGGGCCTTAAAACCAAAACCTCATCTATCTTTACCTCCTGAGTCATTTTTGTACTTTAAGGGCAGAGACTCTCTTGCATATGTCTAAAGAGCCATTTGCATCAATGTCAATATAATATATAAATAACTTAATAACATTATTTTTATTTTTGTTGCTAAAAGGTTTTGAAATGAGCTCCTTTCTAAGCCTGCAGGGCTTAAAAACATGTTCATTGCACAGATTTATTTTTCTTTATCAGGATTGGCAATTTCCCAGGGAGAACTAGTTTAGGACAGGGTGCTGGTAAATACTGGCTTAAAGCCAGTTTAAACCAGGAAACGGGGGGAAATTATTGCATCATTATTCAGCAAGAATAGAACAGTTTTTTTCAAACTTTGGATACATCCATTCAGAACTGAGGAACAGTTTTGGTCTACAGAATGCTGCATGACCAAATGGCCCTGGACTGGTAGTAGGCAACTCCGCAGGCTTCTGATTGCTTAATGCTTCAAGCCTACAGCTCTGCATTATTGTCATTTTCATATAATGAAATATCTTTGACTTTTGTTTATATAATATTGAAAACTGAAATGAGTCATGACAGATATAAATTCCTTGAGAAAATACCGAATCAAAATGCATAGACATTCCGATGTGCAGCATTATAATTACATATATTCTTATTACACCCACTGCAGTTTTACTTTAATTTAGGGTTGTACAAATAAAATCTATGGATCTCTGGTTAATTTGACTATGTAACTAAAACTAAGTGTAGTGTGGTATGCATTAATTAAACAGAAACACAGCAAATTCCGTAAACTGGGGCTAATTAGTTTTTCACTGGGCGGCAAAAACTGTGATTTAACCTGGTAAAAACCACATCTGGTAAATACCATGCCATCCCAGTTTTTTAGATAACCACATCAAACTAACCTTCCTGATTCTCCCCTAGCTGTGAAACTTTTCTTGACACCGCTATCCCTACTGCTTTGCAAGTTCCCTCTTCCAGCTGATCTCTTATTCTAGTCCTTACAGGTGTCTTTCTCCCCTACCCCTGCTGACTTTACTACTGGCCTAATGTTTCTGTAAAAAGATTAGCATTGTGTATATTTGAAATAGCCTAATTTTAATAAAGGATCTTTATAAAACTATAAATTTTCTATAAATCAACTTTTTCCTGTTTTAAGACTACGTTTTTTAATTTTGAGAACTAATCTGTATATAACCGTTGTAACTGTTTTTTAGGCTATATTCTAGTGCATCCTTTCAGACCAGCAGGAAAAAATTCAGACTTACTCTTGGTCTGTGATAAGAAGGATATGGAGACCTGGAAAAAGCAAAATCTGCCACTCAGTATTGTGACTAGATTAAAGGAAAGCAGCAAAACAGAAATGAATCATTTCAGGTATGTGAAGAATATGTAAGGGGAAACTCCAGGTTATTTCTTGTGTAACTTCGGTGACAGTGTTCTGTCAAGCATGTTACCTTCTAGGACAAAAGCTGAGGGTGGACAACTGTAATAAATTATTTTCCTCATATGGTTCTTGTAACATATTAAATAACAAAATATACCATTCTTAGGGTCTGATGCTGCAAAGTGCAGAGCACTTTCTGTGGGTGCTAAGCACCCCCAACTCTTTTTGGCTTCCTTGAGATTTGAGGATGCTTAGCACCCCACAGGAGTTGCTAAACATTTTGAAGAGTCAGACCCTTAAGCAGCAAATAAATCTTGATTACATGCAAAAATAACCACATCAAAAGAACATTATTAAGATTGCAAAGTCAAGCGCTCAGAAGTTACGAGATTCATCCCAGTTGTGGATATGCATTATGATTCAGTGTTCAGTTACATGATCACATTCTGTTTTTCTACAGAGTCCGAGCCTCATTCAGTGCACAGAATGGATTATGTTTATTTAATGAGCAGCTACTGAATAGTTTCTCCTCATTGTTCCTTGTGTGGCCATAGGCCTTATTTACTGCACCCTATTCAAATCCTACTCTGAAGACAGAATTATTAATTTCTTCCTGGGCTTTTCTATGGCACTCATCACCATAGTATCAGTGCTTCACAAACATCAATGAATGTATCTTCACAAAATCCTTGTGAAGTGAGGGAGTGATATTATCCCCATTTTACAGGCAGGGAACTAAGGCATGGAGATTAAGGTCAAAAGTTTCCACTAATTTTCGGTGCCAATTTGAGATTCCTGGGACCTGACTTTTTGGAGTATGTTCTAGCACTTTATATGTTCAAAGCATAGCTCCTACTGACTTCAGTTGCAGCTGTGAGGGCTCAGTATAACTGCAGATCTGTTCTCAGGGTGGGGGCAGTGCCCGGAGCCCCATTCCCTCCCCTCCCCGCCTGGAGCCGGAACCGCTGCTGGCCACTTCCGGGGGTGCGGCGCAGTGTCAGAACAGGTAGGGACTAGCCTGCCTTAGCCGGGCAGCACCGCTGACGGGACTTTTAATGGCCCAGTTGGCAGTGCTGACCAGAGCTGTCGTGACCCAGTGCCTTACATTCCACAACCCAGTACTGAGTCGCGACCCACAGTTTGAAAACCACTGATCTAGTCTGACCCGCACATTGCAGGTCACAGAACCTCACCCACCCACTTCTGTAACAGAGCCCTAACCTCTGGCTGAGTTACTGAAGTTCTCAAATAGTGATTTAAAGACTTTGTTACAGAGAATCCACCATTTACACTAGTTTAAACCTGCAAGTAATCTCTGCCCAGTGCTGCAGAGGAAGGCAAAAAACCCACAAGGTCTCTGCCAATCTGACCTGGGGTGAAATTCCTTCCCAACCCCAAATGTGGCAGTCAGTTAGACCCTGAGCATGTGGGCAAGACCTACTAGGCATATACCTGGGAAATAATTCTCTGTAGTAACTCAGAGCCCTCCCCATCTAGTATCGCATCATACCATCCCCTTGCCCATGTCTCCCCACTCACTGTCTCCCTGTCCCAGTCACTTTGCACAGCAAGTCTTAGTTCTTCCCCTGCACCCTGGCTCCTGGTTGGATCTGTCTCCCTTCCTTCCCCCTCCTTACCCAATTACCCATACATATGCTCTGGTTCCTAGTCCCAAGCGCACACACCCTGTCTCCTCCCCACCCCAGCCAACTGTCTCTCATCCCCCCCCGCTGCCATTTTCTTCTGACTTCCAATCCCAGTCTTCTTGCCCAACCAGTTCCTGCCTCCCCCATCTCTCCAGTCCTTGTCTCACCAGACCTCTTGTCCCCTATCTAGTCCTTTCCTTTCCCTCAGTCCTGCTGTTGTTCCCTCTGCCTTTAAATTAGACAGCTTTCTCTTCCATGCTGCCTGAGTGTCAGGGAACATTGAGAGTTTAGGAGAGAGACACTCCCTGCTCTCACTTCCAGCCCTTGACATCCCTCTGGTTGGAAGCAGTCATTGTAGGGAAAGCTGGGCTTTGCCGCGTATAGCCCCAAGCTGGAGCATGCTCATTCACTCTGTGGGGATGGCACATGTGGAGTCCTGTCAGCATTAGAAGATGTGAGGGGATGGAGCCTGCTCAGTTGCTCTGTGTGAGGATGGTACATGCATAGTGTAGTCAGCACTAGGAGTTCTGGGAAGCTTGAGCCATGCTCAGTCAAGATGGACTCTTCAGAAATTTAGCTACTAAAATTGAAGTCTCTACTGAGCATGTACAAACTGAAATTTTTCAGAGGCTTTTAACTTGGCCAGTTTTGGGTGAATTTTCACAAAGATGGCAAAAGGCACAACCCTGACACAAAAGGCAACCTATGCCAAATTTTAAGTGCCTCCTCCAAAACATGAAGACACTAGAGCTTTTCAAAGAAAAGGTTGCAAGAATATTTTACCATGGGCAAAACAAGCTATTTTTTCTAGCCTTATTCATGAAAATGACTGAACATATTTGGCCAAAATTTTCAAAAAAAAAAAAAAACAAAGCAAAACAAATAAAATCAGCCTGAGGCATGCAGAAATGAGAAGAGAAAATTTCAGCCCAAACAGTTAGTTTGGCAAAGTTATAAGCAGCAGAAAACAAGATCTTATTAAGGTTGCCTGACACTTCTCATTAAAATAGGTGGCAAAACTATTTTAAAATAGGTGGCAAAACTATATCTCACAAAACTAAGTGATTGGGCAACAAAATGGCAAATGAAATTTAATGTGGATAAATGTAAAGTAATGCACATTGGAAAAAATAACCCCAACTATACATACAACATGATGGGGGCTAATTTAGCTACAACGAGTCAGGAAAAAGATCTTGGCGTCATTGTGGATAGTTCTCTAAAGATGTCCACGCAGTGTGCAGAGGCGGTCAAAAAAGCAAACAGGATGTTAGGAATCATTAAAAAGGGGATAGAGAATAAGACAGAGAATATATTATTGCCCTTATATAAATCCATGGTACGCCCACATCTCGAATACTGTGTACAGATGTGGTCTCCTCACCTCAAAAAGGATATTCTAGCACTAGAAAAGGTTCAGAAAAGGGCAACTAAAATGATTAGGGGTTTAGAGAGGGTCCCATACGAGGAGAGATTAGAGAGGCTGGGACTCTTCGGCTTGGAAAAGAGAAGACTAAGGGGGGACATGATAGAGGTATATAAAATCATGAGTGATGTTGAGAAAGTGGATAAGGAAAAGTTATTTACTTATTCCCATAATACAAGAACTAGGGGTCACCAAATGAAATTAATAGGCAGCAGGTTTAAAACAAATAAAAGGAAGTTCTTCTTCACGCAGCGCACAGTCAACTTGTGGAACTCCTTACCTGAGGAGGTTGTGAAGGCTAGGACTATAACAATGTTTAAAAGGGGACTGGATAAATTCATGGTGGCAAAGTCCATAAATGGCTATTAGCCAGGATGGGTAAGAATGGTGTCCCTGGCCTCTGTTCGTCAGAGGATGGAGATGGATGGCAGGAGAGAGATCACTTGATCATTGCCTGTTAGGTTCACTCCCTCTGGGGCACCTGGCATTGGCCACTGTCGGTGGACAGATACTGGGCTAGATGGACCTTTGGTCTGACCCGGTACGGACGTTCTTATGTTCTTATGTGGCACTATCAGCCCTGCCTATAATTCGTTTAGTTTGAAGCTCTTGAAACTTTCATCTGCATATTCTAATTATGCAGTAAAATTATTGCAGATAACATTTTAACATGGCTGTGTACATCTCTCTAACAGGTTATCGTGTCTAGCCGTGTGTTTGGATCTCATTAAGAAATGTGCAGCTTTGTATGAATCTTTGTCATCCTTCCATGAAATAATGCAACCCATCAGAGTACTTCTTACAGAACATATACTAGTGAGTGAATACCCTAAACAACTGCAGGTAAATGTTCCCCAAAAAACTAATTGCTATTGTAGAAGTTAGCACATATTGAGACCCCAGAATTTACTAACAAAAAACGTAAAGCTAATTAAAAATAAAAACAAAGTGAAATATTTTTTCAAAGGCCAAGCATGTTACCTTTTTAGGATTTGGTGTGCAGATACCTGGGGTATGAATCTACGATGCACTAGCCTGCCGCACCCTAAGTGCCCATGTGGTCCCTGCTGCTGCACACTAAAAATTCTGTAAGGCACATTGATCTACTACTGTTATACTATAAATTCACACCCCAGCTTGCTGTGCACTAAGTTGGTCTATAGACAAGCCCTTAGACAATTTGAAGACTAAATCGGTGTTTCTGTGGAAAAGTTGGAGTGTGTACATGTTTTGGATGGATATTTTTCATGGTGCAGCCAAACCCGCCTTTTTGCAATGTTCCCTCTAATTTTTTACATCCATATGCAGAATGAATTTTGTTATGTGCACCAATATGGAGGTGACGTGTGGCAGGGTTGGGGCCGAGGGGTTCGGAGTGTGGAAGGGGGCTCAGGGCTGGGCTCTGGGGTGGGGCCAGGGATAAGGGGGGTTCGGGGTGCAGGAGGGGGCTCAGGGCTGGGGTCAGAGGGTTGGGATGCGGGGGGGTGAGGGCTCTGGGGTGGGGCTGGGAATGAGGGGTTTGGGGTGCAGGCTGTCCTGGGGCTGCAGCGGGGGGAGAGGACTCTGCTCAGCCCCCTCTCGCCACAGCAGCCTGGGGCCAGGAGAGAGGTGCCTTTCCCCGGCCGCAGCAGCTCCGGGTCTGGGGCCGGGGGAGAGGCGCCTCTCCCCACCTACACAGCCCTTGATAGCCTGCTGCGCAGTCACGCAGCTTAAGGGGAACTTAAGTGGAGAGGTTACATTTAAGGCATCTCCATTGTGGTAACTCTTTAAGTAGCTCCTTTTATAGGACTAGCATTCTGGCAGTGCTGTTCCTGAGGATCTTGTATGAATCTGTAAGTCACTGGTACAGTCAAACAAATGTGTCAAATAAAGTAATAGATACCATGGACATGGGTGCCTTAATAAAACCAGTATAAATATGTATTGTCAGCTTCACCAGTTAGTTAGTTAATTCTTTTCCAGCGATGGAAGGATAAGATGATTTGAGTGTAGCCTGACTCTCTTCTGCATTCAGTGAGGATGGACCCTCTTACTTAGCAGTAGTGTCCTCTCTAGCAGAAGAGGCAGCATGAAGTATGTTAGAGAATAAGATGTAATGTCGATGGAGTCACAAAATTTAACCCTTAGAGCAATGAATATTCAGCCTTAGAGTTTTAAGTTGAGAGACAGGAGCTGAGTTAAACTAGGTTTAGTCTGTTGTCAGTCATGCCAACCTGGCCTCTTTTCTCTTTGGCCACAGACCCTTCTTGCTGTCCATCACAGCACCCCCTGTAGACCTTGGAAAGCCTTTTGAAACCAGCCAGACCTGAAGGTTTAAAACTCTTCAGGACTAGCAAATATCCTAAAGGTTAATTGTGATCTTACTAAGAGAGAAGATAGTTTGTTGAGGATGCTTTAGCCAGGAAAACTTATTCCTGAGACAGCCGATAACTGGTTTGTAAAATGTGATATCTTTGATTAGCTTTTAAAATCTTAACCTGATTTGCATTTTCAGGAGTTGCATCAAAATGCTCTGAAAGAGCTAGAGGACAAAGGAAAACACTATACCCCGTTGGTGTGTGAGAAAAAGAAGCCTGTGCCATTGAAACTGTACATGCCCAAAATTGTGAAAGTGTAAGTACAGTAATCCTTATAGAAGTGAAGAAAGCAAAACTGCAGGTTAGGCATTGAGGAGCATGAAGATAGGCTTCAGCTAAAGGCTTTGTCATTCTTTTCTAAATTTCCAAGCAGAGTAGGCTTCTGGAAAGTAGGAAGAACAAAGTGAATGGACTTGCGTCTCCTACATTAGGTGCACACGCTGCCAAGGATGGACTACCCTGAGAAAGGGAAGGAGGAATCCTGAGAAATAGAGGATGGATTGTCTTGTTTTATGGCTAGAGTATAGGACTGGAAATCAGGAGATCCGGAGGCTATTCCTAGCTCTCTCATTCGTTTCTCCCTCAATAATAGATTCATAGATCTTTAACGCCAGGAGGACCATTATGAGCATTTGATCTGACCTCCAACACAACATAAAACACAATCTGGGTATCTACTTTACACTGGTTCTTAATTTTGGGGTCTGTCTAGACTTCTCAGCTTTCCTGGATTCCCAGATTGCCACAATGGCCAGAAACACATTTTTTATGTTTGACTGACCAAGAAATTTCACCCCTTCCTATCAGATATAGACCTTGCCACATACACATCGTATGTATCTTTTTGTGTTCTGGGTTAGATTATAGCAACATCCTGATTGTACTTTGGCATTAACTTTGAAAGATATTTGGTAACTTTTACTAATACCAAATGCAGTTGCACTCTGACTCAGATAGACTGGCAAGGGCATATTACACCAATACTCTTCACTGGCTGCTGATTCATTTCCAGACAGAGGCACTAGTTACTATCATAAATTATCTTACGTGTTGGTCTCTGTTAAGAGACTGCATCTGCCCCACTATTTGCATTCATCCTAAACTTCCTCTGGCTATTTGCCGAAAGGGTGAAACAGATCAGGTATCCGCCGTTCCCCCAAACACACATACACACCTTGCCCCCCTATAATTTATTATGAGAAATATTAACCTTAGAACACATTGTGAGACTCCATTTTTGTCCAGATTTTCCACTAACTGCAGATGCTGACATTCTGGATTTAGCCAGCTAGTATGGTTCTCTCAGCCTCTATACTTCTGAATGTAGTGCTACATGTGGAAGGTTGCTGTGTATTGGCACTCTGGAAAATGTT
This sequence comes from Platysternon megacephalum, assembly GCA_003942145.1. Classification (NCBI taxonomy): domain Eukaryota; kingdom Metazoa; phylum Chordata; order Testudines; family Platysternidae; genus Platysternon; species Platysternon megacephalum. The sequence continues at coordinate 4,915,262 of QXTE01000046.1, forward strand.
ATCTGCTCTTTATCTAAATTATATAACGTAGTCAGATACTTTTGTTATGGTATCCTATAAATATGTAATTATAAGTGAGACTGTTAAGCCCTTGGTATTGAGAGTTGCCATAGGAGTGTGCAAAGACGTAGAATATCAAAAAGTAGCATCTATAAAAGCTAGTTCCTGTGAAGTATAAAAGAGTATACTTGACATAATATTTTATTTTTGTTCATACATGCATTCTAATTTCAGCCTCGAGTTTGGGAGGAAACAGGGAGGCAGCAAGGAGGAGCAGGAAAGAAAGAGGCTGATTCACAAACACAAACGTGAATTTAAAGGAGCTGTTCGGGAGATCCGGAAAGATAACCAGTTCCTGGCTAGAATGCAGCTTTCAGAAATTATGGAAAGGTAATAAATGGTTACTGGCAGTGGCAATTTGGCCAGCATACAGAGTAACTCCACTGCCATATGTTCACTCTTGGTCCCTGTCAGGACTGGCATGTTGGTCAACCATATTTTGAGGTCAAAACAGTTGTCTGACAACTTGGCAGGAACCACTACAAGACTTGTAATCAGAGTTACCTGATGTTTATTGCTCATCAACCTCTATATATTTTGAATGTGTTGGAATTTTGCTGTTTCATTCATATAGTCACATAATGTGTATTTCTAAGTAACATATCTATAATATGTGTAATTTAAACTGTAGCAGAGGCGGTGTTTCAAAAATGTAGTTTTTTATAAATATTAAAATACATATTGTTTTGCCTATTTTATCTGATGTCAGAATAAAGATTTAAACATATGTTTGTTTTTATAGGGATTCTGACAGAAAAAGAAAAGTGAAAAATCTTTTCAATAGCCTTGCTACACAGGAAGGTGAATGGAAGGCAATGAAGCGGAAGAAGTTTAAAAATTAGACATTGACATTCTACAACAGGAAACCCTGGGACATTATATTTTTACTTTCAGGTAAAATATAAACTGATGGATTTTGAGGAGACTTTATATCTTGGTGCATTCCTTTTGTGGAAAACAGGTGCCTTCAAGAACAGTCTGAAAAAGGATTCTGATAAATTGGTTAGCTGGCTGTATTTTTTCATGTGAAAAATAAAGATAACATCCTTTTGTATTTGTTGTACTTACTATCATATTAATGAGAAATATTTTGGTGAATAGGTGTTCAGAAAACTGTACAGACTGTGCGTTCTTGACAGGAACTTCTGACCAATTCTGAGAGTCCATATTATGGTGCATTGTATGGGTATTCTAAAAAGAATCAAGTAACAGGCATAGACTTTTTTGTGTATTTTTGATACAGACGCTCCCCGGGTTACGCAAGACCCGACTTACGCAAATTCGCACTTATGGAAAAAGTTCCATAAGCCAGAAATAGGATTTTCGAGTTGCAGAAATGTTTGCGTAACGTACGGGTATACGTTTCCAACTTACGCAAAATTCGAGTTATGCAAGGCTGTCCGGAATGGAACGATTGCGTAAATCGGGGGGCGTCTGTATTGCAAAATTGCTGACATTGAATTAGCATCACAACTATATAATACTTGGAGTTCAAGCAGTAATGTTTTAAATAGCATTTAGCTTTAGGAAAGTAGGATTCCTGTACTCTAGGGCCTAATGGAACTAGTTTGTTGACAGTTGGTGTATGGTTAAAGCCCAACATCCATTTATCAGTTCAATAACTGTTGACATTTGCTTCATATGTATTGAATCTTAATGTTGATCTCAATTTACAGTTCTAACACTCTGTGTAACATGGGTCAGTTAAACAGACTAGCTCAGCACCTTCATAACTATCTGATTGGCTCACAGCTTTAAATCATTTTTACATATTTCATAACAAAACAAGTTCAGTTACTTGGGTACCTGAATGACAGTTGGAAAACATTTGTACTCTATCAGCTACATTTGTGCAGAAATAAGTATTTCACCCCTACTTCACTGTGTAAAGTTGGTCGCTTTAATTGGATCACCATCCCAAGATTCATCACAATCTGCCTATATCCTAAATCCATCCATGGCTAATTATATGTGCAGTGAAGAAATCTATAATTACTTTCCAGTTTCAAAATGTTTAAAGTTGTTCTAAAGAAGAGGCTAAGGGTTCTAAAGAACCTCTGCGAAATGAAACCATTTTTACTTCACAGCTGCACAAACCTGAAACCCTTAAAGTGCAGCTTTAAACTTACTGTCAGCCCTACAGAGCCAGCAGAGCAGTGGGAGAGTGAGTTGGATTCTTTTCTATATGTATCGTTCATAGATTTGTTCCCCTAGGACCACTCGTGTGTGAGGTTACTCATATGCGCAATGCTTTGCTGGATCAGGGCTTAAATTCCAGTAGCAAGGCCAGATTCTAGCCTCAGATCCCTTTATGCAATCCGATTCTTTTCTGTCTACATATTTATACCATGCTTTTCACAATGGCATCTAGAATCCAGGATGGATCTCCCTACACATAAACATACAGTCTTCTTTCTTCTCCCCTTTTAAAAACCTGAAAACTAATTTTTTCCAAGATTCTGCACTCAGCTATACCTGTACATAAGGACAGTGTTGCACAGGTGATGTCAACATTGGTCCTGCAGGATTTTTATTAATGGTGGTGACGTCTATGAGCCAGAAAAAATACAGCTTATCCTTTAAATGCCAAGCTGAGTTTGCCAAGATAGTGCTTAGAATAAACATCTTTTTACTTTTAAAGTAAGATAATTTGATTTGATATATAAACATAGAACTTCACAATGCCATATTTAAAGTCCTGTTTCAAAGTTGAATACGTAGTTTTCTGAACTGTCAAAGCATAGTCAAAACAAGAGTGTACAGTTTTAATATGCACATGTATTTACCATGATTGTGCATCTATATGGCTCCAAACTGTTCACTTCTGTGATTGTGTAGGTGTACAATGTACATTCAAATTAGAAATGGAATCACATGTTCATTTTTAAACAGAGGTCTGGAGAGCTGTCATTTTATAGTTTGGCCAATTTGTGAATGAAAAATGGTGGATTTGAGTTTTTCTTGAAAAATAATGCAACTCCAATCAATCCAGATGCAAAATTTATACTAAGCTGCCTCAAACTAGCCACAATGTTTGCTTCTTACCTTGTCGAATTAGATTTACAATGAAAGCACCAATAGACCCTGAAATAAGAGGGTACAAATGAAAAACTGTGCTGATATTTAAATTTTCCCTTTAACTCCAAGAAAACCATACTTCATTTTTGCAAAATGAGACTTTTTTGCGTATCAGGATTTCTGATACAAAAGAGATGTCACCTTATTTGGGAAAGTTAATTTTTACTAAATCTCAAAATTAATGTTGCAATATAACTGATGAGTAAGTAGCATAATGATGCATCAATTTCTCTGCTTTTAAAAACAGGTTTATTTGGTGTTAAAAAGCCAGTGCATAATATGTACATGCACTCATATTGCATAAAAGATGAAGATTTCCTGATCTGAAATAGTTTTGCACTTTTTTCCAATGACAAATGTTAGCCATTCCAAGGATCAACGAGGATGGCTGCAGTCTTCAAAGACATTTTAAGCGGTTGATGTACATGTTTGTGTTTCCACCAGATGCATCATGGAAATTCTCTTTTTTTGTATCCTCCTGATCTTACAAAATGTCTTGTTTTTAATAAGACGGCAAAAAATTAAAAATGAACAATATTTTCATACTAACTTGCTATTCTGTTATTACTAGGCTTTCTTATTACAGGGTGCACCACTCACTGCTGGTCTGGCACTTCCTCCTGGTCACTCTTGAGGATTAGCTCTTGAGATCAACATCCCCACACTCGCGTCTGCAGCTCCTCTGTCATCCCAGGAACAACAGCAGCCTCTTTGTGACTCAGCCCTCTGGCCGGGTCATTCAGTGTTCCTCCCTTTCGGGGTAGCGCAGTCCCTTCCACTGCCTTGGTGCCACTCCTTCTGGTAGGAAAACCCAGACCTGCCTTCTACTCCAGGTTCCGGTCCAGGGACCCTCACCTCAGTAGTTCTGGGCTTTCCTCTCTTAGCCCTCACTGCTCCTTCCCTGGATGGAAAATTTTTTATTTTTTGGCGCAGAATTTTTAATTTTGGGGCACAGAATTCCCCCAGGAATAATTAAACTAATCTATACTGAAGAAGGGATGAGAAGGATGGGGTGGAAATGGATTGTGCCGATGGCATGGAAAGGGTTGTGAAGCTGGAGTTGAAGGGGAAATAGAGGAAGTGCATATGTAAATAGATTGGCATCATGGTGTTTGGGAAAAAGGGCATAATTTACTGGAGCTGGGGAAAGAATATGGAAAGATTATGGGGCTCGTGTGAAGAACAGTCAAGCAGACCTTTGCCTCTGAGACAATACTGGGTAAAATTCACTTATGTGCTTTTTAAAATTGTGCCTGCTGTCAGTATTTAAGACAAATATAATTCTAATATTATAAACTTGTCACTAATAATAGCACAACATATATATGGCACTTTACATGTACAGAGCACTGTACAGACATTAAACAGTCCTCAAGACACTCTGTGATAGAGGCTAGTAAATATCCTCATTTTACAGATGAGGAAACAATGTAGAAGTGACTTGTCCAGTGCCACTCACCAAGCAAGTAGCACAGTAGGAATTAAAATTCATGTCCTCTTTATTACCATTCCAGGGCAGGCTATACATAAATTGTATATTCTCACATTAGGGTTGACTGTACACATACTTGAAAAGCAGCTTGTAATGTCAGCATGTTCATATAACTTCCTTAGGTTGTACTCTTTCACAGACCCAGCATGCCAGATTCAGGAGATTTCAAACTGTTGCTTGTTACACTGATATTATAATGCATGTACAACACTGTACTGTATTATATTTGCTGTCTGTCCTTCAGGCTCTTGAGGTGGAGTTTGTTTGGTTACTTTGGTCATTAAACGATTATAAAGCAGTGTTTCCTGAAAAATTGTCTTGCCTGGTCATATCCTTTGCCCCACAGGGCATCTGTACAGTAGAATACACTGTAAAATAATTCCTCATAAATTGTATCTGTCTGGGGCCTATTTGCCAAAGAGCTCCAGACACTATACAAAATATAATATGTAAACAAAGGTTTAAAAACACAGTTCTGTCACTGAGGACAGAGATCAAGTTGGGTTGTGTTCTTGGGTGCACTCAGTTTTGGGCAGTTGAGTTGTGGAAAGTTTCTTCCATGTCTATGTATCTAAGGCAAACTACTCCACAATAGTGTTATTTTTAGGCTGCAAAACTTGTTGATGTGAATAGTCTTAATGTAACAAATGAGTACCTAATTTCTTGTGCTGAGTGATTTTTTCTTATTAGGGAATACATTAAATACCTGCCAGGATCTTATTCATAGGTATCTTATTTCTAATGGGACCTACTATCACAGTCAGCAGGAATATCCAGTTGCTGCTGCTCCTCCTCCTCCTCCAGGAATTTCCTGTAGACTGCAACCTCTGCATCCAACTTCAGCTGGATATTCAGTAGGATCTGGTAGTCTTACAGATACATGGACAAATGAGTCTTGGTCTCTAGTAGCTCACATTCTAGCTGAACAATGATTTCCTGGAGCCCAGCCACCTTCTCCAGGTGATGAGCCTCTTTCTCTTCAAGTTGTTTCTCCAGAGCTTCATTTTGGGCCCTCAGAGCATCAATGTGGTTTTCCAGGTCAGTTACCTGAAATGAATACTTGTTGATCTCTTCTCTCATGATCTTAATATCCTTTTTAAATTTGGAAGCTTGACTCTTAAGAGTGTCATACTTTGCTTTATACCATTTCTCTGCTTCAGGGTTGGTTGTGGCAGCCAGCTCCTTGATTTGGGCTCTGATATCATGCAGGGCAGCAGCATGGTCTGAGCAGCTGGACTCCAGGTCTACAGAGAGTTTGGATCCCTGGATCTATTTCTGAAGATCAGTGATCTCTTCCTCATGAAGTTTCTTAAGAAATGCAGTCTCATCCACCAACAGCTGCACTCTTCTCTCCAGGTCAAGCTTCTGCACTGTGCATTGTCTACGTCCTGACAGAACTCTCAGGGTCCTGTCAGCCTTATCTGTTATGGAAGATATTAGTGTAATATGTAAATTACAACCTGTCTTAAGTGACAGACTATTATTCACTTACCACAAGGTCAACTCATTTTAGTTTTGTAACTTAGTGTGAGAGACTCCAGGAAGGAAAATCAGAGTTACAACTAATCTTTCCCTTTGTTCAGCTGAATGTTCATCCCTCAAAGTCAACCCATCCCAGAAAATAAATAAATGTTTTGTTACACATTGAGATTGGAGTTCATAAGGTGTGTGTTCCATTCACCAGAAGGACTTTTCTAGTCTGATATTAGCCACCACACACACATGGAGGCTGTAGACAACAGCAACAGATCAAACCCCTTTGAGCTGGGGATAATGCTTGAAATCAGTTTTAATCCTATGCACCACCTTATAATTTATCACAGTGTCTAAAAGTTTGCTGCCTTTGAGCCCAGGCAACCTCATTGACTTCAGCAAGAGTGAGAAGATGAAAGCTGGTGCAGAATTTGGCTAGCTATACTCTGTGCATATTGTGATCTGTGTAATATCCTTAGTAGAGATGTCTTGTTACTATATCTGCACAGTACCTACTTTGATGAGGCCATGCTCTCTGATTGGGGCCTCTGTGCATTACTGTTATGCAAACAATAATCTGATTCTCAAATCAAATCCTTCGATCCTTCCCCTCAGTTTAGGAGAAGTTCTTATCTGCATTTTGCAGCACTAACCCTAAGGATGCTGAATTGCCTGAACATTTCCCTTACCTTTCAGTGCCAGTTCTTCACATCTCACCCTCCAGATGTCAATCGCTTCCTCCAGATTCCCCTGCTGTCAGCCACCCTCTTCTCCTGAGTCACCTTCTCAATCAGCTCCTTTATCTCTTTGAACTCGTGCTCATACTCCTCTCTATCGCCACTAGTTCCTGCTTGGAATCGCTCATTCAGCTCCGGCAGCTTGGCCTGCAGGGCTTGTTCTTCTGCTCCAGTGACTTGACCTTTTCAATGTAACCAGTGAAGTGCACATTGAGCTCCTGCAGTTCTTCCTTCTCATTGAGATGAGATGGGTGATGGATCTTGGGCTCAATCACCACCATAGTTCCTCAAAATCCTGCTTGGGCACGGGAGCTGCTGCTGCTGCACCACACTTTCTGGGCATTGCAAGAAACTGAGTGAAAGCCACAATGAGAAGTACAAGGGCTTTGAACCCTCATCCTGCTGGTGCCACTCACAGTCAGAGTCTTCTGAGAGTAGGAAGTGCTACTCAGCATTGGAGCAAGCTCTTCCCAAAAGCCTTGGTGCTCTGATTTGGGTTGCAGCACTCATGCCAAATGGGCTTACTGAAGCTTTCTAAGAGGTTTTTTATAAGGAGCAAAGGAATGTGGCAGTTGCCTTGTAAATGCAACATCTTTAAGAAAGGTTTAAATTAAGATGACTGCTTGTCCACCATTGACACTACCCACTTTATTAGCTGCTGTTACATTACATTGTAATGAAGGGCACAAAGTCAAATTACATACTCCAAGTTCTGCACTCCTATGCTGCATACCTTTGTACGTATGCATTCGGCTGTGCCTTTTTGCCTGTTCAACACAACCAATTGGAAGTGTTTTATTATGTGTGTGTTGAAGAGACTCCTGTGTGGAAAATGTGTATAATTGTACTTCTCCATGGCATCTGAACACAGAATGGATATAAAATGTTGAAAGAGATGAAGTCTTGTTTTTTCACAGAAGAATAACTCCTGCATCTAGTTGCACCTTTTGATTCTGTTTTAAACGATGCATGTTTAATAACAGGACCCACAGGATTTCTTTGGAATGCCGAAAGATGACATTCAGATAGGGTGCTTGTAACCTAGTAACTACTGTTGTTGGAGCAGCCCACTATCAGGAGCTGTGCAGGAAGTGCTGTTTCAGCAGCATGCAGACAATGCTGAGAAACCCCCCATGAGATACACCTTAGACTGATCCTTTCCAGGAAATCTGCAGGTTACCTACTTCTTTTTAATAAGACTGGAGTGGTAACCCCAGGCCTAAACCTGAGTAGTCTATTTTTACATTATGATCCAGGGCCAGATTTTGATGGCGATTACTGTGGAATATATAGAAAACTTCTACGGACATTGACAGAATTATTCACTGTTTGGACCCCTTTATTACGCTTAAATAAACACAAGGAATCAAAGGTGTTAACATGACCCTGAAATTGTCCAACATTAAACAGTAGTTGTCAATAGAGTCCAACCCCATTTTCAAGAAAACGAAACAGATCAAACACACACAAAAGAAAAGAACAGCGAAGGTAGAAAATGCAGTTTCTGTCTCTGGTGTTGACTCTTACTTGCGACCTTGCTGCTGGAGACACAGGCACAGCATAGTCTTATCAGCCAATCTGTGTCCATTCACACAGCAAAAAAAAAAAAAAAAAAAGGCAAAACCCAGAACCAATCTCAGAGCCCCAGTTGACTGGGGCTCATAGAGCTCACACTGTGGGGCTAAAAATAGCCGTGTAGATATCTGGGCTCTGGCTAGAGTCTAGGTTTCAGCAAACACTTACATGGCTATTTTTAGTCCCATAGTGTAAGCCCAAGTCAGTTGACCTGTGCTCTGAGACTTGCTGCCACAGGTCTTTTTGTTGTTTTGTTTTGTTTTGGCAAACTTGTACCAAGATCAACTGTGGAGATGTGAGGAAAGAAGGCAGAAATATAGGAAGTAAGTGTGGGGGAGAGAGAAGTTACTAAAGAGAAGCAGGAGGAGCTGCTGAGAGACAGTGAGAAAAGAAAAGGTTTCTGAGGAAAAGCGGGAGGGGCTGTTCATAGAGTTTGAGGAACCGCTGGGGGAGGACTTTTATGAGTCAGAGTTTGGCAGCCTCACTGGATTCCGTTGTTAAGCATGTAAATATTCATTCAGCAGGGACTACATTTGGATTAGGTTAGCGGCTAGCGCTGTGGCAGAAATCAATTCCATCACAGTATGAACAGTGCTGAGAACTGCAGATTAAACCAGAGTTAAGACTGAGGCAGCAAACAATAGAAGGAAGGAAGCGTACAGTTAAAGAGGGGACACGCTTGCAGAACCAGAACATTTCTATGGAGAGCAGTTTACTGGGACAGACATTTTGTGTGGTGCCTTTGATATTACAATAACTCTGGGTGAATAAGAGATTTCTCCTCTCCCATCCAGCTTCTCCTTTTGCCTGATTCTACAGAAAACTCCTAAGAGTTTGTGACATCATCTTGTCACCATGCGAATGCTGGATGTTTCTGGCCAAATTCTGAATTTGAATGCATTCGTTTCAATGGCAGCCCCATGCACAGCGGAAAGAATACACTTTGGTGATGTAACTTCACTTTAGGATCAAAGAGGAAGCAAAAATGGGATGAATGGCTCAAGTCCTTTTTAAAATTCAAATATATTTGATGAGTGGGGAAAAAGCACATTGGATAGCTATGAAACGTGTGCAAGTAGAATATATGTTAACATGCTCCATGCTGTGAAACCTACTCCCTTATGCAATTTTTGTGCTTTATGCTTAGCAGAGGTTAGAGAGGGACAAATATCACCCTCCCACACATCACATCACAGGTTATGGAGCAACAGCAGAATTGTTCTGTGGTCATTATTGCAAACTGACAGTACAACAGGACCCACAGACCCTGCACTCCTTTGCTAACATTTGAACAGAACTAGATGAGACCACGGTCAAAATGCCTACTCCTGATCTACAGCAGAGCTTATATTATTGGTAGCACTGATGCAGCTACTTTTTTGTTTAAAAAAAATGGGAAAGGGATTAGCTACTGTACATCAACCCTCTGCCTACTCTTTTGGGTTGGGGGGGTTGTTGTGCTGCAGCTAATGCAGAGAGTTTCATATTCAGCTGTGAACTGCCTTGTTTTTCTTATTTTCTGTTGCAAGATTAATGTTCCCCCAGTGTAGTTCATTTTGAGTGATTATTTGCATACATGTTAGTGAAGTCCTTCAGTGAGATTCCTGTGATGGCTGCCAGAATCTGACTTACCACAATCACACTTAATTCTCCATGATAGTCCTCAGTTAAGGTCTCAGAGCTTTTTTTAACTAAAAAGTTTAATTCTTAGAACAGCCTCTTGCTGGCAAGTGTGTGACAGTGACAGGAATAGAACCTTGGAGTCCTGACCTCCATCCAAGAGTGTAAACGCTATTGTATTATCAGAGCTCAGCAAACCTGGGCAGAAATTGAAACAACCAATGTATATTTAGGGTCTTTTTTTAGAATACAATTCTATCTAGGTTTTTATACCGAATTATCATCATAGTATCTGAATACCTGTGGCAGTGAGGCCAGGTTTTGTGCTAGAGTGAAGCTATTTATTTAAACATATTTTGTGTTTAAAAAAAAAAAATTCCTTCAAAAAATTAACATTTGAGTTGTTAGAGTAGATGGTAGGAAATTCTCATGCGTTTGTTCTGGAGTTACTCTGAAATAATGAAATATTCAAGGAGAGTGTTGAAGGGAGTGGTCAGGATTTAAGAAAAGCCACTGTAGGATATAGGGTGGGTTGGTTCTGAACAAGGTCAGGAGTTCCAGGACTGTAGGAACAGAGGCAGTGGTGAGAGCAGCAGAACAGGACTGCGGATTAGATTGGTTTGGAAGTTTATTAAGCCAATAGCAAACGGGGTCACAGGTAGGATCATGTCTCCTTACCTCCCTACCCCAGGCAACACACTTGCAATGATACAGAATTCAAATTCCACTGAATCATTTGGATTCTGATTAGATTTCTGTTAAGAGGATCTTTGAACTGGATTAGTTCAAACTGAACACTCCGTTTAAATGAATAAGGGAAATTCGTGTCTTGGGGCTTGGTCCTGAAATCAGCTGCCAGGCTCCCATTTGACTTGAAACCATTGGTCATCGGTTTATATTTCCAAAGTTCATTGCCACTAGAAAGGCTATAAATATATTTTAAATTAAAGTTTATTTTATTCTGTAGAATTATTCTACACAATACCCCTAATTCTCTAATAACCTTGAAGGACCTTGTTTCCTTGTGCTCCCCCTCTACCTGTCTGTATCCATTTGTCTCTTGTCTTTAAGTGTCAGCTTTTTGGGGCAGGGACCATCTTTTTGTTCTGCATCTGTACGTTGCCTGGTACAACGGGGTACAGGTCAATGACTGGGGTCTTAGGAGCTAACCCAATACAAATAATAAATAACAATAATAAGGAACCATATCCATGATCAATAGCTGGTGTGCAAGTCCATTCCTTTTTCTTTCACACACTGGACTGGGTAATGAACCACTCATCTAAACAACTGAATCTCAAGCCGCTGTGTGAGACCCTGATATCCTGACAGATTAATCCTGATGTTTAGACCAACTCCTCCAAAGCTAATCTGCTGGGGAATAAATGCCAGGCATATGGTTGTTGGGAGAATGTAAAGTACTTGCCAGAGTTCTGATGGGCATAAATCCAGACCACAGATGGTATTACATTGCGTTTGAAGAGAACAAAAATCCTTTCAAAGGCTATACAGCTAGACTTGATTTAGATTTAGACTTCCACTTTGTGCCTGGGTCCCTTCTTATTTAAATCGGCCATGCTATGAGAAAGCATTATAAACCTATTCATAATTGCACACTTACAGTTTGATTTTGGCAGGCCAAATACTATAGCTGGATTTTATCAAGGATTAAAAAAACTGGTGTAGATATCAGCCTATTCAAACCCTCTCAGTCTGAAATGGAGCAATAACTTAACATTTTCAAAGAAGGGAGCATATTATGACAGGTGCTTACTAGTCTTTCACAAGGACCTTTTTATGTTTCTACTGGTGTCCGTCAGCCTCTGAGAGATATTGGTTTATCAAAGCCACAACTAACTGCTGCTATGTAGCAAACTCATAGCACAGCAAGTTGTGTAGCAATCAGTGATCCACAGTTCCTTTCTTAAAGGAAACTGTCAATCATAAACATTTCTGTTTGCTACTGCTACTACTGCTGCATTGGGCAGGATGGGGTAAAATGGGGCCCAGCTGGGGCTGCCCTCTGATCCAGCACTCTTCAGACCCAGAACTGTGTAGGGGAGACCCCTCTGGGATACCAGAAACCATATGATATACCACCACCTCCCTTGTCATGTGGCCTTTTGGAAAGACACTGCCTGAAGCTGGCACAGCAGGTGAAGAAAGCAGTGCAAGCAGGTTCCAATGGACACTGGTGATATCATCAGAGTGCTTTCTGCAGCATTAACTCAGAACATTCTCTCATGCCTGTGCTGCTTGGCAGTTTACTCCAGTCCTTCCTGTCTCCTCCACAGTCTCCAGTCCCCTCCTTTCCTTCCCCCTTTCTAGCTAATCCCCTCCTGACATAACCACACTGAAATAATTTAAATAACCAAACCAACCAACATGATATTTGGAGCTTAGTCCTGGATTTATGAGCCTATAGAGCCATCACATTGTTCATATTGCTTGTATGGTCTATCCATTTCTCCTACCTTGTATCCGTATTGTCTAGTTAGAAGGTAAGATTTGGTGGCAGAGGCTGTCTCTTATTGTCCCTAGCACAATGAGGCTCTTGTGACTGGTTGGTTCACAGAAACCCACTTGGGAGCTGTCAGCTGATGTGCAAAGGCTACCTCTGTTTCTATTCTCCCCTGCTAGCTCACTGGTCTCAGCACTCAGTTCTGCTGAAGCCAGACACATCCATCTGCTCCAGACACAGACCAGAGTCTGAATAACCAGCTGTCCCAAAGCTGCAGGGTTTACCTGAGAACAGCTCACAGAAGCCTGCTTGCCCTTAGCACTCAGATGCCCAATTCCCAATGGGGTCTAAACCCAAATAAATCCGTTTTACCCTGTATAAGCTTTATACAGAGTAAACTCATAAATTGTTCGCCCTCTATAACACTGATAGAGAGATATGCACAGCTGTTTGCTCCCCCAGGTATTAATACATACTCTGAGTTAATTAATAAGTAGAAAGTGATTTTATTAAATACAGATAGTAGGATTTAAGTGATTTCAAGTAGTAACAGACAGAACAAAAGAAGTTACCAAGCAAAATAAAATAAAATACGCAAATCTATGTCTAATTGCACTAAATACAGATAAGATCCTCACCAGTTCCAAAATGTTCCCTTTTACAGGCTAATCTTCTTTTAGCCTGGGTCCAGCAATCACTCACACCCCCTGTAGTTACTGTCTTTGGTTCCAATTTCCTTCAAGTACCTTGGGGGGGTGGAGAGGCTCCTTCTTTAGCCAGCTGAAGACAAAATGGAGGGGTCTCCCACAGGTTTAAATAGACTGTCTCTTGTGGGTGGAGACCCCCTCCTCTCCCTCTGTAGAATCCAGTCACAGAATGGAGATTCGGAATCACATGGGCAGGTCACATGCCCATGCATGACTCAGGACTGCAGGTAGCAGCCATTACCCACATGCTGCCTTGAACGTCCTCAGGTAGACTTCTAATGTGGATTGGAATCTTCCAAGCTCTTTTGTCTGTTAAGTGCCCCCTGACTGAACACCTAATTTGCACATTCCTTTCCCAAGAAGTCATCAAATGTTCTGAGGCCCCTTAGAAATCAAGCAATCATACAGCCAATGTTCATAACTTTGAACACACAAATGGTGCCTGCATACAACTAGGGTGAACATAACCAGTAGATCACAACCTTTACATAGATGTGTTACATGGCCTATGTAGCAAAACCCTATTCCAGTTATATTATACATACATTTATGAGCCCCTTTATGGGGTACACTGTCACAGCTCTATTCTTGGTTGACCCCTAAGCTCTACTGTAATAAGTATGATGAACAATGAAAAATAATTGATGATGTCCACAGGCATTTAAAATATAATTTCTTATATTTTACCTTACAGGCCACAACTTCCCTCCTTTTGTTGAGGATTTTGGCAAACTTTGGAGAACCAGGATGGTGACATCATAACTTGAGGCTGAAACCTGAGCTACAGCTCTTCAAATGCCCAGCTGATGGGCAGAGGGGATGCTGTGTGGGGAAGGTGTTTGTCTAAAACTTAGCATTCTCTTCATATCATTTAGGGCAGTGATACGCAGACCTCACCGGTTCAGGAGCCAAATTGGCGATCAACATTACCCAAAAGAGCCACCGTTGTGTGACTTCATTGTTTCATTTACTATAATATTATTCATATTTAAACAGTATGATGGGAAATATTTAGTTTATAATATATATTATTCTCACAGCACATATGTTAATAACTTAGTGCAAATCGATAACTTCATTGGGTAATAACATAGTAAAAGCATCCTGATCGGTTAATAATGTTAATATCGTGCTGCAAAGAGTTGCAGGAGACACATTAAAGAGGCACTTGTGGTTCAGGTGCCTCAGTCTGAGTATCACTGATTTAGGGGCTAGGAAATATGTAGTTCAGGTACCAATTGCAAGTTATGATGTCTCCATTCAAATACAGATAAACAGAATGCAACTCAGGATCTACTTCACTGTGCTGCTGTTATTGTTGTTTTCTTTAAAATAAATTATGTTAAAACTTGTCAGTCAAAAATAATAATTAAAAAAATCTGTAAGAACATGCTAAATTTACATTGTTACTATCAAATCAAAATTTCTTGCTGCTGGTTTTTCGCATGTTGCTAACTTACACTTATTTTCTTCTCTCTTATTTTTAAACAAGTTGCATTTCTGCAAGATTTGTACTACGTAACTTTCCTGTGTCCTATAGGCTGAGTGATGGACCAGTACAATTTTCATTTACTTGTGAGAAACTCAGTTTGACATGGAGGTACAAAAGTGCTTCTGAAAAGAGAATGGGGAATTCTGAAACCTCTGCTGAGAAACAAAAGCAGAAACTAATCTGGGATGTGGCAGAAAGCCCAATTTTTCTTGGTCTGAGGATCACAAAGTGCTTTACCAATATTAATGAATTGAATTTTATAGCATCCTAAGGTAGGTATTATCCTCATTTTGCAAATAGGAGATACTGAGACACACAGAGAGTAAGTGACTTGCCAAAGGTCACACAGGAAGTCTGAGGCAGAACTGAAAATAGAATCCAGGAGTCCTGACTTTCAGTCTTGTGCTTTAACCACATGACCATCCATAATCTAATTTTACAAGCCACTATTCATACAAATACCAATTGAGACACAGCATTTATATGAATGGGCAAGGGGATGAGATGTTAGGTCAGAAGATAGACTAGGAGAGTGGACCACTGCAGTGGTGCCAAAGTTTGGTAACACTATGTACTGATGGGGAACAGGCTGAGTGAACTGGCTGTAGCAGTATAGATATGAAAAATTATGTTCCAAAATTCTCTCACTTTCCTAGACATTAATTATATGTAAATATATGTAACCCTGAAATAGACACTGGGCCAGATCTTCAGCTGCTGTAAACCAGCACAGCTCCAGTGAGTGAAGTCAATTCAGCTATGCTGTATTACACCAGCTGAGGATCTGCCCTAACTCAGCCACCTTAATTTTATTTCTTTTTCCTTGTGGTTTTCTGTCAGAAGAATCCACACATTTCAACATCCAGAGTTTATTTGTAAGAGATTAAACTTTTTCTTAATAAAAATAAGCATGTGCGCACACTAAAACATCACGTTCTGTTCCCTTGATTACACTAGGGAAATTTTGCAAATATTTCCTGCTGAAGCTAACACTGGTGGTAGCAACAGAAGGGCTTGTGTAGGCAGGAGGCTGCTATTTTATGTACTGTGTCTTAACCAGGGCCGGCTCCAGGCACCAGCTGAACAAGCAGGTGCTTGGGGCGGCCACTCGGCTATTCGGCGGCGATTCGGCGGAGGGTCCCTCCCTCCCGCTCGGAGCGAAGGACCTCCCACCGAATTGCCGCCGCAGATCGCAATCGCGGTTTTTTTTGGTTTTTTTTTTGGTTTTTTTTTTGCTGCCTGGGGCAGCAAAAACCCTGGAGCTGGTGCTGGTCTTAACCACTAACACCACCATCAGCCAGTGACCCATTTATACCAGGGCTTCCAAGATTGCTACTGGTGTTGGAGCTGAACTGCTGGGCAACAAAGGGAAATGTTTGCAAACTTTCCCTAATGTAGACAAGCCTACTGCAAGATAGAAATGTGTCTGAGCACAGAATTAGGAGTCAGAAACTTCTGTTTGTATTCCAGCTCTAATACTAACTCTATGGCCTCGAGGATACCAACTTCTGCCTCAGTTTTTCCTGCTGTAAAAAGGAGATAAAATGATGATCTCACAGAGATTTTATATTATCATTGGTTTTCATAGGATCTGCATTACATTTGGCATCTATAACAGATGTTTGTACAGTTGACGTTGTATGACAACCCTAATACTCTCAGTGAGTCATAGGTGAAAAATCAAAACATTTCCTTTTAGATACGGATGTAATCTCAACATTTTTAACCAAGACCTTTATACGTTCTCTGCTGGATGTTGAAATGTTTGGCCAACATTAACCTTAGATTAGAGCTAAAGTCTCAAGCTTAAGGTAGGGCAGTTTACCTGGCTGTCTCAGGGGAGGAGCAGTTAACAGAATGATTAGGGGGCTGGAGCACATGACTTATGAGGAGAGGCTGAGGGAACTGGGATTGTTTAGTCTGCAGAAGAGAAGAATGAGGGGGGATTTGATAGCTGCTTTCAACTACCTGAAAGGGGGTTCCAAAGAGTGGGACCTGATGACAGAACAAGGAGTAATGGTCTCAAGTTGCAGTGGGGGAGGTTTAGGTTGGATATTAGGAAAAACTTTTTCACTAGGAGGGTGGTGAAGCACTGGAATGGGTTACCTAGGGAGGTGGTGGAATCGCCTTCCTTAGAGGTTTTTAAGGTCAGGCTTGACAAGCCCTGGCTGGGATGATTTAGTTGGGGATTGGTCCTGCTTTGAGCAGGGGGTTGGACTAGATGACCTGCTGAGGTCCCTTCCAACCCTGATATTCTATGATTCTATGAACAGGCTGAGGCAGTTTGTGGGACTGTCTTGAGTTTGGCTGGTCAGTCAACAGGCTGGGGCAGTTTGTGGGGCGTCTCGGGGTTTTTTGGGGGGGCTGGAATTATCTGAATGAGGCAGGGGCTCTAAAAAAGAGCTGCTGAGGGGGACTTTACACACTGCCAACTCGTTCCTCAGCAGAGCAGGCAACTCTCCCATTACATGAATTCTCCTCTGAGGGCGTTTCCCTCCCGGGGAGTGAGGCTGGGGCCACAGTGGCACCCACAGAAGATGTTCTCTTCCCCCTTGGCAGGACTCAGCCCAGCAGCAGCAGCAGCAGCCCGGAAGAGGAAGCGCCGCGGCCCTGTGGCGCGCTCTTCAGCTGTTGGGAAGCAGAGGTGGAGCTGGTCCCTGTGCACCGGGCAGCTTGCGGCGCCCCCTCCCTTCCCCTGCCAGCATCGCGCGGGGGAGGAGCGCGCCGGGGCGGGGCGGGGTGAGCTGAGGGTGCAGATGGACGCGGACAGGTGAGGGCTTTGTGCCGGGGTAAGGGGCTGGGGGAGGATCTGGGCTGGGCACAGTGAGCAGGATGCGGGGCTGTCTCCGATGGGGCGGGGGGCAGTTTGCAGGGGATATGGGGGGTGACCCGGACGTGGGGGTGGCTACAGCTCACACCTGGGGATAGAATAATGTCCCCCTAAGTGATGCTTTGGTCTCTGCGTCTCATTCAAACTCTCCTCCCCCCCCCTTCGCTCGTGTGTCTCTAGTCACGCTGGGGCTCAGAGGAGGTTAAGTAGTTTGTGAAACTGGCCCTGCTGCTCTTTCTCTCTCCAGAATCAAACCCAGTCTCCCAATGAGTCACAAAAGCCTTCTCCAGACTGGCAGACAAATCCCGAGGTGGGAAATACGGGGTTTCCTCCTCCAGCAGAAGCCCAGCAAAGCAAGGAGCTGGGGGGTTGAGGCTGGCCGCTGACAAATGACTAAGGCCCTAGGTGTGAGTTATGGACCGGGTCAGCTTCCAAGTCAGTTCTTTTATTGGAACCGGGAGGCTGGCGTCCCTGGCCGGGGACTGAATAGGTGTAAGGAGGGCTGGAAAGGGAAGGAGGAAGCAAGCAACAAAGAGGGGAAGACAGAGGGGATTTGTGGAGGAAACTCAAAGAGGGAGAGGTTCAGGTGTCTGGACACAAACTGGTTCCAGTACGTGAAGAGATTTCTGTCACAGTTCTTGAGGGAATTGCACCCCTGACCCCTTCATGGGGGGCTGCCTTCTGAGATCTCAGACTTCTAGCCATCACCTTTCTTTGGGCAGCATCCCGCAATCTGTTCCCTCCAGACAGGGGACTCAAGCTGCAGTTCCTCCTGCTTCACTGTGATTCTCTCAGCAGGTCTGACTTCAGTTCAGCACCCACACTTCTGTTCTGGCAGGGGACAATAACAGGGTTAACCAGTGACCAGCCTACTCTCATAAAGCAAAGTATTGTTTATTTAGAACAAAGGCATTATAGAGGAAGCATATCTTAAAGAAAAGAAAAAGTTTATAGGCATGCCTAGCTTATCAGGTGTGTCACCCATCTTCCCCATGGAGACCCTGGCAGGTTCCAAAGTACTTCAGGTCCTGCACAGGATCTGTGCCTCTTGGTCACAATCTCATGTCCATTTGTGGATCAAGGGTGACTGACCTCTCTCCGGGGTGAGAGTTGTTTCTTTATACAGTTTTCATTTTTTTGTTTGCCAGGCCTCTTGAACCAGGTCAAACCACTATATGCTCTTTCCCCAGGGGGTAAAACTTCCACAGACTTCTTACCTGCATAAGAGATTTGCATTAATTACCCCCCAGTGCTGTAACTAGGCATAGTGGCGCCCAGGGTGAGCAAGTATATTTGCGTCCTCTACCATTTTTTAAATTTTTCCACCCAGAGGGGGGAAAATGCAGGGGGAGAGGGGGGGAAATGCAGGGTCACATGCCCTTCCCCCCAAGATTTTTTGGTTGCGCCCCCCCCCCCAACCCAGACAGGCTGAGTGGTCTGCTGAGGTGAGTCAGAGGGTGGAGGTGGTGCCTCCCCCCGACCAAGCCCTTGCCACGCTTCTATTTGTGCCCTGGGAAACTGCCCTGGTTACTCCACCCTGGTTATGGCTCTGATTACCCCTCAGTGATTTGAGTTCCTGCATTGAGCCAGACATGCAATCACTAGCTAGCCCATAAAGATACATATAACATTTATAAATTGTCTTTGACTATTCCATGTGTTCATAGTATCTGTCACATCTCAGCATAATAGTCTTTGAATGTTCCATGCTCCAGAGCATTGCATCCGTCTCTATTTCCTTGAACTAAAATATTCCCTACTATAGAATGGCCATTGCAGGAAGCAAGGTGGGCTGCCATGGCAGAGATGCGGTGTTGCTTGTATTGAATGAAGAAGGGTGGTTATATATTATGAAGTGCAGTTTGGCTTGCTTGCTGGAGAAGAAAGCGAAGGTCTGCACAACAGCCTCTCCTGGCCACTAACCAGAGAAGAATGAGAACAAAAAATTCCTGGCCCAAGTGTCAAGGCCAAAACTAATGCTCACAGTTGGCTTCAAATACCCAGATATCTTTTAGATAAATAAATAATCAGGGCTCCTGATTTTTGGTTTTATGTGATAAAGATCCCTGATTTAAAAAAAAATTTAAACTGACATTTATCCAATAAACACAAGAAATGGTTACTTGTATCTAAGGGCTTGTCTTCGCAGAGTAGTATGTGGACTACAAGGGTGTGATTTCTAAAGTGCACTAATGTGGCACATTAATTGGTCCATGTAAACACTGGTGTTCCCTAAAATGTAGTAGTATTTGAAACAATGCTACATTAAAGTGCACTAAAGAACATTACAAAGAGGTTACTCATTACAATATATACTTTACTTGTTACAATATATTCAAAGAACCATAAATCCTATGATTTTTTGTACCTCTACACCAGGGGTAGGCAACCTATGGCACGCGTGCCGAAGGCGGCACACGAGCTGATTTTCAGTGGCACTCACACTGCCTGGCTCCTGGCCACCGGTCCGGGGGGCTCTGCATTTTAATTTAATTTTAAATGAATCTTCTTAAACATTTTAAAAACCTTATTTACTTTACATACAACAATAGTTTAGTTATATAATATAGACTTATAGAAAGAGACCTTCTAAAAACGTTAAAATGTATGACTGGCACACGAAACCTTAAATTAGAGTGAATAAACGAAGACTCGGCACATCACTTCTGAAAGGTTGCCGACCCCTGCTCTACACAAAACTCAAAAGTTGCTAATAAAACCCCCGGAAAAACAGAGGCCCTACAACTAATGCTAAATGTTTATAATTAGAGTGACTTGCAATTTTTTTTAAAAAGTGTCATATACTCTTATACAAAAAGAAATAAACTGTTACATGCAGTAGTAGGTTCAGCTGCATTATGGCAACAATTGTTGTTAATAAATGGATTGTAAGTGTCCTCTTTTGTTTACCGAAGAATGTTAGTTCTTTTAGCTGCAATAATCAATAACACAATACTAAAGAATTGTAGTGAAAATATCTGTGAACACAAATAGTTTTAAGATCTCCAGTGAGTGTTATTTGGTTTAGCACAATTTTATATCTCCAGTGGTTTGTACCTGGAATACAGAGTATCTCTTTAATATAGAATTTATGCCAGAAATTATTCAGTGGGCCTGATCCTGAGCAATGAAAGTCAATAGTAGTTTAGCTATTAATTGAAGGAGGATAAAGAGAGAGTTTTTCCCATTTTTACTGCTTGATCCAGTAAACACAGAATCAGATTTTAAATTTGTTTTGGGTTTTTTGGGGTTGTCGGGACCTTGGGAGGGAAGATTATGTGAGTGTAGAGAAATTGTGCTGCAGTGTTTTGACAACATCATGGATAAAAATATATATTTTTAAAAAGCATATATTAATTTAACAATTTTTCTTATTTAAAGTAAATACATTTTTCTTTAAAAAAATTAACCTGTTTTAAAATTAAATTTGAAATTGTGGCAGCCTATGGTAAGGCCTAAATATACTATAATCTATTAAACTCACTAAAATAAAAATAATAAAATGCTGCATCAATGAGGCCTCCTAACATTTTAAAGATGTTAAAAGGGGCTGCATTTTTAACTATGCACAGAATCAAGGGGAATATCTTTAACTTTACAGAATCAGAGGAAGCATATTTATTTTTCAGGTCAACTCAGGCTTTATAAATGTGTCACAATGTCATGAACTGTATTAAATGTCTGTTATTTTCAGCCTTTACAATTGAATGAATGATGGTATTTGCATTTTCACAAATGTGAGTACTTTCAATTTCTGTTGTGCAGAAAAGCTTCTGCCTTAATTGTGTTTGATTTCAATTTAGCTAGTAGGTGCAGAGAGAATATTTTCTTCATTTGGATCAGTTTAGTCTTAAGTTGAAAACTTGACTATAGTTATAGTCAGGAGCAGAGGACTGAAAAGTATAATGTAAGGGCTGGATCAGATGATAAACAGTCACATAAAAAAGAATCTGGCACATCAGAAGAAGGCAGGCTAGTAAACAGGGACAAGTTTTTAAAGTGCTTGTACACAAATGCCAGAAGTCTAAATAATAAGATGGGTGAACTAGAGTGCCTTGTGATAAAGGAGGATATAGATATAATAGGCATCACAGAAACCTGGTGGACTGAGAGCAATCAATGGGACACAATCATTCCGGGGTACAAAATATATCGGAAGGACAGAACAGGCCGTGCAGGGGGAGGAGTGGCACTATATGTGAAAGAAAGTGTAGATTCAAATGAAGTAAAAATCTTAAGCGAATCCACATGTTCCATAGAGTCTCTATGGATAGAAATTTCATGCTCTAGTAAAAATATAACATTAGGGATCTATTATCGACCACCTGACCAGGACAGTAATAGTGATGATGAAATGCTAAGGGAAATTAGAGAGGCTATCAAAATTAAGAACCCAATAATAGTGGGGGATTTCAATTATCCCCATATTGACTGGGAACATTTCACTTCAGGACGAAATGCAGAGATAAAATTTCTCGATACTTTAAATGACTGCTTCATGGAGCAGCTGGTACGGGAACCCACAAGGGGAGAGGCAACTCTAGATTTAATCCTGAGTGGAGCGCAGGAGCTGGTCCAAGAGGTAACTATAGCAGGACCGCTTGGAAATAGTGACCATAATACAATAGCATTCAACATCCCTGTGGTGGGAAGAACACCTCAACTGCCCAACACTGTGGCATTTAATTTCAAAAGGGGGAACTATACAAAAATGAGGGGGTTAGTTAGACAAAAGTTAAAAGGTACAGTGACTAAAGTGAAATCCCTGCAAGTTGCATGGGCCCTTTTTAAAGACACCATAATAGAGGCCCAACTTCAATGTATACCCCAAATTAAGAAAAACAGTAAAAGAACTAAAAAAGAGCCACCGTGGCTTAACAACCATGTAAAAGAAGCAGTGAGAGATAAAAAGACTTCCTTTAAAAAGTGGAAGTCAAATCCTAGTGAGGCAAATAGAAAGGAGCACAAACACTGCCAACTTAAGTGCAAGAGTGTAATAAGAAAAGCCAAAGAGGAGTTTGAAGAACGGCTAGCCAAAAACTCCAAAGGTAATAACAAAATGTTTTTTAAGTACATCAGAAGCAGGAAGCCTGCTAAACAACCAGTGGGGCCCCTTGATGATCAAAATACAAAAGGAGCGCTTAAAGATGATAAAGTCATTGCGGAGAAACTAAATGGATTCTTTGCTTCAGTCTTCACGGCTGAGGATGTTAGGGAGATTCCCCAACCTGAGCTGGCTTTTGTAGGTGACAAATCTGAGGAACTGTCACAGATTGAAGTGTCACTAGAGGAGGTTTTGGAATTAATTGATAAACTCAACATTAACAAGTCACCGGGACCAGATGGCATTCACCCAAGAGTTCTGAAAGAACTCAAATGTGAAGTTGCGGAACTATTAACTAAGGTTTGTAACCTGTCCTTTAAATCGGCTTCGGTACCCAATGACTGGAAGTTAGCTAATGTAACGCCAATATTTAAAAAGGGCTCTAGGGGTGATCCCGGCAATTACAGACCGGTAAGTCTAACGTCGGTACCGGGCAAATTAGTTGAAACAATAGTAAAGAATAAAATTGTCAGACACATAGAAAAACATAAACTCTTGAGCAAGAGTCAACATGGTTTCTGTAAAGGGAAATCGTGTCTTACTAATCTATTAGAGTTCTTTGAAGGGGTCAACAAACATGTGGACAAGGGGGATCCGGTGGACATAGTGTACTTAGATTTCCAGAAAGCCTTTGACAAGGTCCCTCACCAAAGGCTCCTACGTAAATTAAGCTGTCATGGGATAAAAGGGAAGGTCCTTTCATGGATTGAGAACTGGTTAAAGGACAGGGAACAAAGGGTAGGAATTAATGGTAAATTCTCAGAATGGAGAGAGGTAACTAGTGGTGTTCCCCAAGGGTCAGTCCTAGGACCAATCCTATTCAATTTATTCATAAATGATCTGGAGAAAGGGGTAAACAGTGAGGTGGCAAAGTTTGCAGATGATACTAAACTACTCAAGATAGTTAAGACCAAAGCAGATTGTGAAGAACTTCAAAAAGATCTCACAAAACTAAGTGATTGGGCAACAAAATGGCAAATGAAATTTAATGTGGATAAATGTAAAGTAATGCACATTGGAAAAAATAACCCCAACTATACATACAACATGATGGGGGCTAATTTAGCTACAACGAGTCAGGAAAAAGATCTTGGCGTCATTGTGGATAGTTCTCTAAAGATGTCCACGCAGTGTGCAGAGGCGGTCAAAAAAGCAAACAGGATGTTAGGAATCATTAAAAAGGGGATAGAGAATAAGACAGAGAATATATTATTGCCCTTATATAAATCCATGGTACGCCCACATCTCGAATACTGTGTACAGATGTGGTCTCCTCACCTCAAAAAGGATATTCTAGCACTAGAAAAGGTTCAGAAAAGGGCAACTAAAATGATTAGGGGTTTAGAGAGGGTCCCATACGAGGAGAGATTAGAGAGGCTGGGACTCTTCGGCTTGGAAAAGAGAAGACTAAGGGGGGACATGATAGAGGTATATAAAATCATGAGTGATGTTGAGAAAGTGGATAAGGAAAAGTTATTTACTTATTCCCATAATACAAGAACTAGGGGTCACCAAATGAAATTAATAGGCAGCAGGTTTAAAACAAATAAAAGGAAGTTCTTCTTCACGCAGCGCACAGTCAACTTGTGGAACTCCTTACCTGAGGAGGTTGTGAAGGCTAGGACTATAACAATGTTTAAAAGGGGACTGGATAAATTCATGGTGGCTAAGTCCATAAATGGCTATTAGCCAGGATGGGTAAGAATGGTGTCCCTAGCCTCTGTTCGTCAGAGGATGGAGATGGATGGCAGGAGAGAGATCACTTGATCATTGCCTGTTAGGTTCACTCCCTCTGGGGCACCTGGTATTGGCCACTGTCGGTAGACAGATACTGGGCTAGATGGACCTTTGGTCTGACCCGGTACGGCCTTTCTTATGTTCTTATGTTCTTATGATTGGGAGTTGAAAAAACTGGAAAGCTTGTTTTCCCCTTCTAACCTATGAAGAAAACCAGGTGGGAGACGATGAGATCTATTAATTCTAATATCTTGAAGGACATGCAGTCAGATATTCAAAGTTATCTAGGTGTCTAAAGATGCCAATAGGCACCTAGTGCTTTGGTACTCTTGAAAATCCTACTTGGGGCCTATCTGCATCTTTATGCATCTAAATACCTTTTAAAAATCTGGTCCATAGTTACCAGAAACAATCTGTCAATTTACTAACTTCAGTTAATACTATCTTTATTTAATAATTTTAAATGCAAAACATATGATACATTTTAATTTTTTTATGTATTCAGCACATTTAAGCAAGTGTAATTTAACTAATAAAAACAATTTTGAAATGCTGTTGTTGTACATTTTTATTGAATCCCAATTTTCATCCAAATGCGGTTTGACACAAATCCCAAATAAAAAATTATCATTTAATAAATAAGAAATGCATTAGTCGCCATTTTCTAATATTAAAAAAGTAAAAATTAAAAATCTGAATAAATGTAAATATTAAGAATATGAATAAATGTAAGAGAAACTATATAATTGCTTAAATGAATGTATATAGATGCACAATATCTTCCTGGTTACCAAAAAGAAGTGCCAAATTTAGTGTAAAGACTATATTTGTTTGCAAATCAACATATTTAAATGGTTATACCAACTAATGAGAATGAAACTTTCTTTAGGGAAATAACTAAAGTACAAATACAAAACAAGTTTAAAAACAATTATTTAAATTAATGTTTCATGCTTGCTGATTTAAAACACTTTAATTTAAATCACTCCACCTTGTTTGACAAACTGCTAACTTTTTGTAATATATCGCAGACAGACATATAGACAGACTGTAAACTCATTAAGACATGGACAGTCTTCTGTGTTTGTATAGTACCAAGCAAAATGGGGCCCCAACCTTGGTTGGGTCTTTAGGTGCTCCCAGAATACAAATAATAAAAATATTTTGCTGATAGTTATGCTAGCAGTAAAGAAATTAAAATAAGATCCTTGTAAAGGGTCAGCTGCCTTACAGTTATGCCCCTCCTATGGTTTTCTATAGATTTAAAGACATATTAGTAATTTCAAATTGAACTTTGTTTTACAGTGTTTCTTGAGTTGCCATTGCTGAGCATAACTCCCTCCCTGAAGTGGTCAGCGAGTCACGCTGTTGTAGGTGTTTATACAGCACTAATCACTGTAGTATCTACTGTAGACATAAATGCTGTTAGATACCTGCCTGAGGAGACATTTCCATTCCATGATTATACTTTAATGCTGGATTGAAAATATTTTTACAAAATAAATAAGTCCAGAAAAATTGTTCGTATTTAAAAATGAAAGAGGTATAGTTAGTGATATTATGACTTAGCACTTGTATCCTGTTAAGACACAGATTCATTTAGCTGGGACTGATTGTACTGAGTGCTTGAAGTTTTCCTTTGAACAGTGGTTCTTGCCATCATGCCCCACTTTTACCAGAACAAATGAGCTGAGTGACTCAGGTCCAGGAATTGTGAGGCCGGGGGCCTGTTCTGTTTTGCAAAACAGCCCCCTCCCTAGTGAACCAGGATTCTAATCTAGCAATTGCTATAGGGTTGCACTGGGGGAAATGGAGTAAGAATGAGTCAGCAAGTTCTTCCCCTTTGGGTGAAATAACCTCAGTGCCTGAAATGCTTCAGAGTGAGTGCTGTTATGCTGTTTCAGAAGTGCGACGCCTGACAACATGGCCATGAGAATGGGGGAAAGTAGCTGCCCCACCAAAGGCAAGTCAAAGGCTGAAGATGGCTCCGGTCGGGTGATCACCATTGTCTTCCTGGCACTCCTTATAGACCTGCTGGGATTCACTCTTATTTTGCCACTCCTTCCTTCAATCCTTGAGTATTACAGCAAGAATGATGTAAGTAAGAACTAAACTCTACCTGCTGAAAATACAGTCTGGGCACGAGGTGATCTGAAGAATGGGATGCAGAGGGAGAGGGGATGTGAGGGGTGCCCGTTCCCCTGATACAGCTCAAAAGCTACATGCAGAATAAAACCCACCCACAAGTCTGGAGTGTATTTAGATTGTTCTTATGGATTTGATTGATTTGTTTTGCTCTGCCTAGTAAGACTTTCTCACCTTTGCCAGTGAGTCGGGGTCAGGTGTCTGTTTGGGGAAATCCAGAGATTACTGAGTAGCTACTTCTTGTAATTGTCCTGAATTTGCCCTCCGCCTTGCTGTTCTTTTACTCACATGTGGCTGTGGCTGCCTGGTCTCCAGCGATGAGTAGTCAGATGAGAGGTTTCCTCTAACGCTGGGCTTCCTGCTGCTGTGTCGCTTAGCCAGCTGAGTGAACCTCCATGAGGCGTGAAGCCCTGGTCTCTTGGTAACAGAGTCTGCAGTCTCTGTTCTGTCTCTCCTGGCTGTGTGAGTGAGGGGGCCAGAACTGTCTCTCAAGCTCTGTAAGGTAGAAGGAGCTTTACTTTGGCTTCTTAACTCAGTCTTAAGTATCCTTTACAGCACAAGCCTATAGCGGTGTGTTGCTGTGCATCCATTGTTCCTCATCCATCTCTTGCGAGCTGTCTGGCTGACTTGCCATTTCTCTCTCGGCTATATTCTCTCTTCCCCGATGTTCAAATCTATTTACATGACTACTCAATTACCAGTGCCAGCAACTAGGTTGTAATGGAAAATATTGAATTCTTTGTTGGCAATAGGTTTTATGGGTAAGTAGATGCCTCTTATTAAAGCAATACACAGAGCTAGCTCTCTGGTGATCTGTTTTTGAGATAGTCCCCCCACTTCATTCTATCATTGCCTTAAGCCCTCTTACTCTATCTCCATCACTCTAATTCCCTTTCCTGTGGCCACCCTCTTACCCTGCGCTGTTTGGGTGGAGATGGGACATATGCCCCTGGTCTCCAGGCACTCACACACTTATGATCAGCAGGAGGGAGAAGTCCCCACTACTGGGTCTTCTTCAGAGCAGATTAGCAGAAAGCACATTGATGGAGCAATGAGCATCTGGCTACAGCTAGAAAAATGCCAGTCAACATGCTACTGAGGTAGTACTGAACCCCATGATTCTATGTCAAATTTGGTACTGTTCTTGTAAACTGGGGACCCTCTTGAAGCTTTGCTTCCCCCTGACCCTCACTCCAAAGGCAGGATTCATGAACCCCAAAAGCCATCTATGGCTAGAC
Source organism: Platysternon megacephalum (assembly GCA_003942145.1). NCBI lineage: Eukaryota > Metazoa > Chordata > Testudines > Platysternidae > Platysternon > Platysternon megacephalum. Next base: position 4,943,011 of record QXTE01000046.1, read on the forward strand.
AGTCTATACCTGTCAAAAACCAGCACCTTGATTGACAGAGTCATGAAGAAACATGTCAGAGATGCACAGAATCTGTGCTACACCCCAGCTTTTAAACGGTCTCTTGGAAGAACTCCTTCAGCATGGCTGACCCCTAGGAGTCCCACTTTTCCTTCAGAGAAGGCCCTGCAGTCTTACTGCCTCCTAGACTGTAGCCTCTGGGCTACAGCACTCCTGCTTTATACTGAGCTCTGCCCAGTGAGTGCAATTGAAATAGACTTGTACACTCTTCAGGGACTAATGCACCCTTGCAAGTATTTGCAGTGACACCTAAGCAGCATTTTCAAAACAGGATAGGAGTTATTAGTCAACTGGAACATGGCACTGGAAGTCCTTAGGTTATCATGGAGAAATAAAGTTTAAAGCATAGTTCATTCTGATCAAGCCAGAGCAATTCACCAGGCCAAGGTGTAGTGAACTCCATTTTCTAGCTTGCTCTCTCTGATTTCCTTACTCAGTCGCAGTAGAGAGCCCACCTCCTCCAGAAGCAGAAGCCCACACTAATCCTCTGTCTCTGTCCTTTGTTCTCAAGCTGAGGTCTCTGCTCAGCTTCTCTGCTGAGAATGTCAATTCATGAGTCATTGGTGCTTTACTCCTGTGGGGAATTCTGCACCAAAAAATAAATTCTGCCCACAATATTTTAAAATTCTGCAAAAATCTGCGTATTTTATTTGTCAAAATAACACAATAAAATCATGCCAGTTTCAATTATTTTGGTAATCTATTTCAAAATACCTGTCAACAAATATGTCTGTAACAATACAGACAACAAAAAAGATTCAGGAAATGTTTTTTGACAAATAGATTCTTTACTAGGCATATTTTGTTCATATAAAACTTTGAGTAATAATTCATTTAAACTACAATATAGAAACATATTTCCCGCATCCCTCGGAAGCAGTGCAAAGGCTTGGGGGTCCGGGGTAATGGAGGAGCTGAGGGAAAGGGAAATAATTGCTGGGAAGGCACCTGGGAGTGTACCTGGAGGGTTGTTGGGTGAGGGTGGGAGAAGTATGAAACAGTTTTTTGTTGGTTTTTTTTTTTGGGGGGGGGGGGTGTTGTTAGGGAGTTGGGGAATCTTCCCCATGCAGACTCTGTCTGATTCCTGGCCTCTCCCAATCAGTCAGGCACATCTGCTCCTGTCCCCATGTATCATTGCACTCCCACTCAGCTACCCCCGTCCCTTTTCCCCATGTATCCCTGAACCCCCACTCAGCCACCCCTCGTCCTCCTGCTCCCCTGTGTCCCTGCTCCCCCTGCCCCCCTTCCCCATGTGGCCCTGTACTCCCATTCAGCTACCCCTCCCCCATCCCCATGTGCCCCTGCACCCCCAGTCCCATGTATCCCTGCACCCCCCACTCCGTGTCCTGCACCCCTATTCAGCCAGCCTCATTCCCATGTATCCCTGCACCCCTACCCAGCCACCCCAATCCCTGTCCCCATGTGTCCCTGAACCCCCCCATTCACCCCGTCCCCATGTGTCCCTGAACCACCTCTCAGCCACCCCACCCCGCATCCCCATGTTTCTCTGCACCCCCACTGAGCCACCCCTGCCCCCATGTGGCCCTGCACTCCTCGTCCCCCATCCCCATGTGGCCCTGCACGCCCATTCCCATTCAGTCCCCACTCCAGTCTGTCCACCCCACTAGTCCTTCTGAACCCCAGTCTATCTGACCCCACAGCAGCCCTGTGTGCCCCGCTCTGTCTGTTCCCCCCCATCCCGTGCCTTCTTACCTGGCCCCACGGGCAGGGTGCTGTGAGGGACGCAGCCTCTGCTCTCTCCCTATCAGATGCTGACTGCTTTGGATGATAAGCAGTGAGCCAGCTGGCACCACCGCAGCCCCTGGTAGCCGAAAGGCATAACTGCAGAGCCTCTTCAGCAGAATGTATTTTCTGTGAAGAAAAAAAAATTTGTGGGACACATGAATTCTGCGCATGTGCAGTCATGCAGAATTCCCCCAGGAGTAGAGCTTGCATTGTCTCTCTGGACCCCGTGTTGATCTGGGTCAGTTTCAGTCAGTTTCTTAACAACTCTATTCTGTTTACCCAGACGGCAAGGTGACACACACACCCATGTCTCTTAATCTGCCCTGAGAACAAACTTAATCCCTTTTCCCTCTATTGGATAGCAATGCAGATTATGGGAGAAAACTGAGGCACACATAAGCCTCATAGAAATATTACAAAAAGTTCCTACTTTGTCACCAACATGTTCCTCACTCAAGTAAAATATGAGGAGTTTGGGCTGGGCTGGTGGCTTTGAATAGCGAAGTGTAAACCTTGGGTCTCCTTCCTAGTCCCAGTCCATTGCTCCCTGAGTTCTAGGAGGTGGGAAGGAGACACAGAGCCTTGTGTTGTTCATCGGCATCCCCCCTGGTTAATTGAGTAACTTTAATGAGGAGCTGTGAAGCTCTTCATAGCCCCTTCCTCTTGGGTAGGAGGCTGGTGACGGAGACACATGGTTTCTAGGGTGGGTGTGCAACGTGGAGGACAAACAGGGAGAGTCTCAGGACTCTAACAGGAATGTAGAAGACCTGGCTGCGATGAGATATGAGTTTGTAACTCAAATCGTGGCTCTATTATGTATAAAATCCAGACTTAGCAAGTGTAGGAGTTAGTGCCTAGCTCTGTAGCATTTATTCACAATCTTCTGCTCTGTGTTCCAGTCATATGTTTCTGTAGGGCATGATGGGGCAAATTTCTACCCCTGCTGTATGGTTGCTGAGGACTCTACCTCCAGTGGAACCAGCCTGGCTCTGCTATGTAGGGAGGGGCTAGATGCTAGGAGCCAGCACATGGGCTTTGCATCCCATTCGTGCTTCAGAACCCAGCACTAGTCTGTGGGAGTCTGTCTGTGCCACCATGGAAGAGATTTTGAGAGAGAGAGGAAAGGTCAAGGGGAGGGTAAATATATCTGGGACTACACTGATCCATCAGGCATATACCCCATACATACACTTGGGGAAGGAAGTTGTCTCAAGGGCGTCTTTGGGATACAAAGCAATGCTACATTTTTGCAAATAAAGTAAGAGCCTGCAAGAGAGAATTTGTTCCCTAAGTAGGGTGACCAGATGTCCCAGTTTTATAGGGACAGTCCCGATTTTTGGGTCTTTTTCTCACATAGGCACCTATAACCCCCACCTCCTGTACCAATTTTTGACACTTGCTATATGGTCAGCCTATCCCTAAGTGCCATTAACTATGACTTATGACTCTCTTTTGTAGGATGGTTTCTATCTATCACTGCAGCATGGCGTGGACTGGTTTGCTGCAGTGTTTGGGGTACCTCTGGAGAGGAAGTACAACACTGTCTTGTTTGGAGGTATGAATGAACCTGCAATCTAGTGTCATTTTCAGGTTCTCTTCTATGGTAATGTTTTTATTTATGAAGAACTTGTAAACATATGGCACCATTATTAAATTGGGGCTTAAATACCACAGTAAAATATCCCCTAGAAGTACCCAAGAGAAGCAGATTATAAATATTTGGTAAATGGTACTGCTTATATGGAACTGATAGCTCTGACTAGTCAGGCAAGCAGTTCAACCTATTCCTCAGTAATGCTTCCTAGGCCAGGCCTGCTGTGCTTTACTACTTTAGCACTGAGCTTCCCAGGAATGGAGGCAAATCGGCAGGGGGTGTCGAGTGACTAGAGGCTCACCATTTATACCTCAACCGACAGCCACACTGCAGTGTCTATGGAAGGGGCGTGGCAACTGTTCTGCAGAGTGCAGTACTATTTGTTGCCACCAGGGCACTTCTGTTGTGACTGAGTCTTCTCCAGCTCCTCCATGAGTCATTGCAGGCAGCAAAGCAGTGAATCAAGGCCTCTGAAAGGCTAATTCAGATTTGTTAATAGTGAGCAAGGTAAGGTAAGAGGCCTGTGTGTTGGGCCAGGTGTGTAAACAACCAAGTTCACATTCTTGGCATAGGTTGTGGTGTTGTGGTTTAAATTGTACCATCTGCATTACACTACCCTTCACTGGTGCTTCACACTTCATACATCCAAGAGACATGAGTGAAAATTTCAGGATTCTGGCTGAGAATGGGGAGCAACTGTTTCCCCTGCCTTCTTCCTCCCTTCCCTCTATGAGACAGAGGTAGTGAGGAAGGGGCATACTTGTAGGCGCACCAATCATTTTGGGCACCAGCCGCCACAGCAAATGAGTATCTGATGTTGGCAGCCATCTGTGGTGACCGCTGCTTATCATTGCAAATGTAATCATCTCTTTGTTACTTTGTACTTCCATCCTGCATCTGCCTGTACCCACCTGTTGTCTCTTGTGTCATACTTGGACTGTAAGTCTCTTCAGGATAGGAACCAACTTTTTGTTATACATTTGTACAGCGCTTAGCATAATGGATTTGAAGCTCAGTTGCTCCTTTAATGCTAATAATAATAATAATTAATGTCCATCCAAATAAGAAAGAACCTTGCTGCCTTCACTTGTGAGCTAAAGCTGTAAGTGGGTGTATGACTTTTTTGTTTTGTTTTTGTTTTTGTTTCATTTTTTACTTTTTTGTTGTTGAGCAACCACAAAGAAATTATTCTCCCCCAGATACCCAAATACTTGAGGTGAAATCCTGACTCCTTTAAAGTCAAGGGGAGTTTTACAGTTTTACCATTCAGTGGTGCAAAATTTAACCCATGGCCTCTGTGTGCATTTTCAACCTTGATAGGTGGTCTAAGTAAGACATATAAGCCAGCTCTCTCCTTTAAAGAAAAAAACTATGACAACAAAGCATTTTCTTGGCAGTTTGTCACAAAGGTATTGCAAATTAATGAGGGCACTGAGTTAGAGATGGTAAGAGAGGCGAGGAACCGAAGATCACAGGGACAGAATGTAGATTTCAAGGAACCTCTTCAGATATGTAGACTCACTGCCATTTATGTGAGGGTGTCACATACCCCGATGTGTCTCACTGCTGCCTTTGATACCAAGGGGAGAAAATATAAGCTAATTAAATGTGACAGATCCAAGTTCAGTTAATCAAAAAACTACTTAAAAGAATTGTGTGTTACACTGACTGGCTGTTAAATCCTATATTATCCTCTCTCCATGAACAGGAAGAGTTTGCAGTCAGAGATAGCAAATATCAGAGAATTTGCATTTTACTGACACACTCCTCCTTCCCCCATAAGTCCCATCTTGTTCTGGTTTGTCTGCATTTCGCTTTCCCTTGAAAACGCAGTTAAATTCAGTTAAATAACAACTTAGCCACAATATTTTGGGGCTGTTTGCATTCCAGGGAGATAACTGCTGTTCATGGCCACAGTCTGACATTATAATTGTGTATCTTTTATATGTGTTTGAGTTTTTGTTTTTTTTTAAGGGCCATAGTGAAGTGATAGGCCTTAAACAATTATGCTGCCTTTGTGTTTAAAACTAAGGCAGCATGTCTAATGATTAAGTCTAATGATCAATCTTTTCTAGGTCTGATTGGCTCCATCTTTTCCATCCTGCAGTTTTTTTCCTCTCCGCTCACGGGCGCTGCATCTGACTGCTTGGGGAGAAGGCCGATCATGTTGTTGACAGTGGTATGTCTGACAGCCTGACTAGAATCAGCATAAATAAAATGTACAGAGGGAGGCCAGTGTGTTTAGTGCACAGCACTAGTCCTGACCATTGCTGCCTCCCCTGGCCAAGTCACTTGATCAAACTTGGGGGTCTAACATTAGGCACTTAGGGCCAGATTCTAAAAGGTATTTAGGTGCCTAAAGGTGCAGATAGGCACCTAGTGGGATTTTCAGAAGTGCTTATTTGTATCTTTTAGGCAACTCAATGCCATTGACATTCTAACTTGTAAGATCACACCACCTGTACAAGTGCCTACATGTGGATTTAGGTGCTTGGCTTTAGGCACTCAGTCTGAAAATGTTGGACTTAATCTTTTTGTCCCTGAGTTCTCCATCTGTATAATAGGGATAATAATATTATGTACTCCAGACCCTTGTAAAGTACCTTGGGATCTTTGATTGGAAAGCACTTGACAAAAGTGCAACATATCATTTATTTATTATATTAATGAACATTCACCAAACAGTTTCTCTCTTTGGTAGCCGTTACGAGTTTAAATTTAGGGCTCTGATTATAGGTATAATACAGTGCAAGTATGAACATGCATAAGGGATCTCGGCAACAAATGACATACCCAACCCATCATCCAATAAAGTCTTTGCAGATTAATACATTAAGCATGTGTGAGTTCAATTATTATTCACCAAAACTGAAGGCTAAAATTGACCATCAGGTCAGTGGATTTTTTCTCTTTTTTTGTCTTGGAATTTTTCTGGGTTGCAGATTTTATTTAAACATTTTAATTATGTTGGAAACCATTTCGTGGCTGTCTTGTAAGCAAAATGGAGCAAGTTGTACAAAGGTGTTCTAAACACCTTTCAATGCATAAAAAGGATAGATTTTGCATCAGACAAACTTCCTCCTAACATAATGTACAATAGTGGGATTGTGTGAAATGATTACAGATGGGTTCTCCTTATTGGATTTTTACTGTCTGACATTCAGTGTAGTACATGTCTGGTGAAATGCCAGTTTATTCAAGAAAGCATTTGTTGTTTCATGATTAATGGAGCAGACATTGATTTTGCTTTTCAAACATTAGTCTAGCTAGAAAATAATCCTAAAATGATGCTGATTTTACTGTATTATGTAAGAGAAATCTCTTCTCTCTGCAGGTGGGGTTGATAGCATCGTATGCACTCTGGGCTATCTCTAGGAGTTTTGGTATTTTTCTTCTCTCCAGAGTCCTAGGTGGAATAAGTAAAGGGAATGTCAGCCTGTCTACTGCTATAATTGCTGACCTGCACTCTCCAAAAGCTAGGAGCAAGGGCATGGTGAGTTACAAATGCTGGCTATACGGATGGGATTTCTTGTTAATTTTTCATCAGTGTTGCGTGTTTTGTTACTTCTGATGTATTTTCACTGATCAAGTGATAATGATGACTTACATTTGTAGAGTGCCTTTCTTCCAGAAGGATGCCAAAGCACTTTACAAATTGACTTACCAACTTTATTTAAGAGTCATTTCACCCACTGGTGAAATGCAACCAACTCTGGAATGGAAAGCGATACTTGTATAGCATTGTAGCAACTGTTAAAGTGTCAGTACACTTCCTGCACTATAATGTTTATCTAACTAAAACTATAGGGTGAATTTTTGGTAGGCAGAATGTTATAATGTTACAGAATGTTATCTGTATCCTGGCTAACTTGCACTTGGGGAAAATATGTGGAGATTTTTAAATTCAACAATAATATCAAGTGCTGATACAGTACTTTTCATTTTCAAAGCACTTTCCACACAGAAATAGTAAGAGGCTGTTCTCAGGCCCAAGGGAGATTCAGTTGCAAACAGGGTTAGAACTCTGGTGTTCCTGTTTCAGTCCTATACTCAGACAGCAAGTGGTCAGGCCCTAGATTTTTTTTTTAATGTCTCCTCTTAGACACTGGACTAAATTCTGTGCTAAATTCCATTGAAGACAGTGTGTGTGCACAGGGTATAAATCGGCACAGTATTTAGCCTCCTTCCTCCAGCATTATAGCCCTGTTCTGGTGCACTGATTTAATGCTGAACTGGAGGGAAGACAGCTACCTAATGATTCACCTTTACTATTTCCTGCACCATCATAGGTTTTTCTTAGAATCCACCAATCCTAATTCTGCCCTGGCCAAAGCCTGCTCACCTTTATCTAACTTGTATCGATAGGGCAGTAGCTGGGAATTGTAAAAGAACCATGGGGGATGAGAAACAACATCATTGCCACCAAGGTGGTACACATGATGCACTGACACTATCCTACACCGCGCAGCTTTACAATCTAAAAGCACATCCCAGGGCTTTATGGTTTTAGACCCGCTTTGGGTGAATAAGTCCTGAACTGAATGAGCACATGTTTCACCTCCCCCCCTCCCCATTTTTTTCTCCACTTTCTTTATTTCAAAGGAGCCTTTGAATGATTCCTGGGTGCCCCTTTACCATGCTGAAAAGTGTCATGGCCACTTATTGAATGGTAGCCCATTTTATTTTCTGCCCAGTCATGAAAGCTTCAGCTCTGTTGCAGTTATCTCTGCCTTGCCATTCGTTGCTGTTTGCCACACACTTGCCCCTTCCCTCAAGGTGGTTGTGGATATTTTTGGCATTTGCTTCATGGATGTTTAGCAAGAGACAGAATAGACTGACTCTCTGAATTGGATCAAAAGGTGTTTAGTTCCATTACCTGCATAATTGATCACGCTTGATGTTGTGTTAGCATTTGGCACAACAATTTAGCTTCTATCAGAGTATGACAGACCTAACAGTTATCAAGTTTTACCAAAAAAAAAAAAAAATTCTTGGTCATGAATAAACCTATGTCTAAAACTTCAAGTTTACTATATCTCAACAGGCAATGATTGGTGTTGCTTTCTCACTTGGATTTACCATGGGTCCTATGATTGGAGCTTACCTTGCCATGGAAACAGGGAAAGGAGAAGTCTTCTATCTTCGGTCAGCTTTGCTTGCGCTCATGTTTGCTGTTGCTGACTTAATTTTCATCTTCTTCCTGCTTCCGGAGACACTCCCCAAAGAAAAACGGGTAAAATATGCTGAGAGTGGCTCTGAAAATCCGTATTTCCTATAGGCAAGGGCAGGACTTTAAAATTAATGAAACAGTAGAAATGTATGGGGAGGGACAGAAACTCTCCAGAATCTGATGGCTCAGGGATTTGGTTCAGTCCTTAGACCAGAAGTTAAACCCACCTAAATTGGTGATGACAGAAAGTAGCAATTGTGATTAGCAGTCATGTCCTAGGTACTGCAGTGCATCAAAAATGCTTAGATAGTTACCACTGAATTTCTGTTGGGTATGCTAAACTTCAAATTCTTCAGAAACTGATGAGGCCAATAGACAAGCCCTAGAATACTGTGTCAGCCTGAGCTGGCCCCATCTAATTTGAGAATTTCAGACAACAATAGTCTAACTCAATCATGAAAATGCAGTGAAATTTGTTTAAGACATGATTTCTCCAATTAGCCAAAGCAGGCCATAAATTGGTTGTCTAGTCTAAACTAATCAGGATACAGCTGTCAATAACAGTCTGGGAATCTTTTTCTAATTGTCTGTCAATATTTATAATGTGCTCATCATTGTAGTGCCTAAGCACTGTATGAGACTAAAAATACCATGAATGCTCTACTTGGTGCAGGGAGGAGGGAGATTTCTGTGTCTCACTCGGATGAACAAGAACTCCAACTTTGAGTGCATTATTAATTCTCCATTATTGCTGCACCAACATCTGATAGACACTGGGTCAAATTTTCAAAAGCACCTAAATCCCATTTTCAGAAGTGATTTAGGAGCCTGAGTTCTGTAAAGTCTTATTGCAAGTTAGAAGTTTAAGGGCCCAGTTTTTGGTTAAAGGTATTTAGGCGCCTAAAGGGGAGTTAGGCATCTAGGTGTTTTTGAAAATCCCACTATGTGTCTATCTGTGTCTTTAGGCACCTAAATACCTTCTGAAAATCTGCCCCCCCCCCCCAAGTGCCTAAACCACTTCTAAAATGAGTCTTAGGCTTTCAAAAAACAATACCTTACTCTGTGGTATAGGTACTTTTGAAAATTTTACCCAGAATTAGTAATTAGTAATTCCTGCCTCATTCTTTGGCCCAGAAGAGGATTATTATAACTGGCAAGATGAGAAGTCAGCACCTATGGTCCCAGTGGTGCCCCAAATTTTCGGGTGCCCTACACAGCCGCGTATACTGCATATGCCTGAGGACGGCCCTGAAACAGGTTCCTCTGTAAGTCCCTGGAGACAGAAACTTGTAGCATTGGACCAAATTCAGCCCTGGGTGTAAGTAGGTAAAACGCCATTGATTTTAGGGCTTGCAGCAGGGCTTAATCATTGTCATTGTCTCTGTCCCTCCTTTTAAGCAGCACCCAGCCCTTTAAACATACCCTCCATTTACAAGGCACTTGTGGAATGGAGAACCCTCTATCTCTATATTTGGGCATTTAGCATAGCACAGGAAAGTTTCCATGGCAAAAACTTTAGACCTTCCCTAAGTGATGCCAGCAGGGTGTGTCGTGTGAAATGGCTGTTCCTTTATTCCCCCACTATGATTTTTTATGGCTCTTTCATGCATCATGTGGTCTGAAATCCTAGCTAAGGACTTTGACACTTTTTTCCTGTGTACTTTTAAAAATTCAAACTATTCCTTTTGCGTGTTTATGGCAGTCTGTTAGGGCTATGGACGCTCTTTGTAGACAGAGATGGTGTGAGAGTTCATTAGCTCAGGTCTGGACAGGGCTTTGAAGATATAAAGCGTGTCCGTATTATTACGTAGGGCTCTTCAATCCACCTTGTGGCTCCCCGTGTCTGCCTCATGAAATTATGATTTAGTCCTGCCTTAATTCCTTAAAGAAACCACTCCATTTACCAATGGTGATTTCATATATTTCATAGTTTTCTCTAATTCTCCCCACTTTGATTTTTAAATCCAAATCCTTTGATGGTGAGACAGTAATTGACTCCACAGAGCAATCTATTGTGGGATCACAGAAGGCTGTGGCTAAGGTGAGGCATAAGCAGCAAGGGTCGATGAAGTCTTAAAAAGCAGAAATTCCCCTCAGTGAAAAATTAGCAGATAAAAATACAGCCCATATTAGCACAATGTTTCTAGAAAGGATTTTTTTTTCTCATAGTTTCTCATAGTTTTTTTCTCATAATATGAGTTTCTCATAGTTTCCCATAGTTTTTCTCATAGGTGTCAGTGGCTGGTTAAAAGGGCTGCAAATGCAAACAATAAAGCAGTCACTTATATGCTACACGTTGGGTTATTTGTGTGATACAGATCATGTATCCGGTTGCACATGTTGCATGTATTTCAATAGCCCTAGGGGACCTGATCTTTGGGGCTTCTAGGTGCTAGTGTAATGCAAACAAATAATATATGCCTTATAAATATGCAAGGCCAGTGGAGCCCCTCTGGACAACAGGGAAGGGAAGATTGGTGAATGGAACAGAGGCAAATTTGTCCTGTCCATTCTTAATCACAAAACTAACAGAGGTAAAATAAAAGAGGAGAAATGCTGTTATCTGCTGGTTATTTTTATTTGGCCCCTGACATGTATCCTGGCTTCAGGGTGAAATGGGTATAAGCTAACCAATAGCCAAAATCAGTCTATAGGTGCTTGGGGTAAAATTGTGCACACAAACCCCTTGTTTGTATGTGTGTATCTGGTAGACATGCCATTAGCTGATTGCAGAGTTTGTGTATGCACCTGTGTATGGAGAACATTTGCTCATGTGGCCTATGGTGTCAAGTCTGGTTAGAGGTAAAACCTTGCATTCTGCTTTCTGTGAAAGGTTTTGGTATTTTTTGTTTTTTTGTTTTTTGTTAGAAATGTTCCACCTTTTGGCTACCAAGGGCCAGTTTTGAAGCACATTTACATGCATTCAAAACATTAGGATTGTTGGCAGTGGGTTGTGCAAACCTAATTCATCCTGCTCCAGTTCATACAAGCTAGCCACAGTTGTCTCTCTCTTCTTAGGTATCCTCCATGATGTGTGGATTTCAGGCAGGAAGTGACTTGCTTAGTCCGCTGGCTTTGTTTCAGTTCTCTGCAGTCACCAGAGGAAAGGACTCACCTTCAAGGGAGAGTAAGTGCTGCTTGTTTTTTCACATTATGCCATACGTGTTCCCTTGATGTGGCGGTGATTTCTAAATACACTTTTTCTCCCTTTATTTTGACCATTTCAGAAGCAACCCCCACCCTCGATCTTTCAGACCCAGGTTAACTATTTACAAAATGGGTGTTGACCAGGGCTTTGTTATCTCCAAGGAATGGCTTTGAGGTTTTATGTCAGGGGTCTGGAGCCACTCTCCTTTCCATCGTTCCTTCTCTGTTCTGCGTGGGCATTAGCTGCAGCTGTAGGTACATCACAGCAAATTAAATGACCTAAAGAGACAGAGCAAGCCATGAGTTGGGGGAGACGGTTGGGAGATGCCCAGGTAATCTCCACGCCAAATTTTAGCATTGAGAGTGAGGACGGGGAGATGAGACCGGATATAGCCGGAGGGAGGAGATTGGACATGAGGAGGAGGAGGGGGGATGTATACTAGACTAATAAGTCATACTGACGGTACAGTGTCCGTACCAAATTGGGTAACGAATGTGAGAGAGGCCAAACGGCATAAGTTAAGATGTTTGTACACCAATGCAAGAAGCCTAAGAAACAAAATGGAGGAATTGGAGCTCCTGGTCCGAGAATTGAAACCGGATATCGTAGGAATAACCGAAACGTGGTGGAACGGTAGTCACGACTGGAGTACAGGTATGGAAGGGTATGTGTTGTTTAGGAAAGACCGAAACAAAAGTAAAGGGGGGGGGAGTAGCATTGTATGTCAATAATGAGGTAAACTGTAAAGAAATAACAAGTGATGGAATGGATAAGACGGAGTCTGTCTGGGCAATGGTTACATTGGGGAAGAAAACTACTAGAGCCTCCCCTGGGATAGTGCTTGGGGTGTGCTATAGACCGCCGGGATCTAGCCTGGATATGGATAGAGAACTCTTTAATGCTTTTAAGGGAGTAAATACTAACAGGAACTGTGTGATCATGGGAGACTTTAACTTCCCAGATATAGATTGGGGAACGAATGCTAGTAACAATAATAGGGCTCAGATTTTCCTAGACGTGATAGCTGATGAATTCCTTCATCAAGTAGTTGCTGAACCGACGAGGGGGGATGCCATTTTAGATTTGGTTTTGGTGAGTAGTGAGGACCTCGTTGAGGAAATGGTTGTAGGGGACAACCTTGGCTCGAGTGATCATGAGCTAATTCGGTTCAAACTAAATGGAAGGATAAACAAAATTAAATCTGAGACTAAGGTTTACGATTTCAAAAGGGCTAACTTTAATAAATTAAGGCGACTAGTTAGGGAAGTGGATTGGACTAACATATTTAGGGATCTAAAGGCGGAAGACGCCTGGGATTATTTCAAGTTGAAGTTGCAGGAGCTGTCGGAGGCCTGTATCCCGAGAAAGGGAAAACGGTTCGTAGGCAGGAGTTTTAGACCGAGCTGGATGAGCAAGCGTCTCAGAGGGGTGATTAAGAAAAAACAGAAAGCGTACAAGGAGTGGAAGATGGGAGGGATCAGCAAAGAAACCTACCTTATTGAGGTCAGAGCGTGTAGGGATGGAGTGAGAAAGGCCAAAAGCCGTGTAGAGTTGGACCTTGCGAAGGGAATTAAAACCAATAGTAAAAGGTTTTATAGCCATATAAATAGGAAGAAAACCAAGAAAGAAGAAGTGGGACCGCTTAAGACTGTAGATGGAGTGGAGATTAAGGATAATCTAGGCATGGCACAATATCTAAACGAATATTTTGCCTCGGTCTTTAATGAGGCTAATGAAGGGCTTAGGAATAGTGGCAGCGTGACTGATGGGAATAAAGGGGGGGGGGGGTAGACATTACCGTATCCGAGGTAGAAGCCAAACTCGAACAGTTTAATGGGAGTAAATCGGGCGGCCCGGATAATCTTCATCCGAGAATATTAAAGGAACTGGCGCGTGAAATTGCAAGCCCGTTAGCGATAATTTTTAATGAATCTGTAAACTCGGGGGTTGTACCGTTTGACTGGAGATTAGCTAATATAGTTCCTATTTTCAAGAAGGGGAAAAAAAGTGACCCGGGTAACTACAGGCCTGTTAGTTTAACATCTGTAGTATGCAAAGTCATGGAAAAAATATTGAAGGAGAAAGTAGTTAAGGACCTTGAGGTCAATGGCAATTGGGACAAATTACAACATGGTTTTACGAAAGGTAGATCGTGCCAAACCAACCTGATCTCCTTCTTTGAGAAAGTAACAGATTTTTTAGACAAAGGAAATGCGGTGGATCTAATATACCTCGATTTCAGTAAGGCGTTTGATACGGTACCGCATGAGGAATTATTGGTTAAATTGGAAAAGATGGGGATCGATATGAAAATCCAGAGGTGGATAAAGAACTGGTTAAAGGGGAGACTGCAGCGGGTCGTACTGAAAGGTGAACTGTCAGGTTGGAGGGAGGTTACCAGTGGAGTTCCTCAAGGTTCGGTTTTGGGTCCAATTTTATTTAATCTATTTATTACTGACCTCGGAACCAAAAGTAGGAATGGGCTGATAAAGTTTGCGGATGACACGAAGTTGGGAGGTATTGCCAATTCGGAAAAGGATCGGGATATCCTGCAGGGAGATTTGGATGACCTTGTAAACTGGAGTAATAGTAATAGGATGAAATTTAATAGTGAGAAGTGTAAGGTTATGCATTTAGGGATGACTAACAAGAATTTTAGTTATAAGCTGGGGACGCATCAGTTGGAAGTAACGGAAGAGGAGAAGGACCTCGGAGTCCTGGTTGATCGCAGGATGACTATGAGTCGGCAATGTGACGTGGCCGTAAAAAAAGCTAATGCGGTCTTGGGATGCATTAGGCGAGGTATTTCTAGTAGAGATAAGGAGGTGCTAGTCCCGTTATACAAGGCATTGGTGAGACCTCATTTGGAGTACTGTGTGCAGTTCTGGTCTCCCATGTTTAAGAAGGATGAATTCAAACTGGAACGGGTACAAAGAAGGGCCACTAAGATGATCCGGGGAATGGAAAGACTGTCGTATGAAAGGAGACTTGAGGAGCTCGGTTTGTTTACCTTAACCAAAAGGAGGCTGAGGGGAGATATGATTGCTCTCTTTAAATATATCAGAGGGATAAATACCAAGGAGGGAGAGGAATTATTTCAGCTCAGTACTAACGTGGACACGAGAACAAATGGATATAAATTGGCCGTCGGGAAGTTTAGGCTTGAAATTAGGCGAAGGTTTCTAACCATCAGAGGAGTGAAGTTCTGGAACAGCCTTCCGAGGGAAACAGTGGGGGCGAAAGACCTCTCGGGCTTTAAGATTAAGCTTGATAAGTTTATGGAGGGGATGGTTTGAAGGGATAACGTGATCTTAGTCAATAGGTCAATATCTTGCCATCACTGGTAATTAGTACCATGGGTCAATGATGGGATATTAATATTCATTTTCCTAAGTGTCTGGCTGGAGAGTCTTGCCCGCATGCTCGGGGTTCAGCTGATCGCCATATTTGGGGTCGGGAAGGAATTTTCCTCTAGGGTAGATTGGCAGAGGCCCTGGAGGTTTTTCGCCTTCCTCCGCAGCATGGGGCAGGGGTCGCTTGCTTGAGGATTCTCTGCAACTTGAAGTCTTTAAATCATGATTTGGGGACTTCAACAGCTGATTCAAGGGAGAGAATTAATCCAGAAGTAGGTGGGTCGGCTTTTGTGGCCTGCATCATGCGGGAGGTCAGACTAGATAATCATAATTGTGCCTTCTGACCTTAAAGTCTATGAGTCAGGTAACCTTGATTCCACAGTGCCAGGCTGGAACCCAGGAATGCTAGATCCTGAGGCATAGGCGCAGACTCAGTTGGCCTTGGAGCACCCATGGAAAAAAATAGTGGGTGTTCAGCACCCACCAGCCACCGCTCTTTGGCCAGAGAGGGGCTTGGGGGAGAGTGGTGGGCAGGGGCCTCAGGGAGGGGGTAGAGCAGGGGCGGGGAGGGGGCATGGCAAGGGCAGGGCCTTGTGGGGGAAGAGGCAGAGTGAGGGTGGAGTACCCCTAGGAAAAAACTAGAAGTCAGCACTTATGTCCTGAGGCATTTTTCTCTAACTTCAGATGGAATTTTGATTTCAAACTTCCCCTCTCAAAGTTTGGGGATGTTCAGACACAGGGCTTTGGCTGGGCCTTTCTCTGAGTAAAGGTGTTTGGAATTTGCCGGTCATACCAGTGAGTTAGCATAAAACCATATAAACCATCTCCATCTACTTCTGTAAAGCATAGGACACTTCCTTTTTCAAGGCCAATTACAAACCACCTACACTCTATAATTGACCACTTCCACTAATGCCCAAGAGATAGACCAACAACATTTGCATCCATATTCGTCCTATCAAACAAAGGTATTAAATTAAAGAAAACATTGAGGCTAAATGTTGGGGGTAGTGGAGGGAAAGTCTTTACCCATTGGCTTCCTTCCAGTAGGAAGAGAACCTTAATGATATGACTGAGTGTTCACTTCCTTGGAAGTTATTGCTCTTATTTTTCACTTTAATCCCTAAGGGCTGATCTACACTATCACTTAAATTGATGTAATTTATATGTTGCTCAGGGGTGTGAAAACAACATCGGGGGGGGGGGGGAATAAGTTGCATCGACTTAAAGCGGTGTCCACACAGTGCGATGTCAGTGGGAGGCGCTCTCCTGCTGACATAGCTTCTGCCTCATGCAGAGGTGAAGTAATTATGCCGACGTGGGAGCTCGTTGGCATAGTGCGTCTTCACCAGACGTGCTACAGCAGTGCAGCTGCACCGATGTAGCACAGTAGTGTAGACTTGCCCTTATACTCTAGTCCAGGGTCTCAAACACGCGGCCCGCAGGGCTATTGCATGCGGCCCGTGAGCTCCTCACGGCCCCCCGCCCTCCCCCAACGTTTACCTAGAGCGGCTGCCTGCCTGCCCTACCCCCACGCCGGGAATCGGCTGGAACCTGGGGAAGGAGGGGCGCAGGGGTGTGTGTGGCTGTTGCTTCAGGCACCGCCTCCAGCAGCTCCCATTGGCCAGGAATGGGGAACAGGGCAGGGCCGGAGCCCGACCCCCGCACTCCTCCTGCACCCCGACCTCCTGCCCTGAGTCCCCTGCCGCACCCCGACCCCCTGCCCTGAACCCCCTCCACACCCCGCACCCTGACCCCCTGCCCTGAGTCCCCTGCCGCACCCTGACCCCCTGCCCTGAACCCCCTCCAAACCCCGCACCTCGACCCCCTGCCCTGNCAGAAATGGGGCCAGAGTCTAATATGTGGTGTGTGGCATGTGGATATTTAATATGAGCATCAGAAATAAGTCCTGGCCCTTTTTTATTTAAGTGGTACTGAATGTTGCTTTTGTTATCTTTTTTTAAAATGGTACTTATGGTGTAGTGTCGTCTCCTCTCTTTTTTTTATTTAGACCTTCAGAATCTCAAGGTCCTGGGCCTAGTTTATTTCCTTTATCTCTTCCTGTTTTCTGGTCTTGAATACACATTGAGTTTTCTCACCCATCAGCGATTCCAGTTCAGCAGGTACAGTGTGCTTAGAAGAGATGTGCTGTGTACTCTCTAGCGTTTCTTTGTTCATTGTTTTCCCAAGAGACCCTCTCAAGGCTTCTCCTAATTTTCAAGGGTGCCTTTTAATGATAAGTGTTAACATGCTACAAGACTTCATTCTGTTACAAATTGATTTCTAATGCTCCAAGTTTTCTCTTTATAAGCCAGGAAGAATAGTTGAAATACAGACACATCTGTCAGGAAAGCAAATACTCTGAAATTATAATTAAAAATGTAAAGAAAAATTGATGTGCAGAGATGGAATAAAAACAAATGGAAAATGTACATTGAATTTGTGCTTAACTGGCCTGGCTGTATTGATTCATGTAAAGCTACCCAAAGAGCTTTTCTGTGTCAGCATGTATCTTGAGGCTTAAATAAAGTGGAATGGATATAGGCTTTAGCTATTTGATTATATTTGCTCAGCAGAGTTCTGTATTATATACAGTCTGCAAACCCTTATGTAATGCAACTTCTGGTTCGCTGAATTCCTTTAATCAAACCCTGTTGTACTCTTTCATATTATTATTCTCTTCTTGAAAGCAGTTTAATTGCTGGCTTGTAGAGAGAGTCCCAACTTGGGACCAGCACTTGCAGCATTTATTCCTGTGATAGTCCTTTGTGATAATCCTGCTGCGTCTGCACAATTCATTCAGTGATATAATAACTATCCGCTGTTTGGATATGTCACTCTTATGACCATGATCATGACTGTGTTATGACATCCTTGAATGAACTGGGCAGGAGGACAAGCTAGGTATGTAAGTAAGAGTTGATACATTCCAAATACTTTGGTAGCCAACAGTGATGAGAGAGGACCAGCCCAGGAATTATGTTTTGCCCAAACTTATATCTTTTTAATTTAAAATTTGTCAGTGGTTTATTAAAGATGCTGTATTTTCTACAGAGGAGGAACAGCATGGGCAATGGCAGTACAAGCTTCTCCACCAATTTACCTTTACCTCAAGGGGCCACTGCCAGGCTTAATTGTTCAGTTTCCTTCCCCGCTCTGCTGAGACTGCCAATGGGGGTGTTGGTTTCTAGGATGTGAAACACTTTTTCCCACTGGAAACCAACAACTCATTTCACATAGGTCACCACAAAGCCACCAGACAGTAAGCTATTTTGGTCAGTAATGTCCTGGAATGCCTACCCTTGGGCTGCCCTAGGAATGCCTTAGATAGCAGCAGGCTAAAGTGAAGAGCTCTATATCTCTGAGCAATTCAATCTACCTTTATTTTTTTATTTTGATTGGTGGTGGTGCCTAATGCTGTCTGAATGTTAAGACCCCTTCATTGCCATGTGGGCACCTAAAATATCCATCTCTTTCATTTAGGAAATAGTAATCTAGATCCAAGGGGAAGACTTTGTGTGTGAGTGGTAGCCGTGTATAATTTGTGCTTCCCCCTCTCTCCAACCCCTTCTAGCATGCAGCAGGGCAAGATGTTTTTCTTTATTGGGATGACAATGGCTGTGATCCAGGGAGGCTACACTCGCCGAATCAGGCCAGGATGTGAAATCAAAGCCGTAAAAAGGGTATATTTCTCTTTTAAACATATATTATTTGTATTTATTCAATTTCCTCTCGACTCGGACATGCTACTTTTTAATTAATAAAGCAAAGAGAAGGCATTTTATGGATGTAACTGTACTGGGGATTAAAATCAGAGGGATAGAGTGAGCTTTGTTTTGACTTCATCAGTACATCTAAGTGACTTCTCTAGGCCATTTCCTAACGCTTGTAATTGAATGGGCATATTTTGTCTATTAACACTGTAGTGACATTTTTCAAAACATTAAAATATACGAACCATCTCCCACAATACTGTAGCTTCTTTCCCTCTAATATATTATTTAAAATTTCTGTAATCTAAGTTCTTCATAGCTGCTGACACTTCTGAGAGTTAGCTCAGTTCACACACAGGCTCAAGTCTATGTGATATAAGGAGTACATTTTCCAGTGATTTATGGAGTGGTTTAGTGGTGGAACACAGGACTAAGAATTCCTGAATTGTAATCCCATCTCTGACTGCCTTTCTGGCACTGGGTAAATCATTACAAGGGATGCTATCAATTTTGAAATCTAGTAACTCGGACGTGAATCTGGGTCAGTGTTGTGGGTGTGGTTCCTCTTTAGCAGAGTGAAAACAGCAATTCAGCTATGCTTGAATTGTAAAAATGTGAGACAGTTGGGGAAAAATTAAAGCTCTCCTTTGTGAATCACATGGTGGAACCTGGCTCTGATATTGTGCTTTCAAATAGGAAGGGGGAGAGCACAACATGGGAGCAGAGATTTACTGTACAGCAGGAAGAGGAGAATCTTGTCCTGTTTCTTTTTACGTTGGGGTGGTTGGTGTTCTTTGAACTCTAAGGATCTTCTTCCCCTGCACCATGGTGACTAACCCTCCAGTTGATGAGGGGCGGATTCAGCATCTCCTAGCATCCATCAGCACTACCAGGAGAAGGGGGACAAAATGCTCCTATTGCTCTATTCTACACTAGCTTCTTTCCCAGTTCTGCCAATCTTGTCTGGGCATTCTCTACCTCTGCATCATCAGTGACGCAATCTCCACTTCCCCAACACCTAACAGGAAATAAATCTCCCATGAGTAAAAACAACAGACCAATCTAGAAAGGGAAACTTGGCAACATGGGAACTGTCTCCTTAACTTAAATATATCCCCTCTCAGCAGCAGCGCAGTGCCAAGAAACCTAGGATTAGGCTTTTATGATGAATATGGCTTTAGATGTAATAGAGACACACTCATTTTGAATTTTTTTTTTTTTTTTTAGGCTATAATGCTGCTGATTCCAGCTTTCTTGTTAATTGGATGGGCTGGTAATGTGACGATGCTGAGTGCTGGACTGTTGCTCTATTCTTTCGGTGAGCTATTCAAATAGTTCCCAATAGGCATTGAAGCCTAAGCATGGCAAATCAACTTCATAGATTTCCTCACCCTGTTTAATAAAGATGTACTTCAGGCTTCATGGAATAGGTAATAAAAGTTGACTTTCTTGCTTATAAAACCTGGAAGGAATCGCAGCTCTGGGTTATTCTGATGCTAATTGTATCCCTAGAAGTTGTCATGGTGATGTTTGTAAATGTCACCAGCACTCATCTTGTCTCAGCTGACTGGGGAGCATTTCAGATTCTTTTTCTCTCCCAGACCTAGAGACAACTTGTACATTAAATAAAAATACCCCAGCTTAGTAAAAGGCAGGCAGCTTTGCTTTTCAGAACTGCAACAGCTGCTTTATTCATTACACTTTGGAGGCTGGGCAGAGGAGAGCTGCATAACTGTCTGTCAGAGCAGGAATGAGAAGTGCTGGATATAAACACTCTGATTTATGCTACAACATTGTCAAGGGAGGACTTAGTCAACAGTATAATTTTCTGCTCTCCTGCCTTGCTAACCACTGGCGGGGAAGGGTGGGACAACTCAATCTGTCATTTATGAAGAAGAGTGCGGAAGTGTGTGTGCATGGACATATGTATGTTTAAAAGGAAGTAATTTTTGCAGATTTAGGCCTCCATTCAGGAAAGCAATTAAGCATGAGCTTAGGTCCGTCCCTATTTGGAAAAGCACGTAAGTGCATGCTTGACTTCAGTGGGACTTAAGCACCTTAAATCTTTTCTTGGACAGGCACCATAAGATGTTTCCAAAAGAGTTAACATTATTACAACAGGATATTCTCTTTTGAGTGGCAGAGATACATTTTATAATGGGTACAAAATTTTAAATCCCTGAATTAAAAACAAAAGGTTTCCTGTTTTAGGAAGAGTCTGTTTGACAGCTTGCTTGTCTAGGGACAAGTGTATGTGAAAAATTAACAAATCATTCAGACTCACTGGAGGATGCCTAGCTCCTGCCATCTGATTGTCCTTTCCTTGCTGGGAAGTATTTTGTATGCTACAACTCTTCCTTGTTGGGAGAAACACGGTCTGTTTCCGTAAGAGGGCAGTTCTCATTGTTAGATCTTGGCTGTTGTGTTTAGTTTGGGCTCTGTGAGCTAGCATATTTTCTCACTAGACTTGGCATCTGCATACTGCATTGTAGAACAATATGGTTGCTTTTATCCACAAGTACTATACACTTATGTGTCTCAGAGGACTCTTCATGATTCCACACATGGCCATCTCACTGAGCATGTGATGTATGAAAGATTCCCTCTCCCACTACACCTGACAAGATGATAGAGATCTGGAAAACTACTAGTTAGCTGAATAGAATGTAACTGTGACCTTTATGCCCTTCCCTCTAGGGCTCTCAGGAAGAAAGGCTGTAATGTAAAACAGCTGCTGAACGCTCATAGCCTTTATGGCTGCAAGAGTTGTTTGTGTAGGTTGGCTTTGTGGGAGTGTTTTTGTTATTAAACTGAATGAAACCTTATGATTCATTGTTGGTATAATGCCCTAGGGCTCCACATTTTTCTGTAACCAGTGTGGCTGCATTTCTGGCTATAGCTATCCTTGCTGCTTTGGACTCTCTGCTCTTTAGTGCTATTCTAACCTACTCTTACATCTTTTCCAGCTGCTGCCATTGTTGTTCCTTGTTTGTCAGCAGTGGTGTCAGGCTATGGTAAGTGGCTCTTTACTTGTTTGAGGGGCAGCACTTGTCTGTACAAAGCTAACTTTAACTGAAACTGCAAATACAAAATCCAGTTCCACTTAACACCCATTTGCTGCTACAGCAATATGCATTTAGTGCTGGAACCTGGACTTTCAGAACTGACATGGGGTTACACGAGTTAGATTTATAACATACCAAAAGCCTGTCCTCAGCTCTAAGTGCATTTGACAAAAGCTAAAAATACTATCAATTAAAAGTAAAGGCATTAGCTAATCCATCCCCACAAGCCATACTGCTCTCATCTACTCGAAGTGACGAAGGCATGAATAGCAGTAGCAAGGTTACAAACTCCTGCGGGGGGAGGGAGCCTTTCTAGACACTGATACTCTGTGACAATTTAACTGCAGCTGAGGATTCAACAATCCGGGTACCCTCAAATGCAGTAACATGTGGGACAGTCAAATAAGAAGGACTCCATATCTTCTGGTTGCTTCCTTCAACCTGCCAGCATTGCCTTGGTCTTATCAGGCTTGAACATCAGCTAGCTAGCTCTCATCCATGCCCTGTTCCCTCTCAGACACTGGTGCAGGTGTTTGACAGCCCTGGTTTGGTCAGGTGAGATAGAGATACAAACCTAGCTATCAAATGACATGCTGGAAGTGCCTCTGCCCGTACCACCCTGCAGGCCCCACATACTCATTGCATAGAGAGGATACTAGATGGAACACTATGGAACTCCACATGACAGAACCCTCAAGCAGGAAGAGAAAATGCCCAACACTGGGAACTCTGGAAACAGTCATCAAGGAAGGAACAAAGTCACCTGAGAGCAAGTCGTGAGCAGTGGTGTCAAATCTAACACTCCTGGCATCTTCATCCATTGCAAGGAGATCATCTACCAACATCACTATTGCAGTCTCTTCTACGTACCCAGGCTTGTACCCAAATTGATAGGGTCAAAGAAACCTGAGGCATCTAGGTTCCCGCAGAGTTCACTCACCACCACCTTCTCTCTAATCCTAACCCAAAATAGAAGCTCAGGAAGAGGACAATTGATTGTTGGTTTCTTGAACTAAGGCTGCACAAAAGCCTCCTTAAGGAGAGCAGGTTGCTGATCTCTCTAAAGAGAAGCACTGACCATCTCTGCTAGCAGTGGAACCAGTTCTTTCACACTGGTTTGATCAGCAAGGAAAAACATGGGTTCAAAGCACTGATTGTTACATAATACCCTTGCACAAAATACACACAGAAACCATAGCTGCTGTATCATGCACTGACGACTGACCCCTTCGTTCCATCACAGCCTCCAGTATTAGTAATGGTTGCTTAGGGATAATAATAAGACAGAAAATGCTGTTTCTTATTATAATGACTTGATTCTGTTTATACTCGTATCTGTGTATCGACATATTGACATGTGCATGTATCATTAACCTTTCTTTTTAAAACCTATAGTTTCTCTAGCTAAATCTGGTAAAAACAAAGAAGATGTAAAAATTCATTCTCTAACAAGGAGAACGTGAAGCCCTCCTGCAATTCAGTGAAGAGCAGTATTTGCACAGAGAACCTCACAGAAGCTATGTAATGCTGTTTTGGCATTGAGCTGCAGCATGTGAAAGCTGATGAACAAGCACTCACAGCAAGAGCTATTAATTATATTTTCCCAACGAAGAAGTCATGTTCAGCAACCACTGTCACCTCCTCAGTGGAGAGGAAAAACTACTAAGGAAGCAGAGTGCTCAGTGGATGGGGAGTGAGTGAGCTGTGAGTGGTATAAAACAGCAAATCTGACATGCACAGAAACCAGGATTCAAGTGCAGGGGGAAAAAAAAGGTTTTGTTCAAAGAACTAACTAATTGTTGCGGCACTTTTCCTTGCACAGGCTCAGCCAGCCAGAAGGGAACAGTAATGGGAATTCTGAGGAGCCTGGGGGCCCTAGCAAGAGCTCTGGGACCAATCTTGTCAGCAGCAGGTAAGCGGTGCACGCTCCTGCACCACCCTGGCAATATAAAATGTAATTCTCTGGCTCCTTCAGCCTGGCAAACATTAGAAAGTTCCAGGGAAGGGGCCATAGGGAGAAACAGGTGGGACGTGGCAATGGGAATGTAGACATGATTGAGTAGTAAATTGCATGACTTTGCCGAACATTCCTAACTGTTTCAAGTTAAGGGACAAGTTATACCCTCATGGGGGTCTCCCACTGACTTCAACAGGAATCACTCACACATGGATCAAGGTACTCAAGACAGACTTTTAACGGCACTGCTGACCGGAGCTGTCAGGATCCCTTTTCGACCTGGTATTCCGGTTGAAAAAACAGATGCCTGGCAACCCTGAGTTCAGCTGACTAAAGGTCGGGCTATGCAGTGCAGACACTTGAGGTGGAGCCTGGGCTCTGAAATCCAAAGAGGGGAGAGGGTCGTAGGGTTCCCATATTTCAGGTTCCCAAAAAGAAACCCAGACATATGGTAACCTTAGTCGCAGAGCCCTGGGTCCTGCCCGAGCAAGACTGTCAACACTGCTACTCCTAGCCCCACCGAGCAAGCCGCATGAGCCAGAGTCAGTTGAGCTATGGTTTGAGTCTCGCTCCTGTGGATTTTTTTGTTTCTTTGCTTACAGCTGCAGTGTCAATGTCCAGGGAGGTCTAACAGGCCCAGAGTAGGAGGCAGAGGTGCCTTGGGTCTAAGCCTGGCTCTGACAGATTCTGCCCATCCAGTGTTTAAATGCACAGAAAAGTTTTTTTATGTAAAGTATGTCCTGAAGCCCATTAATATGTTGCAGAACTGAAGCCTGTGCTGTAGTGGATCTAGCAAAGTAAACCAGGGACTAAGCCCTGGAGTCAGAAACGGACTTGGGCACCTAAGTGTAAGTCCCAGTTTTAGGCTCCACTGTGATTCACAAAACTGCTGCTGCACCTTGTAGACACCTAAGTTTGTGCAGTAAAAAGTTCCCTCGGTGCTTGTGTTTTTGCTGCTGGGCCTGCACAATCACTGCTTCCTTCTAGGCATAGACTGGGGCCACATCTGGGAATAGAAATTATATGGCGGGCCATGAATGCTCAAAAAATTGGGGTTGGGGTGCGAGCCCTGGTTGGGGGTGCGAGCCCTGGTTGGGGGTGTGGGCTCCTGGATGGGGCCAGAAATGAGGAGTTCAGGGTGCAGGAGGGGGGCTCCAGCTGGGGTGCAGACTCTAGGGTGGGGCTGGGGATGAGGGGTTTGGAGTGCAGGCGGGTGCTTCAGGCTGGGATCCAGGAGTTCAGAGGGCGGGAGGGGGATCAGGGCTGGGGTGTTGGGGAGAGGCTCAGAGGTGCAGGCTCTGGGCAGAACTTACCTCAAGTGGCTCACCGAAGCAGCGGCATGTCCCTTCTCCGGCTCCTACGTGGAGGTGTGCCCTGTCCGCAGACGCAGCCCCTCCAGCTCCCATTGGCTGCGGTTTCTGGCCAATGCAAGCTGCAGGGGCGGCGCTTGGGGTGGGGGCAGCGTACAGTCCCCTGGCTGCTCCTACGCGTAGGAGCCGGATGGGGGCCATGCCGCTGTTTCCGGGACCTGCGTGGAGCAGCCTGCTCCCCAGCTGGAGTGCCGGAGCGGGGCAAGTCCCAGACGCCGCACCCCAACAGGAGCTCGAGGGCTGGATTAAACCAGCTGGCAGGCCAGATCTGGCCTGCGGGTGGTAGTTTGCCCATCCCTGGCCTAGCACCTGCCTAAGCCCCAGAGCCAGTCAGGCACTGGCTACGTGTTCCTCTGCCTAACAAGGTCAAGTCGGGTAGGTGTTCTCAGAGCAGGCACCTTCACATGAATTGGCCTGGGAAGGTGGGGAATAGGCAGGCTGTCCTCATACCATTTAGCTCATCTGGGATGTTGGAGACCCCCTACTAGTTCAATTCCCCCTTTTACCTGATTTGAACAGGGCTCTGCCACCTCTCAGGTGAGTGCTCTAACCACTGGGCTATGGCATTGTCTGATACAGGGCTCCCTCACCCTCGCCTGTTGAAGCCGTTGCACTGTGGATAAATAATTACATTATTTGAGCATGCAAGAGAGAGCGAGCATATGAGCATAAGAATGATTATGTAGCCTCAGAGTCCACCCAGGCTCCGGCCTCTTTAATTATATGTACACAGTGGAACTGCTTCAGCAGGAGAGAATCAGGGAGCGCACTGGGCTAAAAGTTATGAGGTCTCTTCCCCCTGCATCTCCACCCCAGCTTCTTGCAGAAAACACCTGAGGGAGAAGAGGGTTCACAAGTGAGAATCACAAATTGACATAGACACCTAGGTCCCTCAGAGGGGTGGAGTTTAGCTTCTCCACCTCCCCAATCAGCATCTCCTATTGGCTAGCTTAGGCAGCTCCCTACCTGGGAAGTGACTCATAGTCTGTAGTGCCTGTCTCTTCCCAGTCATTGTACAGGGAGCCTAAGGGCCTAGTTCAGCTTTGTGGAATGCCAGGTGATTTTCTACCAGCCTCAACTTTAGGCCTTGTGACATTTAATACTTCGTCCTTCCAGGAGTGCCAGGGCCTGGACTAGATGACCTCTCGAGGGCTAAAAGAATAAGATATGGAAAAGCAGTGAGGCCACAGATATTGATTACTATAAGTAATTAGGCTGGTGCTTGACTAAGAAAGCATCCTGTGTAGAGCACCTCAGTTGACAGCAGCACTTAGCAAGTAGCAGACAGGCTAATTATTTCAATGGTACGGCTCCAAATTTCTTAAGTGGCTCAACTGCGTACTTCCATTTTCTTCCACGGAGAAACATTGTGTCATATCTGTCAAAGCCCGAAGGGAAGGGCAGAGATGTGACTGGGGCAAGGATTGCTGTGCTATGCTACTAATGGGGCAGTTTTCACCCCCGCCTGCCATGTTCAGGTTTTTCCTTGGGAGGACAGGGGCCTTGGGCGAGAAGGGAGAAGGAAATCAGTCAGTTCTGGCTAGATCCATATTTACCATTTGATACCAGGAAGGTAGATGATTTAATACGTACTTGATCTCAGCTTAAAACTTAGGTAGTATTGTAAAGGCTTGAAGTGGAGGCAATTGAGGGTCAGTTGCTGTGGTGAGAAGGGGGTAGCAGGAACAAGTGGTGGAGGATGGGATTCGGATGCAGGTACAAATATGGACTGCGTATAGTGAAGGGAAGAAACGAGTTTAGGAGCAGATGCTTGTTAGGAAGAAGCTGACAGCAGCAGCGTGCATGTGTGGATCCTGCTTCTCTCACATGGGCCCCCTGCTCCTGCCGTTGCTGTCACTCTGCACCCCTCTCACGCTCTGTGTTCCTGCTGGCCCCAAGTCCCACTAAGTGCAGCAGGAGTGGCGGCAGCTCCGACTGTGGAATTAAACAGTTTGGAACTGAGTTAACTAATTGCCTTGTTTAGATTTCACTGGAAGCCAAAGTAAGGGAGGGTGGGTAGGGTAACAGCAGAACAATTGTCTGTGGCTGTAGAAAGTGAAAAGAATCTACCTAATTGTAAAACTTAACTTTTGAAAATCATTGTTTGTCTAGCTAGTGTAATGTAGTTACATAAGAACGGCCATCCAGGGTCAGACCATCTAGCCCAATCGTCCGACAGTGGCCAGTACAGTGTGTACAGAACAGGGCAGTTGAAATGATCCATCCCTGTCTTCCCCTCCAGGTTTGTGCCAGTCAGAGGTTTAGGGTTGCCCCAAGCATGGGGTTGCATCTCTGACCACCTTGTGCATTGCTGAACCTATCCTCCATGAACTTATCTAACTCTGTTTTGAACCCAGTTATACTTTTGGCCATCACAGCATTCCATGGCAATGAGTTCCACAGGTTAATTTAATAATAAGGGGACTACTTTCAGCCAGGGTGTTAGCCAGATGCTATTTACAACCACTCTTTGTTCATGGGCAAGGAATCATAGGTGCAAATCCAAATAGTTACACCTCTAATTACCTATAACATGCAACTACTCAAATTTGTACCAAGGCTGCACAGGAAGTCACTTTGAAAAATCTTTCTAATGTGTACAATGAAGATAGCCCCCCAAGAACTAATGATCTTATTTCTTTTGCAGTTTATTGGCTGGCAGGAGCTGAGGTTTGCTTCACTGTTTGTGCAGTTTTGTTTCTGCTTCCCCTCATTCTTCTTGGTTACATAAAACAGCAAACAAAGGAGGAATAACCAAAGAGAGGAGCAACATTGACTATGACAGAACTACTCATTTTCCAAGGGACTTCTAAAGTGGTGGAGAGTCAGATGTCAAGAAGCGATTTAAAATGGAACAAACTGTGTTTTGATTTACTGAAAGGCCAACTCAAATTCCACTCACCAGCATATACACCATTGTCACAAAATTGTTTTTGCTTACCCTAATCCTCAAGGAGATGGAAACCCAGCTAAAGTTATTCTCGCCAGCACTGCCTGTGACCCAGTTTGACTAGCTTTGAGATCAGAAGTATCTGATTCAAGTGTGTGTCGTTCAGCAAGTTGTATTCCTGCTACATAAAATGGTGAGATCATGCCAGCTACATGGGCAGAAAAAGGTTGAATTCAACAAGCTGAGACTCACTCCACAACAGAATTTCATGCTTAAATTAACTAGTTCCCAACCAGAGGCAGCACGTAAAATGCCATCATTTCTCACAGAATCATGTGCACAGTATAATGGTTTTTACATATCCTTCCTGTGCCCATTTCATTTTAATCACTGGCTGCTCTCACAGAACATGGATTAGCAGAGTTTTCAGGCAGCTACATAATGGGGAAATTGATCAAGACCCAGACACTTGAATTGGTTCATGGTGAGAAAATACAACCCCTCCCCTATTTTGTGAGGGTCATAGTGAGATTATTTCGCCAAATCCTTTGCACAGCCCCCTTCAGTTAGTGGAATTTGTTAGGGGCAGGTCTCTTTGGTAAAATTTGTATCTAGTGCCTTAAGCTGGTGGGTTTTTTTGGGGGGGTGGGGGTTGGTATCCTGAGTTTCATATGACCTGCGAGAGAGCCTTCTATCAATCTTAACTCTATTCCTACTGTTCTGCCAAGGGATCATAAATGAACAAGAAAAGTGTTTTAGCTACATTTTGTACTCCTAATAGTTTGTGTAACAGGTTTTTCAATACTGACCATTTATCAAATATTTGTATTTTGCACTACAAAGAGTGAATTGCAAACTGGTCTACTGCAGTTAGTGTGGTTAGTAAGATGCCCCGTAATAACATTTATGTTTTCAGATTGTCCTTTTGTTAGTCAATCATTGGCCTACATAAAGCTCTAGCTGACTGCACTTCTGCCTAGGAATTGGGGGAGGGGGGGCAGGGTCTTCCTGTGTTCAACTTCTCGTTGGCATGCAATAATCACGTTAATAAAGGAGAAGTGAGACCTTTTTGTTTCGATCCGTGTCTTCTTAACTCACAGGTCGTAGTCTGTTGCTTAGGTGACCCCAAAAGGTTTAATTAGGGCTTCTTTCCACTGAAAAATTATACTCTTTGACCGCTATTGTAAAGAACCTGATTAACTGGCACACCGCCAACCATAATTTGCCCTTGTCTACATGAGCTTCCGTGTTATGGTGAGCAGCATGTTAGTTAACTTGATTGTTCAAACAGGGAAAAACTTTGCAGCATAGACCAACCCCATCCATTTAGGAAAGTAACTAGAGGTTCAGAAAGTTTGTCTGCCTCCCTTCTTGGTTTCTCTATGTGCCATCACTGCAATCAGAGCCATCCACTAATAGGTCTTTGTCATCTCCTGCTAGACTTGCACTGCAGAGATTTTTTTTTTTTTAAAACACTGCTAGGGAGATGGGATAATCATAGAAAAGAGACCTAATGGATCACTCTGTCCAAGTACAATCACTTCAGAGGTGGTTTCCTAACCCTACTTCCCCATCGGATACCTTAGCTTTTGTTAAACCCATTGGGAGCCCAGGATATAGGGTAAGACTAACTGTGATCTTAAAATGTTGTAGGCAATGAAGGTTTCCCTGTGTCTGAGGTATAACGTGTATGCTGGGCTCATCTGTGACTCCAAGTTCCCTAAGCTTGGCAGTAGAGAAGCTCACTCCTAAAGGAGATCAAAGTAGAAAACCCTGGGAGACAGGGAAGTGCCTGGGTGGAGGTGGTGTACTTATTTGTACCTTAAAGAATTGGGTTTATTAGGCTCTTGTTTCACCTCACCCTCATAAACAACTCATGGGAAGGATGGGATTGCTTCCAGCATGGGAGTGGGACAGTAAAGACCTAATTCCGTATCAATGGAGTAGTTTCTACTCCCTCTTGCACATCACTGTGCAGTCTGCTTGGCTTTAACACATAAATTAGTGATAAACATTGTTAGACAGTTGATCTCCCGGTAATTAACGTAACACATGTATCTTTCATTCTGAAGGAAACTGAAGCACTTCAGACTGCATATAGAAGGATCCCTGGACTACAGCCACCAGGGAGAAGACTGCCAGCTAGTCTACTTCCTTAGCACTACACAGCCATTTTTAGTAGGGGAACGTGAAGACTAGCTTGGCCAGTGGAAGCAAGGGAACATGTAGATTGGGTAACATCCCTACTCATTATTAGTGTTATGGAAATTTTGACTACCATAAGCAGTGAAGGCCAGTCTTTCTTCAATAAGAGTATCTTCAGAAACACACTGAGCCATAGTGGGGCACTGGTTCAATAGTTTCAGAGGAAAGAGTGCCACCTACACTACAACTTGAGTTTTCCTCAACTGTCTCCCATCCAAGGCCTGACAGTGCTTAGCTTGACTTCTGACAAGATCATAGTCTGAGGTGGTGCTATTGCAGACATAAAACTTGAACCTGTAAATGAATAATATGTGAACCCAAACCAATATAATAAAGGCCTCAAACACATATTACAACTTTGGGTACCAAAATGAATCTTTTGGTAGGTTTTACACTCTTATGTAATATAGGAACCAAAGTAACCCAGAGAGTTCATATAAGTGTTTTAAGACTCACTTTTATTCAATGTCTCAATTTGAGCTTTTTTATCGTTTCCTATTATGCAGGTTTTATTCCATTTTTTTTTTTTTTAAACAGCCACGGAAAAAAAGTTTCAGCAGCTTCTCGTTTGTCCCAAAATTGTATTTTGTATTCCTAGAGCCTTGGTTAAAAACAGAATTCCAGGTAAAGCCTCAAGAATGATTGATAAAGGCAGAGCATTTTCCCCCTGCCTTGTGGAAAAAAAAACATTCTAAAGGACATATTATGTTGCTTGTGAATCTACTCAGACAGTAGAAAATGTAAATTTACAAGAGTGAAAAGCAGCTGTGCCCTCCCCATGGTATTTCAGCAAACTATGTGGCATTTGTTCAGAGATTTCAAACCTCTAAACTACTGCATATAGCCTGAGCATGAACTTAATATAAAGAATGAACCAAGCAGTGATCCCGTTTAATGAATTAGACTTCAAATTAGAATTCTTAGCTTTTTCACCTGAGCACATATTCCACCCTAGCTTTATCACTTTAAGGACGACAGTTTAATGAACAAGGTTAATCTAGTAGGTTGTTCGAGAAGGCAGAATTATGTCAACCTGGAAGTGACTAGTGATCCTCCTGTTGCTCTCACTCAGGTACAGCAAATCCTCCAAAAGGTCACTGACTGCAACATGAAGGCGGCTTTTTGTATTCTGTCTACATGTTCCCTCAATTAAAGTTCAGACACTGATCCCTTTTAATGCCTGTCTCCGCTGCTTACTGTTACGTGCCCCATTCAGGGTCTCTGGCCAGAACATTAGACATCACAGTTGGGTCTGGAACTTTAACAGCAACCAGTTTACTATAAACAAAATCCTGGGTACTTTTCTCAAGAAATTTTTTTTACCCATTCAATTCAAATGGTTTGGGCACTATTCCCTAAGAGATTCTGGAAACTAAAACTGTACAACAGATTTCAAAACAGAGGAAAGAACCTTACTCTTTTAAAGAAGAATTTTATTTGTGAGTAAAACTTAATGATACAACAAAGAAAGAAAAATACATGACTGTTTTTTTCCCCCCACCGTGTGTAACCATACCGTACACAGCTAAATTTCATCGTGTAATACAAAGAATTGAAAGACCAAACTACAAAATTAGAATCAAAATCATTGCATATGTGGTCAAAGATAAAAGGGAGGACTCCATTATTAACTGAAACATGTAGCAATGGCTTAGTAACGTAATTATGACCCTGGCAATAAAACACAATTTAGCAAAGTAAGATAAGTACTGTATGCTCCCTAGTATACAGAGGACATAGAAGGTTAGAATACAAGCTCAAAGCCATTAGCGCCATGCAGTCCTTACTAGACATTATTGTTTAGGTGTCACTCTTAAGCAGTGATTTGCTGTTTCATCTAATTCCACCCTACCTCTGCGTATTCCAAAAGAGAATTCAGATTTCTGGTGTGTTAATTACTGCCACTAAACCTTTTCCTCCTCACCTGACAGTGCTATTGTCATATCTTGTAAATTTGTTTTCCTTTTACCACTTGAATTTGGTCCAAGTTTTCAATGCATCTGAGGCCTAATATAGGCTTTATTTTTGCACTATAGCTGAACCTGTTCTACTACTCAATGCTTTCATACTGCACAAATTGCAAGGGATTTACTGTCTGCTATTTTTCTCACTATAAAACAGGTATTTTATATACTCTTATATGATACATCCATTACTGAACTTCATTTTAGTTATAGTCATTGCATGTAAGTCAACTTTTTTTCCCCAGGGAGAAATCTTTGAATATTTTCTGCTGTTACAAATAGAAATGTGTCATTTGAACACTGACATTGGAGCATCTCGGTTTGTAGCTGGGGTGAATTCATTAAGGTTTCTGGAAAGTTCACGTTGGTAACAAATGAAGATGTTTTGGCTTTCAAAAAGATAATTTGAAGGTGGATCTCTGCGTGTGCTCAATGAAGAGAGAATCATGATCGTAACTAGAAGAGGATGTCAAATAAAAGGTGAAAGTGATTTTCCTGACTTTGCTACATGCTAAATGCTTATGGAAAACCTGTAGTAAATGCACCTCTAAGGACTCTGGGAGGGATTTCTGTTCCCGACTTAACTACTGCTGGCAACACAAAGCAAGAAACACGAGCTACAGTAAGTGAAAAGAAAAAGGGTTAATATAAAAACATATGTTAAGTGTTCAGTGTAATATGTTTACATTTTTATTAGGGGAGGGAGTGAAGATACAAGCCTGAAAATGTGGCTTATATGTAACAGATTTGCATCTGCACCCAGGGAAGTTTTATCAAAACAATGAAATGTGCACTGAAGACCCAATCCAAAACTGTCCATGCTCTAGATCACCATTTAAAGTGTCCCAAAAGTCTAACATACAATTGTTTTCAACCTGTATCTAAAGACCAAACTGCTATGCAAGTGATTTCTGATGGTCTCTGATTTGGGTTGGGGAGGAGGGCCGTAAGATAGATTTCACAATATTGCATTTATTAGAAAAGTTGAATGCACAGTATCAGCAGGAAACACCATCACCAGTTCAGTCCTCTTAGACATCACAAGGTTAAGTTTAAGTTCCAGCTATATCACAAAACAGAATATGGGTTAAAGGCAGCTTTTATTGTTGTTGTTATTGGGGGGTGGGGGTGGCAGGGAGAAGACAGGAAGGGTAAGGTAAGGATCGTCTCAAAGCCTTACTATAACATGATTTGTAATCACAGATTGCAGAAGCATACAGCTCAGTTCAAGAATGTGCCCCCTCTAAAATGCAAACAAACAAGCATCCTCTCTAAAATGCAATATTTAAAAAAGAATCCACTTGTGACTGATGAATACAACATTGGAAAAGAGCACGTTCTAGAGTGAGCAGATACTGCACTGTGAACGTGGCCTGGTCAAAAATACTTGTGTTCATACATAAAGCAGTGTGGGCTTTAAATTAAAAACAGTGGTTCAATGTCTTCCACATTTAACTTTGTTTACAAATTAAGGACCAAATCTGTGGTTTGCTGCTGAGAACAGAGGTTTAGCACCTTTCTGCACGTTAATTTCCTGTTATAACCTTAAACAATCAAGCTATAACTTGAGGGGTTGGTTGGTTTATTTGTTGCATTCCTTTACATAAGACGACAAAACACTCAGTACAATCCGGTACATTCTAGTGGTTAATGAATTTAGATTTTAAAATACGACAGTGTTTCTGCAGCGCATCAGGCCTTCAGGAGTCACTCTTCTTTTTGTTCTTCTTCAGGAAGGAAGGAGTGCGGAACTTCTTTTTCTTTTTGGATGGGGATTTTCCTGGAGATTCATCACTACCTGGATCAGCTGCCGTCCCCTCCTCAGCTGTTGGTGTTGTTGCCTCTTCAGCAGGTTGGGACTGGGGCTCTTGATTTTCTGTTGCAGGTGACTCAGTCTGACTTTTGGTCAGATCTTCGCTGCACCTACCTTCCTCCTCCTCCTTTCCGAAGGTTGGGAAGCCGAGTGCTTCTGAAGGCTCATCAGGGGTGAGGTCTGGGAGGGTTTGCTTGAAAGTTGCAGCATCACTGTCATCTTTGTAAGTCTGGTCCTGCAGTATCTCTAATGGATGGATTGATATGAAATATTTAGTTAAAGTGTGCTGGTCTCTAAAACACATTAAGGTGAAGCTACTTTATAGTGAGTGCTCTGTGTGAAAATCTAGCTCATTTAACTTACGTAATGCTTTTGGAATCTGTCTATTCTACTTTACCTTTGGGCACAGAGATGTAGGTGGAATGTTCAAAAGGTTATTTTCAACTTCCTGCCAGGCAGCAGATAAAGTTGAATCCAACTATAATGGTCTAAAGTGCCAAGAGAGTAAATATCAAGGCTTTATAAATAAAACATAGTAATGTAACTACATCTGAAAACGATGCTGAGGATTTTTAGCACAGTGAGCAGGGAATTAAACCTACAATTTTTATTGGCATTAATGAGATATTGTCATTAGGCTCCCAATTTTTAAAATGTTTTATTTTGTTGGGATGGAGCAAATTACACAAACATCAGATCTATGGCTTGATGTACGAGAATCTCACTAATTCTCATTTTGCCAGGCCTTATAATAATCCCAGTATTTCCATGGAGCTTCTCAGAGAAGATTTAACAAGAGACAGCTTCATAGTGAGGTCTGCTATTGTAATGGTTTCATTATCTTGACCAGATTTATTAGTGCATTATGAGGTCTTATAAATAAAATCAATATAGCCTGTCAAATTTAATTAGCTAAGCATGTTTTGTGATGCAGCCTTTTATATCACATGGGTTCACTTAGCGTGACTTCATCCCTGTGCAAAGCATGAGCCATAGCTTAAATGGGGCTAAAGTGGTACATAGGCCTTGCTATGGCCCTGTGCACATTACTCACTAATCTACAGTGGACCTCACAGTCATGGGTGAGATTTAGTGACACTCTCCTTTTAAATATACCATGTTACTGTAAAGCAATCCTGTCTGCACTGAGCACTTCCTTAGAACTCACTGCACTTGTTTCCTGCCTGCATGGAAAGCACAAATTAATAAGTGGCCAACTAGCTGTGTCAACTCCATCCATGACAGTAGAGCATAAAAAGGAAAGTGGATGAAAGCTGGGCCATAGAGGTTTGCGAGCTGCGAGAAAAATAGGGGCAACAATTCTCATTTTTAAAAATTCAAAAATTAAAGATCTGCTGCAGTCACAAGAACAATTTGGGTCAGAGCATTAGTTTTAGGTTCAAGGCTTTGAGAGGTGATTACAACAGTCTACAGAAAGTATGAGAGTATCTCTAATGAAATTGTGTCCTTTATTCCTGCAGGATTGTACTGAAAATTCCTCATGCTGTGTCTTAGAAGACACTGTTCTGTGAATGT
Source organism: Platysternon megacephalum (assembly GCA_003942145.1). NCBI lineage: Eukaryota > Metazoa > Chordata > Testudines > Platysternidae > Platysternon > Platysternon megacephalum. The sequence continues at coordinate 4,978,595 of QXTE01000046.1, forward strand.
GTGATATGTATTTGCCTAGAATAGTGTGAACTTCTGTTATGTTAGACACACGATAACCACTTAATACTCAGTATCAAGCCAAATGCTCAGAATGGTAAAGTTACAAGTCTGAAATTGTGTTATGATGCAGACAGGATTTAAAGCAGGGTAAAGGAGAAAGCCATTATGTATGTTATGAGCTGCCTCATGAGGCGTTAGTCTGATTAACCCTTTATGACCATTATACAGCAATTCATTTACAGTCTATCACCAGCATTGCTCTTTTCATCATTACCACCTTTCTAGTCATGATTTTTATTTCTTCAGGAATTAAAGTGGAAGGCATTAATCAGACTAATTTCTTAGTACATGTACCACACCTGATTTTCATGTAGTTAGACTTTTTTTTTAAATAAAAGGAAGGACCATCAATAGTTTGGATTTTTCCTGAAATAAAAGCATAGGAAGCTACTGGCATTTAAACAGCCTTTGCCACTATACGAAGCATTACAGCTATATAAAAATAATTTTAACTCGTCTGTCCAAGACAGTTATCCTACCCAGCCTCTGAAATTGTCACTACATCATTTAGTAAGATGGAATCACTGTACACTGGAATGAAACACGGATCTCTGAATTTAGCTTAAGGATGGGCAAGTTTTTAATCAGAATAGAGAAATCCTCAAATGCTACATCAGATAAAGGAGAACACCACACAACGGGTACGAGATTTGTTATTTCGCTCAGTGATTTTAGAACATCCCATCAGTGAGGCTTTCTAAATTACATCTTCTAACAAAAACAATTTCAGAGACAACAACATGACAATACTTAGAAATGTAAAGATCTATTCTAGAACTAATAGCACAAACACATACTAAGTGCACACTGTGATGCAGTAATACCATTAAAACTTCTGTCTGCAGCTTTGGCCTGAATGGAGGTAAAGTGGGTTTTTTTATACACACACAGATGCTAGAGTTTTATCACCATGGAAATACACTTTTCAAAATTATATTCTTTCAGTACGGTTGTAGTCACAAAACTGACTACATAAAAAAGACAGTTACCTTTTCCATAACTGGTGTTCTTTGAGATGTGTTGCTCATTTCCATTTCATATTAGGTGTGTGCGCTCGCCATATGCACCGGTGCCTGAAGTTTTTCCCTCAGCTGTATAAGTAGGGGACTGGCTCTGGTGCCCCCTGGAGTTGCGCCAGCATAGCGTGGTATAAGGTGCGCCGCCGGCTCCCCCCAACCTCAGTTCCTTCTTGATGGAAACTCCGACAGTGGGGAAGGAGGGCGGGTCATGGAATGGACATGAGCAAAACATCTCGAAGAACCCCAGTTACAGAAAAGGTAACTGTCTTTTCTTCTTTGAGTGCTTGCTCATGTCCATTCCATATAAGGTGACTCCAAAGCAGTATCCCTGGAGGTGGGTAGGAGTTCACGGACATGTAGATTGCAACACAGCTCTGCCGAATCCAGCGTCGTTTCTGGCCTGCTGAGTGATGGCGTAATGAGCGGTAAACGTGTGGACCGAGGACCATGTTGCGGCTCTACAGATGTCCTGGATGGGGACGTGTTCCAGGAAGGCCGCCGAATACGCCTGAGCTCTCATTGAGTGGGCTCTGACAATCGGCAGCGGCGGCAGAACCCCTGCCAGGTCGTAACAGGTCCGCACGAGGTGATCCAATTGGAAATCCTCTGCGAGGACACCAGATGACCCTTCATCCTATCCGCTGTAGCAATGAAGAGTTGAGTGGATTTATGGAAAGGCTTGGTACGTTCTATGTAAAAAGCCAAGGCCCTCTGGATGTCCAGGACGTGAAGATGCCTCTCTTCACTGGTCTTGTGCAGTTTGGGACGAAACACCGGGAGGAAGATGTCCTGGTTCATATGGAAGGTGGAGACCACCTTTGGCAGGAAGGCTGGGTGGGGCCACAATTGAACCTTATCTTTGTAGAAGACCATGTACAGCGGTTCTGAGGTCAAGGCTTTAATTTCTGAGACCCGTCTTGACGACATCACTGCCACCAGGAATGCGACCTTCCATGACGGATGGGAAAGGGAGCAGGAGATCAGCGGCTCAAAGGGCAGGCCAGTGAGCCGAGAGAGGACCAAGTTAACATCCCACTGCAGGACGAGTCTCTCCAGCCCTCTCAAGAATCTGACCATCATGTCATGGGAGAACACCGTCTGTCCTTGGCTCGGCGGGTGAAAAGCAGAGATGGCCGCAAGATGCACTCTAATGGAAGAGGGTGCCAGGCTCTGGTTCCTCAAATGGAGCAGGTAGTCCAGGACAGCCTGTATGGAGGAACGCCCAGCAGGAAAACCTCGTCCACTTGGCCAGGCAAGTCAGTCTAGTTGAGGGCTTCCTACTTTCCAGGAGGACCTGTTGGACTCCTTCCGAACAGGTCCGCTCCTCCAGGTTCAGCCACAGAGCATCCATGCCAAGAGGTGGAGGGACCCGAGCCACGCTGGTGCGATCATGATAACCTGCGCCTGGTCTCTCTTGATCTTTGCCAGGGTCCTGCTGATGAGCGGCCCTGCATTTCCTGTTCTATCTCCCACTTGGGGAGTTCCCCACTTTGGAAGATCATGCAGGCTACCTCTGTATGGAGCGACCACTCATGGTGAGAGGAGAAGTTCCTGCTGAGCTGGTCTGCCAGCGTATTCCTGACACCGGGAAGGTGACAAGCTTCCAGGTGGATTTTGTGGCTGATGCAGAAGTCCCACAGACTTGACAGAGAGCCGATGAGCGGGCTCCCCCTTGCCTGCTGATGTAGAACATCATAAGAACATAAGAAAGGCCGTACCGGGTCAGACCAAAGGTCCATCTAGCCCAGTATCTGTCTACCGACAGTGGCCAATACCAGGTGCCCCAGAGGGAGTGAACCTAACAGGCAATGATCAAGTGATCTCTCTCCTGCCATCCATCTCCATCCTCTGACGAACAGAGGCTAGGGACACCATTCTTACCCATCCTGGCTAATAGCCATTTATGGACTTAGCCACCATGAATTTATCCAGTCCCCTTTTAAACATTGTTATAGTCCTAGCCTTCACAACCTCCTCAGGTAAGGAGTTCCACAAGTTGACTGTGCGCTGCGTGAAGAAGAACTTCCTTTTATTTGTTTTAAACCTGCTGCCTATTAATTTCATTTGGTGACCCCTAGTTCTTGTATTATGGGAATAAGTAAATAACTTTTCCTTATCCACTTTCTCAACATCACTCATGATTTTATATACCTCTATCATGTCCCCCCTTAGTCTTCTCTTTTCCAAGCCGAAGAGTCCCAGCCTCTCTAATCTCTCCTCGTATGGGACCCTCTCTAAACCCCTAATCATTTTAGTTGCCCTTTTCTGAACCTTTTCTAGTGCTAGAATATCCTTTTTGAGGTGAGGAGACCACATCTGTACACAGTATTCGAGATGTGGGCGTACCATGGATTTATATAAGGGCAATAATATATTCTCTGTCTTATTCTCTATCCCCTTTTTAATGATTCCTAACATCCTGTTTGCTTTTTTGACCGCCTCTGCACACTGCGTGGACATCTTTAGAGAACTATCCACAATGACGCCAAGATCTTTTTCCTGACTCGTTGTAGCTAAATTAGCCCCCATCATGTTGTATGTATAGTTGGGGTTATTTTTTCCAATGTGCATTACTTTACATTTATCCACATTAAATTTCATTTGCCATTTTGTTGCCCAATCACTTAGTTTTGTGAGATCTTTTTGAAGTTCTTCACAATCTGCTTTGGTCTTAACTATCTTGAGTAGTTTAGTATCATCTGCAAACTTTGCCACCTCACTGTTTACCCCTTTCTCCAGATCATTTATGAATAAATTGAATAGGATTGGTCCTAGGACTGACCCTTGGGGAACACCACTAGTTACCTCTCTCCATTCTGAGAATTTACCATTAATTCCTACCCTTTGTTCCCTGTCCTTTAACCAGTTCTCAATCCATGAAAGGACCTTCCCTTTTATCCCATGACAGCTTAATTTACGTAGGAGCCTTTGGTGAGGGACCTTGTCAAAGGCTTTCTGGAAATCTAAGTACACTATGTCCACCGGATCCCCCTTGTCCACATGTTTGTTGACCCCTTCAAAGAACTCTAATAGATTGGTAAGACACGATTTCCCTTTACAGAAGCCATGTTGACTCTTGCTCAAGAGTTTATGTTTTTCTATGTGTCTGACAATTTTGTCCTTTACCATTGTTTCAACTAATTTGCCCGGTACCGACGTTAGACTTACCGGTCTGTAATTGCCGGGATCACCCCTAGAGCCCTTTTTAAATATTGGCGTTACATCGAGACTGTGTTGTCCGTCAGGTGGGGCAAGAAGACTCTGCACATCAGCCGGGCTGCTCGGAGCTCTTCGATGTTTATGTGTAACCGCGCGTCCTCTGGGGACCACATCCCGTGTCTGGAGACTGCCAAGATGTGTCCCCCAAGCCGAGGTCCGAGGTGTCCGACACCAACTTGAGTGAGGAGGGTTGTCGAACAGAACCTTTTCCAGGACTGTCCTGCAGTCGGTCCACCATCTCAGCAAGGTAAGTATCGCCTGGGGAATGGTAACCATCTTCTTCAGGGGGTCTCTGGACTGGGAATAGACCCTCCCGAGCCATTGTTGCAGGGGCGGCATCCGGAGCCTGGCATGGCGGACCATGTAAGTGCATTCTGCCATGTGGCCCAGCAGGTGCAGGCAGAGGCTGGCTGTAGTGAGAGGGAACGCGGAGACTTCTGCGATGAGGTTCACCATCAGGCTGAACCTTTCCAGCAGCAGGAACACTCTGATGCAGGTAAAGTCGAGGACCACTCCGATGAACTCTATCCTCTGCACTGGCATGAACGTTGACTTTTCGTCGTTCACCAGTAGGCCCAGAGAGCGGCACGTGGCTTGAAGCACCGCAACATCCCTTTGGACTTGAGACCTGGATCCACCCTTGACGAGCCAGTCATCGAGGTATGGGTAGATCTGGATACCCCGGTGCCTGAGGTAAGCCGCTACCACTGACATGCACTTGGTAAACACCCTTGGTGCTGTTGCCAGGCCGAACGGGAGGACCATAAACTGGTAGTGGTGGAGCCCCACCGTAAACCGGAGGAAGTGTCCGTGCCCTCGAAAGATCGCGATGTGGAAGTATGTGTCCTTCAAGTCGAGGGCAGCATACCAGTCTCCCGGATCCAAGGAGGGGATAGTAGAAGCCAGAGAGATCATGCGGAACTTTAGCTTCTGTAGATACTTGTTGAGGTCTCGCAGGTCCAGGATGGGCCATAGACCGCCCTTGGCCTTTGGGATTAAAAGGTATCGGGAACAGAACCCCTTGTTCCTGTACTCGAGAGGAACCTCTTCCACCGCACCAAGCAGTAGTAACCCCTTCACCTCCTGCGTGAGGAGACTCTCATGAGAGGGGTCCCTGAAGAGGGACAGGGAAGGCGGGTGGGAAGGGGGGGGGGGTAGAACGGAACTGGAGGGGATAACCCTGTTCCACTGTGCTGAGGACACAGCGGTCGGAAGTTATAGCGGTTCACGCCGGGAGGAAAGGGGAAAGGCAGTCAGAGAATACTGAGAAAGACGGATCCGGGGAATAGTCTGGTAGGTCGCCCTCAAAATGACCGTTTGTCCCCCTGCTTATTATGGGTCAAGCCCGACTGGGCTGAGGGTGGAGGCGGGTGGATCGGGCAGCAATTGTAACCCTTGCCTAGTTTATGGGGCTGATCCTGCCGAGGCTGGCTCCCCTGGCCCGAGGCTGCTGCAGTTTGAACTGCTTATGCGCCAGGGCTGGGACGTAGAGACCCAGGATTTTCAGGATGGTGGTGCAGGAGTCTTTGTGGCCATGCAACTTGCTGTCTGTTTGCTCTGCAAATAGGGCCCCGCCGTCAAAGGGCAGGTCCTGCAATGACTGCTGGGCCTCGGTGGACAACTCAGAGAGGAGCAGCCAAGAGACTCGCCGCATGGAGATAGCGGAAGTCATGGTGTGGGCAGTAGCATCTGATGCCGCCTGGAGGTTCACCCTGGCCACAGTCATGCCCTTATCGAGGATAGCTCAGAACTCCTTCTTGGAAGCCTTGGGGAGCAACCCTTCGAACTTGGCCATGGCTTGCCACATATCGGCCAAGAAAGGCTTGGTGGTTGGCCACTCTCAGCTGAAGTCCTTGTGGTTAACTGCCTCAACCACAAGGGAATTAGGGGCTGGGTGGGAGTATAAATACTCGTGCCCTTTGATCGGCACAAAGTACTTGCGTTCGGCCCTTTTAGAGATAGGGGCCAGGGAAGAGGGGGTCTGCCACAGGTCATTCGTGATTTTGGAAACCCCTTCATGAAGGGTAGAGCCACCCTGGCAGGAGCCAAGGAGGACAGGATGTCAAACAGAGAGTCCGAGGGCTCTTCCAATTCTTCTGCCTGAAGCCCCAGGTTAGAAGCGACCCTCTTCAAAAGTTCCTGGTGTGCCTTGGCGTCATCCTAAGGAACTGGGTGAGGGGGCCCCGTGATAGCCTCGTCCGGCGACAATGATGCCGTTGCCGTGGGAACCTCCATGTGCATTGGTGGTCCAGCCGCTTGCTCCCCTGAGTCCTCCTGGACTTGTGGGGTCTTACCCCCCAAAGTCTCAAGCACCAGAGGGGGATGGGATATCGAGGCTGCTAGCCTCTCCGAGGCTCCCGACACCGATCAGGCAGCCTGGGAAGGTTGGGTGAACCCCCAAGAGTTCCACAGATATCATGGCGCTGGCCATTGCGCTTGAGGCCATGGGACAGGTTTCAGTGCTGATAATGTAAACAGCACCGCCGGTATGGGGGCTTGTCCCGCCGGCAGGGAACTTCGCTCCAAGCCGGCGCTACCAGCGGAGCAGTCGGTATGGGGCAACCAGGATCGGGCTGAGCGGTGGCTCTTGTCCAACTGGTGCCGGTCGCTGCATCCCAAAGCCAACCTGTCCGAGCGAGACTGCCTTGGTCGGGCTCTCGGGGACTGATGGCGTTTGGTGGATTGGCATTGGATACCTGGCAATCCACGCCTCATGCTACTCGACCGGTACCGGTACGTTGAACGGGACCAGGAGCTACTACGGAACAGTTGCCGGGAGGATCGTCCTGAGTAGGGCGACCTCCTTCATGGAGACAGGAGATGATGGCCTAGCGATTCGCAGTCTCTGATCGGTCCCGGGCCCTTGGAGATGGTAGGGGCTGGTTCCGGATTTCTTACCAGGTGGCGCGTGCCTCAGAGGGTCTGCGCTAATCTACCGGTGAGGTACGTCTCGAGTCCCTCAATCGGTGCCCCCGGTGCGGGGACCGAAGAGTGCTCTGCTGAGCCTCTCTCTCGTCCTGAGGCGTGACGGCTGCAGGTGGGCGAAGCTGGTGGGACGTCCCTCTCGATGGGAAATGATGCCGCTGAGGCGGGGACACATGCATAGGTCCCAATGCGGGTTTTCCTCGAGACCAGGGTACCGCGGGAGCCGGTATAGGCAGCACCAGGAGCGTCAGGATCTCTTGAGCCGCTCTAAGAGCTTCGTGCGCCGATGGCACCTGAAGCTGGCTAGGGCCTGCACTGCTATCCAGGGTCGCAGGCAAAGCATGGGATGGGCTGCACCGCTTGACTTGAGCTGGGGCCCGACTTCCTGAACGGGGTGTTGAGCTGCCCGGCATGGGTCGTGGCTTGCCCCCAGCCCTCTCCTTTCCCTTATTTCCCTCCCAGTCTTTTTCGGCTTCATGACCGGAGCCGTGGAGGGAGACCGGTGCCGGCTCGTGGATGGCGTCGGCGGAGCACTGCGCATGGAGGCTGCGGTGCTCGGTGCGCAGTCAGACCGCTGCTCCAGTGCCAGAGTGAGTGCCGACTCCATTAGGAGCACTTTCAGACAGATATCACGCTCCTTCGTCCTAGGTTTAAAGGACTTACAGATACGGCACTTATCACTTATGTGCCCTTTGCCTAAGCACCGTAGGCAGCTGGTTGTGGATCGCTGACGGACATAGGCCGTTTGCAGCCATTGCAGGGCTTAAAGCCTGGGGACCAGGGCATGCCCTGTCCCCCGGCTGAGTCCCGTTTGGGACTAATGAAAAGTTAAGAACTATTATTAAGGGTAACTAAGAAACTACTAATTATATACAACTATATTACAGGTTTTTCAAAGTTCACAAGAACAGAAAACCTAGCCGAAGCAGCAGATGTTCCAGCACCATCACTGGTGGCAAGAAGGAACTGATACTGCGCCATGCGGGCACCACTCCAGGGGGTGCCAGAGCCAGTCCCCTACGGATACTGCTGAGGGAAAAACTTCTGGCACCAGTGCATGTGGCGAGCACACACACCTAATATGGAATGGACGTGAACAAGCACTCGAAGAAGAATGGCACCTTCACTCAATGGATCTCTCTGTCAGTCATAGCTCTCATCGCATTCAGTCACAGCTACTTAGGTTAGGGAAATACACATATACATGAAGTTTACTTTTGTTAGCCCTGAAAAGCCAACACAGCTTAAAGAGTGAGCTCATTCATAGGTAGCTCATGCAACACAATTTCAGACTAAGTTCCAGTCTTAGAATCTTGGTGGTATCAGAGCCACGCAGAATACAGTTCAATTTTCATGTTCTAGGAGGAATACAAACCACAGGCTTTTGGACAAACAGCTTATTACTCATAAATTGAGGCAGCTGGCTACAGAGTCACTGAAAGACAGACGAACATGGAACCCATGACGACACTTTCACAGTCCCTTTCAACAGTATAGCACACTTTAATGTAAGGTTTATATAACTGACCTAGAATTCCAAGAAAGCAACAATGGAAGGAATTAGTGTCTGTCAGTGACTGTAAAAATGCCTTTAAAAAACAAATACAAAACACAAACAGAAAACAAAACTCAGTAAACAACAAAGATGCAAGAGAATGAAGCAAAGCCCAGAGAACTCCGGGAAAGCAGCAGAAACAGGTCAGAGTATGGGATGATACTTACTATGGTAACAGGTACTCTTTAGCATATCCATCTCCTGTTTGTAATGCAGCCACAAGAAGAAAAAAGCACAAGTAGAGAATCTATGCATTCATCACAGCCATTGTGTTAAATTAAAAGAATGGTTGGAGCCATTCTTATAGAAAACAGAATGAGATGAAGTAGTGCGTGGAAGACTTCATAACAGACAAGTGATATATCCCAATGAACAACGTAAAGGAAACACAAAACAGAAATTAGATTACACCTATTTAACAGATAGACTGTTACTTTCATCCTTTTTTTTCCAAAGAGATAATGGATTTTCTTGGCCCTTTTCTCATTTTTCTGATAATTTTACATTATCACGTTAACAAATCAAACTAAGATCTAAACTGGGAGAGAAAAATATTCCCAGGGGTGTAATCCAAATACAATAATGTTTAAGAAATGTGCAACCAGTGAGCAGGATTTGACAAACTATCTATTCATGGTCAGTTCAGTGAAGGTCTGCTTCATCATTAGAAACAACATTTCACTTCAAAACAGCAGCCACATCTTGCTCAGAGTGCTCAAAGGGGCAATTCAATTCAGAAACTCAACAAGATGACTAGGCAATTTTGAAATGGTGATCATCTGTCTAATGACAATGCACATTTCTTTATTATTGTGAACATAACCACTATTACATTCAGTTACACAGCTCTACAGATTGTAAAAAAATAAAAACCAAAATAATTCCTCTTTACTTCATTAAATCTTATTTTTTCATGCTTCAGTCAAGACAGGTGCAACTACAGGAGTCTTCCCCACCCCAGCTCAATGTAACATACCTTCTTCTAGCTTAACTGGTGTGCTGGGAGGAGTACGGGCTGAAGTATGATCAGGAGCACCCTTTTCTTTCTGTTGTCTGGCATCTTCTGAAGGTTCTATAGATGAATCAGTATGGGAATTAAAAACAGCACACAAGATTCTTCTTTAGGGATGCAGGAAAACAGACATCCCGCTACACACAAAAATCTTTTAATAATTTTTTTTTCTGAATGAAAATTCTGTCTGAATACCAAATAATTCCAAAGCAAGCAAAGGTAAGATGCAGACCAACACTGTTGTGATCTTACCTGTCACAGAAGTTATGTTATCCAACTATTTCAACTCAAAATATTTCTCAGTAAAATGGACTGAAATGATTATACAACAGTTTACACACTAGTTTGGAGCCAAGCATTGGAAAACACTGATCTAAAGGGAGGGGAATTTGCTGGGGAAGAGCCAAAGGAAAAAATAACCATATGGAAGAAGGGCACCAAAACTAAAATTACACAAAGGTCTTTTGCTTGCTTTGAGTTTATTTGCAGAACCTTGGAGTAAACAAAATGTACATTAGTCAAAGCAAAGAATGAAAAGGTGCACAGATAATCACAGTGTTACATGCAATAAACTGCAATTATTCCAAACAGATTCTGCAGTGGTTTTAGATTTTTTTTCAAATTAAATAGGATCCTCCCCACACTCCCTTCCAGCTTCAACAGTAGTTGCATACTAAAGGAGCAGATGTTAATGTAAAACAAAAAGCCACCTTAATATTTAGAACAGAGATTTCCTCAGTACCAGAGCACTGTTCTACACAGTTCACCCAGACAAGAAAAAAATCCACCAATTAAATTAAATCAGCCCCACAGGTAATAAGCCAAGCCAAGCCAACGAAAGATGTCCAGAGATAGCAGAGACTCTGGAAGTGCAGATTAAGCAAGAGATGGCTTCCCCTTGATTGAAAATTCAGTGGTACCATATTCATTAGTACCTGAGGCCTCAGCCAAAAGGTCAGGATTGGAACTTAATGCTTTGATGACTGCTGTGTGAAATTCCTTGTGTGGAGACTTCTGTTCATCTTGCTCCTCCTGATTAAGATTTGTGATGATTTGCTGCATGGTCTGACAAGAAACTTGTGCAGCAGAGAACTCAGAATTATCTAAAGATTTAGATAGCGTTGATCCTTCATGAGTCTGCAAAATCATCAGATCTGCTTCTTTCACTGCTCCTTGAAAGGTTTTTGACCTGCTTTGCAACTCCAGAGGTTTTTTTCCAGAAGAATTTTGCTCCCTGTAGCTCTGACTTTTAAGTAAAACATTTGGCTTCCCAGCTGGTTTCTGTCTCAAAACCACAGTCTCTCCATATTTTGATAGCTTATCTATGTAGGATGTAGCAATGTTACAGAGAAAATAAAGGGGTATGCAATTACATAGACACAGTAACGTAACAGCTCAGTCCCACAAAATGCTTTAATCCCTGTACAGAGAAAATTACACATGAAAAAGGCAGAATTTGTGACTCTTTATACGTCAAGATATCAGAAGGTACAGCAAGAGCAACACACACTAATAAGGGACGAATCACCATACAGTTTTTAGAGGAAATGTAATTAGTACATTGCCCTGTAAGTTATTATTTATATTACAATAGTGCCTAGCATAGGCGCCGATCTGTGAAAAATTAGCAGGTGCTCAGCATCCGCCAGCAGCCAAGCTCCCCCATCTCCCCCCCAGCGCCTCTCCCCCACCAGCGGCCCCGCTGATCACTCCTCTCCCTCCCTCCCAGCGCCTTCTGCCCGCCGTGAACAGCTGTTTCGCAGCATGCACCCGAAATCCGTGAGGAATGGGGAGGAGCGGGGATGGGGCGCGCTCAGGGGCGGGGATGGAAAGAGGCGGGGTGGGGGCTTGGCGGGAGGGGTGGAGTGGGGAGTCGAGCACCCCCCGAGTAGAGGGGAAGTCGGCGCCTATGCTGCCTAGAGGGCCTAACTGAGACTGGGGTCCCAATATGCTAGGTGCTGTGAAAACACATGCCCTAAAGGATTTATAATCTAAATAGACGAGACAGTCAAAGGTTTAGCGGGGAATCAGAGGCACAGAAAGGGGACATGACTTGCCCAAGGTCATGCAGCAGAGTCTAAGCCAGGAATAGACCCACATCTCCTTAGTCCCAGTCCAGTGCCCTACCCACTGGACCAGACTCTTGTAAAGACTGGTAAAACTGTGCCAACAATATTCCAGTGTAAACAATACCATCTGCTTAGTGGATGTATCATAGGTGCTACACTGTAAAACTTAATATGATAATCACATAGAAGAGATTCTTCAAATGCTGTGGTGAATTCTCCTTTATTGCAGCGTGATGCTCTCACTACATTTTTTGATAGGTTAGTGGTTCTGGGGAGAATTCTGAGATGTGCCCTAATCATGTCTCTTCTTACCTTGTGATTCCTTTTCAAAGCACCAACTGGTAATTTTTTATCTGCATTTTCCCAGCTCACAATACTTACCAGATCTACAACTTGCAACAATGAGTAAGAAAATTTCACTCCTGTTGCCTAAAAGCAATGTCAGATTTTTACTCACTGGGCTATCCTATTAAAATGAAACAATACTGAACAATCTGTAGTATACCAAGTTCAATAAAAGGTCTGTCTGAATGAAGTCTCAAGCTTCCATATGAAACTTTAAGTGACAACAAAAACTGGCCAAATTCTGTGAATGGTAATTAATCACAATTCCCTTTTGACTCCAGTGAAGTTTTGTTTAAGAACCAAGACTTTGACCGAATATTGCTTAGCATTTCAATGGCGGTTTTTATCTCCAAATTGCTTTGCAAATATTGTCCCCAATTTACAGTTGTAAAAATTGAGACAAGAGGTTAAGTAACTGGCCCGCGCCCACAGAAGGAATCATTATTAGAGCTAGGATTAAGAATGCAGAAGATCCTGGTTCCGTCCTATGCTCGTATCAGCTAGGCCATAGCCTTGATGTATATGACAGCAATGTACATGGTTACAGATTAAAACCAAACCAACCTTCAGAACCTTTCTGCTTCCTTTCCACTTCTTTGCGATACTCTTCCAGTTCTCGATCAGTGAGTTTATTGAAGGGGTTTGGTCCTGCTGTGCTCACTATAACTCGTGGCTGATATTCCTTCTCAATGATTGCCTTTGATGCAGTCACCAGTTCTCCCTGGCAAAAGAAACAATTAAGATATGTGTGCCACTAAACAATAATTCACAGAATTCTGACAATGGCTGAGGCTACAAGCAGCCAAAACAAAATAAAGTTTGATTAAAAATTAATCTGAAAAAAACACTAATATATTTTCGTAGGTTAAATAAGCAACAGTCCCAATTTTGGAATATTTAAAATCTTTAATTTACAGGATATTTTACGTTAAAGAAAAAACAGCCCTCATGAGTAAGTGGCTACATACATCACTGTTTACCAGGACACATCCACTATTGAGCACCATATCAAATAGTAGCAGCCAAACAGGCTTTATTAGAATACATCTGCTGTCAGGAAAGTAGCAAGTTTCCTTATTTCCATAGGGAAAATAGAATATTGTGACCCAATTCTGTAAGTGCTCTGTGTGCAGAACTCCAGTAGAAATCCCTGGGATTATCACACAGAACACTCACAGGATCAGGTTCAATATTTATAAACCCTCAATGCTCAGAGGTAAAGCAATTTCCAGCAGTTATATAATATCTAACAGATGTTAAATTGTTTATTATACATATTATATGTACACGAGATTAAGTGTTTATCTGTTTACTATATTAAAACGCTTAATAATACAGTTTAAAAAAAGACTTTATCATGTCTGTTTCAGATAGTGTCTTTCATACAAACTGGATCCAAAACATTATATGTAGTTAAGTATTATATTTAGCACTGCTAATATTCTGTGTCCAAAGGACAAGAACAGAACATGCTGATGTACAGGGAAGAGGCTCTCTCTCTCCACTAATGGCAGGTTTTCTTATCACCTTCTGGGGATTGAAGCTAATGGCTTCATATTGCCTTAGAGATGGAAGATGCTTCCCTGGGCTGTCTGTTATGGATCAGACCTTTCAGGTCATTTGTCTGTTTAAGAGTTTCTCTGTTAATTGGTCTGATGTACAGCATTAGTTTAAAAGTTACTTTGATGCCCGATCTGAACCCTTTATCAGCACAGATATCTACAAATTATTCTCTGTTTTTAAGATGATTTTAATTAAGGGTGTGTGATGTATTAACTGCCTTTGCCCTAAGTGCTTCCGTATGATATGGGCTCCGTGTCTGTCACGGAGATCGTGGAAGTCACGGATTCCCTGGCCAGCCGGTCCCTGGCCAGCCGGAGCAGCCGCAATCCGCGGCCCCTAAGAGCTGGTGCCACTGGCCGCAGATGCCACCCTCCCCAGCAGTGGCCCCCTTACCTCCTCCCAAGATTTAATCACAGGTATTTTTAGTATAAGTCATGGACAGGTCACAAGCCGTGAATTTTTGTTTATTGCCTGTGACCTGTCCATGACTTTTACTACCTGTGAATAAATCAAGAAGCCTTACGTATGATCAGAGATTCCTCACAAGAGTACACATGTGATCCAGAAAGCACTGAAGTGGTACATTACAGCTGCATTCCATGTGAGAAGGTCATCAGATTCTGCAAGATATTAAGTATAGTGTATGAGTGGCTGTAAATGTTGGATTGTTTCTCTAACTTTTTTCCACGTTGAATTGTTATTTGTATTAATAATCAAAAGTCTAAATATAAGTAAAGTGTAGAGAGTGGAAATGATTAGTAGAACCAGAGGGAAATTAAGAGCTACAGGCAAAAAAGGTTTTTGCTGCAAATTTAAAAAAAAGATGACATAGATGAGACAGGGAAATATTGTTCTGGACAGAAGGAGCTGATGAGGAGAAGACTTCAGCCAGACTGTGTTAAGGGACAGAAGGAAGCTCTCGGTAGAGGATGAGACACCAGAGATAGAGAAGCACCGATATACTGGTGTCAAAGCACGTCAGAAAAGTTCCAGACACCTGCATAGGGGGCATATAGTAGCTAAATGTCAAAGTCTTCACCCAGCTCAAGCAGCCAACATTAGCAGCAAGGTGGTGCCCAGGCTACGTGTTGTCCTGAACTAAAACTAAACTGAAATTGTTTCAAAATGTTATCCCATTTGAATTAATGTAAGTTTGCCACAGAAATACAGCTTCATCACCAAAGGGTAGCAACAGGAAGGAAGGTGACATCTGGCACTTAAAGTGAAAATCCCTCAAAACCATTTGAATGAGCCCTTTCCCTTGTGTTAATGTAGATTTGTAGTGATTAAAATCAAAGATATTTTATTTTCAGATTAATGAAAGCACACTCTTCAGGAACTTAATAGAAACTAAAAATTCTAGTGTTTAGAGATGAGTTCATATCAAGTGTCCTCTTTCCTGGTCATCCAGTTATCCAATGCTCAGTAGAATCTGATTTTCCAAACTCGATTTAGTAGTTAAACTGCATGCTGGCCCAATGTAATGTCTCAAACTGTGTGCACTCACTCCTGAAAAGCCTGGAGAAGCATACATAGCCCCCTCACTCTGGCCCAAATGAAACACTTACTATGGAAAAAATACCCACTGAAATCCTTCACAAACTGCCTTAACAGATTTTGGCAAGCAAGTCCTCCTGCAGACAATTCATTCTAAAAAAAACCCCTGGAAACCTTTTAATAGAAATATATTCTTGGCCCGTTCCCCTCCAAATGGAGAAAGTAGAAAAGTCCATTAAAAAGGAAAGACTAGCATCACAAAATTCAATTTGTAACTTAATATTAGAGAAAAAATGTCCACATGAAAAATAAAACCAAGTGAAATTAATGTTGTCATTGCTGATCAGGGACTATATTAATTTTCTAGTACAGTATGCAGAAAAGTTGCTTCACAGTTTTAATGGACAATCTGAGTAATTTTCCCTTAAAATTTCAAGAAAACGCAGATTTTAAAGCTTTCTAATTATGTGTATTTCTTTGTAGAATAACACTAGAGATATTTGCATGAAAACAGGATATTAGTTTTTAAAAACTAATGAGCTCTGCCTGCATCTGAATCCATAAACCTCTATTTACAAGCATCACAATTAATTTCTTTGGAAGTGACTTTGATAGAGGATTATAACCTTTGGTGGGAAACAAACAGCAGGAGATGAACTTTCAAAGAAACTAAGAAGCTGTCTTATTGTCACCAGTAAAATAAGAACAACCCTTTTCCCAGGTGCAGAATAAATACATAGCATAATTATATCTAAAAAGGATGTTTTCAAAGTTTTCCACAAGGTATCAGCTGCTTTAACATCAGATGGCCTCAAATTTGATGTAGTTTGACATCTTTTGCACTAGTTTGGCATCTAAAGGCTACAACAGAACACCACAAAGAGCAATTTAATAGCATTTCATACGAGCCATGACATCTTTTTTTTTATACAGAGATTTGGAGCTCCCAAGTCTTAGAACTTCACTAAAAAAGATGGGCAGGGGGAAAAACAATCAATGTCCAAAACTACTTTGGATTTGTCTAATAAAAAGATTACAAACTAAACATGTAGTGAATAACTGAACCATTAGCAATAAGCTCTGTGGGCTTACAAAGTAGGAAATCATGCCAGGCAAAGCTTGTGGTTTTTATAGGATTACAAAATTATCAGACAAAGGGAATGCAACAGATGTAATGCATGTTCATTTCACTGAAGAGTTTGATTATGTGTCTCTGACCCTTACTTGTAATTCACACAGATTTGATATGAGCACTGTCACATGAATTGAAAGTTGACTGAAGTACTGTAAGCAAATGGTAGCAAAAAACAGCAAGGCATTCAGTTTGGAGTGGGATGACTAATGGATCAGTATTTTGTTTTGTCTTATTTTGGAGGACATCTTTATTCATTACCGGGAAAAGAGGGTAAAACAAGCACATCAAGTTCATGAGACTCATCACCTAGCAAGTAAAACAGTGAGGCCAGGGAAATAACACAAAGGGACTTGGAAATTTGCACAGGAAATGGAGAGAGATTTGTCATCCTAAAAAAATGCAAGTTAATATTCCTGTGGGAAAATAATCTGATACACAGATATTCAGTCTGAAGGGAAACACCTTGACTTCAATGGAGCTACAACAATTGACACCAGCTGAAGATCTGTCCCCTGGAGAGAAGTAATGCTGAAAGAGACCACAGGCTATAGCAGAAAACAACAGAAATATGATATGAGGTTTTGGGCTGCATAAGCAAAGGCATGATGTCACAGGGCAGAAAGGTGATAGTCATGCTCTGCTGAAACCACACCTGGAATACTGCAACCAGTCTGGACAATACTAGAGAGATGTAAAACTGGAGGCAATTCAGAGAGGAGCAATGTAAGTAATTAGGGGGTTGAAAGGATTGACTTCCTGTGTAAGGAAAGACAAAAGTAAAAGGGTTGGATAAATAATTTAGGGGACTGGGAATGTGAATCATCTAAAGGATGTAAAATCAAAGAAAAGAGAGGAATTGCATACCGTAGCAGAAGGGGATAAATAACTAGCAGTGATGGGGTAAAGTTAAGGAAAGGAAATTTTATTAGGCTTATCAAGAAATATTCCAATGGTTAAGGCCGTAGAACAGTCTCCCAGTGGAAGGAGAGGAAGCCTCATGATAGACATTAACATTAGAGACATCACTAAAAATAAACAACATGGATTGGTGGGGAGGAGGGCAGCAGGATCCATGAAGGACTTGATGAGCTTTTACATCTTTAAACTTCCATGATCTGATGATACCATGTGGACCTCAAGAAATGCTTGTTCCTTGAGGCAGATATAGACTGGGTGCATTGTAGAGGGAGCTCTTGCCATTTGGAGGTTTGTGTGTGATTTCACTCCCTGTTTACCTGAAGGAAAGGTGTTCTTGGTAAGAGCCTATAGGAAGGGACTGAAGATCCCCATGTAAGAGGCCTGATGCTCTGTCCCATCAAGCACTAAAGCTCTTCATTGGAGTTGGAAGAGAAACTAAACAGAAATTTCACAAAGGTCTAAATCTCCACCAGAGCCTTCTGCTGCCTTAAAATCCTGGATGATCCCAGCATGAAATGCACCACAATTAAAGAACAGCCACTGGAAGCAGGACAGTACTGCTGACTCGATCAAGAGTTACTTTGCTTTCCTCCTCCAAAAAAGAATAGTGCAAAGTGTGTCCATTTAGACACGTGATTTGAATTACTATGGGTATTATGAAACAAAACATGGAAGTTTTTGGTAAATAATTAGATTAGGTGGAGACTTGCATTATCAGGACCAAAGATATGGTTGCAATGCAAAGGCAGGAATTTATAAAAATCTTCATGAGGTCTCCAAAACATGCAAGTATGAAACTATCTTGAATTCAGAGTAGGAAGCAGACTTTCCAAACTGATAATAGTAGCCATATTAGAAACCGCAAATGAGTTGAAATTACTGAAGATATGCTACTAATTGCTTCATTCTGGACACACTTTAATAAACAGCACATTCAAGAGGAAGGGTCCACCCCATTTCATCACTAAGTTTTTGATGTTTCAGAAGAAAGTCAGGGTTCTTTCACTAAACCAGGTATGTGATCCCCAATTTAAAAAAAATCTTACCTTTGTTTTCTATAACATAGTTTTAAAAAAGCTTAGATGGCACAAAATATTTTTGAGATTATACATCAACTCGGAATCCAGTAATTTATTGTGTCTTCATCTATAATGAGAGAGGACCTTAAGGAAGAACTCTCTCGATATGATAATATAGAAAAAGCTGATGTTCCTATGACTTCATTTGGACCATTATCTGATTTTAATATTATTTTAAACTATAATAGACTATTTGAAGGTTGTCTGACTCTACGTGTGACTGACTTGTGCATTAGGACTGCTTTCTTTACTATTTTAACAACAGAAGAGCAATGGGCGAGACTGGTAGCCATTAATGCAATTTCTTTCCACCCTTGAGAAGTTTGAGGGGTAAGTTTCTCCCACACAGAAGGTGAACAAGAGAAATGTCCAACTCTGGATAATGCTATACATTTCCTATATGGAAATTCTGGTAAAAAAGAACTCACTTTGTAAGCTTTCTGCTGTATTTTGCTTTCATAAATGTAAATTGAGAACACATCTTAATCTTAGGGGTAAACATGAACAGTACTGGCACCTAATATGAGCATCTTTCTTCCCTTTATGAAGCGCATGAAATACAATAGATAACTGATAGCTTGAAAGCTTGTCTCTCTCACCAACAGAAGTTGGCCCAATAAAAAATATTACCTCACCCATTTTGTCTTGCTAACAGATAACCAACTCATTTAAAAGTTTAGGCAGTTAATAATTCACATTAACATCTTGTGCTTATATAGTGCTTTTTATCTGAAAGGACCAGGTCTCAAGGTGTTTAACAGCTAGAGATCACCACTGAAATGGAGCCACTTATAGGGCAGAACATAGAACTTACTCAGCAAAAGCAAAGCTATGGAGCAGTTTTTAGGAAGAGACATGAATAGCTACTCCATTTCAAGAATAGGGAAATGGCCCATATCTTGTTCATTTTATTACATCACAGAATGTCAATGAAAAAAACCCCACCCAAATTCCCTATTTGGTTAGGATTGCAGCAGAAACTTAGTTAATATGGTTCACAATGTGATTACAATTATGTGATGCATAAGGACCTTGTGATGCAACATGGCCAGAATTTCTTAGCGCGTCAAAGCATTTGATGAGGCAAAATTGGTAATTTATCAGTGCAGCGCTAGGCAAGACTGGACTCAAATGATTACATACATACATATCTCTTAAACGAATGTGTTACTAATTCAAGTATATACCAATGTTAATTGAATTTTTTTTTTAAAATCCTATTCAGATAGCAATTTCTTGCTATTACTTTATTTGAGTGCAAATTTCTAAGAAATTGACAACAGAAGAATCTCTAGTGCTCTATAGAATCTTAACAATGCAATTGATTTTAAAAAGTTTGAATGGTTGTGCATTATATTTCCTATAGGTTTTTTTTTGCTCTGAAAAATCTTAAATGGAAGGGAAAATATATAATTTGTGTTTGGATTTTCAGCACAATCTACCTGCATCACTTGCTTACCCATCAATGCCATTTTTTACAATACAATCATTCCTCACTCTTCAAAATATTCCTGTCCCAAATTCCCAATTCTCATTTTATACAAAGATAATGAGGTAGGTAGGTAACTACTACTCTATGTGTCAAGATAGCTAATTTTACATCATTTCACTGGTAACCTAGGATTTTAATGACACCAATAAGAGGGGAAAAAACACTTCATTTGGATGGTTTGCCCTGACATTATATACTATTAAAAACATATTGCATACTTTTGCCCATACTTCTGGCCTCTGCTACCTTTAAAATCCTTGTAAAGTACTTGTGAATACTTTCATTACAAGAGTACTGCAATTATTCAAACACTTTATAAGAATTGAAATGAAATCTTGCATTTCACTGGTAAAAATTATTACTGTATATTGTGATGACACATTATTTAAAACCACCAATCCCCCTGCTGAAATTATGATAACTGAGCAGAGAAGGTAGAAAAGTGAAGGACAGACACGGCTTTTGAAGTGTTTGCTTTTGGGTTTATATTTTCTAGCCTGAAATCTGAAAAGAATAATTCATTACCCCCTTCTCTTTAGAATATGGCTACCTTTTGACAAGAACATGAGATTTGGCCTGAAAACCAGCGTTTACCACGCTCACAATATTATGGTATATAATGTATCTACAATACAGATTGGCTGATCACAGATGGCATGTTAAAAAAAAATAAAAATCACAGGACTTGCAACAACTATACATTTCAAATTGTTCTCAATTCTTGACAGGATAAACATGGTGATGGAGAAAGGAGATTTGAGGCACAATTTATTTAGCGTCCAGTTGATTTGAGAATTTGATGGACGTGGTGAGGGACAGAGAAGAAAGGGAGTGATACACATCTACCTGCTAAAGTTCCATATTGAACTCCCACCAAAGGGCAGACTGAAGAATTTCCATTGTGGAAATTACTCCAATTTTACTTAGCCTCCCAAGCAAACCCAAAACACATTTTAGATTGATCTTCTGCCTTAATTATACTGCATAAAATGCCATAGATATTGTTTATTCATTAACCATTTGAGAATTAGTATATTTAGGACTCAGTCCTGTGGAGTGCTGAACAGCTCCTGCATCTCAACTCCTATTACAGGAATATAGAAGGAGGCATCCGGCATCCTCGCAGCATAGAAGCCTTACAATCAGAAGGTTTTTTGGTTTTTTTTTTAAAGTCAGCTTGGTAAACCTTAGACCTGTGGTTATCTTTGGAATTACACTGACGCAATCGGGCTGAGACTAGGCTAGCTCAAAATGGATCTCAAATTAGGATTATTGAACACCGATGACATGCACAAACCAAACACCACATGCAGAACTCCTGATGAGCCCCGTAACTTCACACACATTTTCATGTTATTCACCAGTTTGAATATATAAAAAGAAACTCAACATCTTTAAGAGGTACTTTAAAAGGGTAATTTAACTGCCTGTAGAATGGCACATACATAATTTGTACATCCATCTAGCCCAGGGGTGGCCAACCTGTGGCTCCAGAGCCACATGCAGCTCTTCAGAAGTTAATATGCGGCTCCTTGTATAGGCACCGACTCCGGGGCTGGAACTACAGCTGTCAACTTTCCAATGTACCGGGGGGTGCTCACTGCTCAACCCCTGGCTCTGCCCCACTCCACCCCTTCCTGCCCCCTCCCCTGCCATGCCCTCGCTCCTCCCCCGAGCCTCCTGCACACCACGAAACAACTGATCGGGAGCTGCGGGGAAGGAAGGGGAGGCGCTGATCGGTGGGGCTGCCGGTGGGTAGGAGGCACTGGGAACGGGGGAGAGAGGAGCTGATGGGGGGCTGCTGACATATTACTGTGGCTCTTTGGCAACGTACATTGGTAAATTCTGGCTCTTTCTCAGGCTCAGGTTGGCCACCCCTAATCTAGTCTTTCTATTAAAGCCAACTCTTTAGCTATTACAGGTAACAGGGCAGAGCAGGGAGAGGTAGAAGTGAAGGGTGAACAACAGTATTTAGAGCAGTATGACAGGGCAGTAAGTACCTTTCTAACAGAGAGAGATTTAGCGGGACTAAAGGCCTGCTCTGTGAGATCGAGCCCTTCAATAGTTTCCGTACAGTCTGAGAGGGGAGCATCCTGCAACAGTAAATTGAGTAAACAGAGCAAACCAAGCCCAGGCTTTAACACATCAACCATGAGCATTATGTGACACTAGTTATAAACATGCAGAGAAACAGTAAGTGGTAGATAAAATAGCAATGACAATGAACTGACATGCACACAAATATCACACCCAGACTGAAAAATGCTATGTTCATGATATGACTAGTCAAACTTCATAAAGTGTGTCAGAAAATACTTATCTAACACCAATTATATTACTCACATTTACTGAGATGTAAGTTTTTAAGTCATAAGAGTGTGCACTTCGCTGAGTAACTGTATAGAGAGCACTTTAAACTCTTATTTTGAACAATAATTCAAAAAAGTCTATTTACTTAGTGCACCAAAGACAGTATTTTTAGCTTGATTTTATTGTTGATGCACAATACCAATCATTTTTTCTTTTTTAATTGATCTCCAAATAAATTATTGTCAAGTTATCAGAATATATTCAATACACACTATTACACAAAATTGACTCTGCTGTTTCCAATATCTTATATTTTAAAAGTACATTAACTTGAAAAATATCTAAGTTGTCACAAAGACTGACTAGTTTTGAGCAGGATTCTAACCCATATAAATAGCCTTTTCAAATTTTCATGCACTACGTTCAGCAATAAATCAAGGAGCATCTCTCACAGACATGCTTCAGCTGCACTACTAAAGCCTCTTACATTTCTGACCCTGAGCACTCTCACAAAGACAATGGTGTGTTATCTCTAACACTTACCTTATAAACAGTTACTCTCTGCCAATTAAAGAATAATGTTATAGTGACATATTAGGTGACAGTAGAGGACACCAGACATTAACTTTAAGATTATATTTTATGGCACTCTGTGTTCTCACCTGTACAAGACTCCTGTCCACTACTACCCCACAAAGAACCTGTGACTGAGGACCAGCGGTTTTAATATCCTGTAAGTTTTGCTCCCGGATCTGTGAAGAAAACAGCAGGATAAATACATGTGAACAGTAGACAAACCCGTTTTATCCACTCAGTTGGGGGGGAGGGGGGAAGGAGGGAGACAAAAACAAAACAAAAAACCCTTTTCGGCTCGGTTTTAGGGACAGATCCTGAGTTGGTATAAATTATCATAGCTCCACGGATGTCAATGGAGCTGTGACAATTTACACTAGCTGAAGATGTACCCCCAGGATTCTATTGATATAGATTATTTCTTACATGCCAATCAGTTTGGTATCTAGGTACCACAGCATGCATTTGCCTTCCTTTTACATGGTAAAAGTAGACTGATCAGGTAGTAGAGAAAGACAGTTCAGAAGGGCATCAGAGCATTCCGGATCAGTCTTTTACCATGTTCAACCTTTTAGTGTCCACACATTCCTTAACCACACTCCCACAGAGAGTACACCTCTACCCCGATATAACGCGACCCGATATAACACGAATTCGGATATAACGCAGTAAAGCAGTGCTCGGGGAGGGGCGGGGCTGCGCACTCCGGTGGATCAAAGCAAGTTCGATATAACGCAGTTTCACCTATAATACGGTAAGATTTTTTGGCTCCAAGGACAGCGTTATATCGGGGTAGAGGTGTAATTCCAAAACCAACAGGAAGTGGTACTAAAGTAGAATAATAGAAATGTAGGGCCGGAAGGGACCTTAAGAGGTCATCTTGTCCAGCTGAGGCAGAACCAAGTAAACCTTGACCATCCCCTGACTGGTGTTTGTCTAACCTGTTCTTAAAACCCTCCAGTGACGGGGAATGCACAACCTCACTTGGAAGCCTATACCAGGGCTTAACTAACCTTTGTAGCTAGAAAGTATGTGTGCACGTGCACATTTAATTATATATCTATATATAGATATATAAAACCTAAATCTCCCTTGCTGCAAATTAAGCCCATTACATCTAGTCCTATATTCAGTGGACATGGAGGACAACTGATCACCATCCTCTTTATAACGGCCAGTAACACATTGGAAGAGTGTTATCAGGTCCCTCCTCAATCTTCTTTTCTCAAGACTAAACATTTCCTCGTATGTCAGGTTTTCTAAACCTTTCATCATTTTTGTTGCTCTCCTCTGCACTCTCTCCAATTTATCCACATCTTTCCTAAAGCGCAGTGCCCAGAAGTGGACACACTACTCTGGCTGAGGCCTCGCCAAGACTGAGTAGACTGGGACAATTACCTTCTGTGTCTTATATGCAACATTCCTGTTAATATTAATACCCCAGATTGATATTAGCCTTTTTCGCAACTGCATCACATTGACTCATTCAATTTCTGATCTACTATCATCCTCAGATCCTTTTCTGATGTACTAATACCTAGCCAGTTATTTCCCGTTTGTAGTTGTGAATTTCATTTTTCCTTCCCAGATGTAGTACTTTATACTTGTCTTCACTGAATTTTATCTTGTTGATTTCAGACCAGTTCTAAAATTTGTCAAGGTTGTTTTGAATTTTGATCCTGTCTTCCAAAGTGCTTGCGACCAATCCCAGTTTGGTGTTATCTACAAATTCTGTAAGCACACTCTCCACTCCACTTTTCAAGTCATTAATGGAAATATTGACTAGTACCAGACCCAGAACAGACCCTTGCTGGATCCCACTAGAGATTTTTCCCCACCCCCGTTTGACAGCAAACCTTTGATAACTACTCTTTGATCTTTCAAGCAGTTTTGTACTTACCTGATAGTAATTTAATCTAGACCACATTTCCCAAATTTTCTTATGAGAATGTTGTGGGATTATGTCAAAAGCATTACTAAAATCAAGATACATCACATCTATAGCTTCCCCCCATCCACTAGGCTAGTAACCCTGTCAAAGAAGGAAATTAGATTGGTTTGGCATGATTTGTTCTTGACAAATCCATGTGGCTATTACTATAATTCTACTATCCTCTAGATACATACAAATTGATTATTTAATAACAATACTCTTTACCACCTCAATTTACCATCCAAACTTTGACAATGGGGGCTATATTTTCGAAGTGGATGCTAATGAGTACATTCGTTCGAGAATCCCTCATTTGCATGTGCACAAATGGATATTTTTGAATGCAAAAATCAGTTAATTGCATAAAGTATCCATCTGTGTATCTAAATACAAATGCTCTCTTTTATGTCTTCAATGTCTACAAGCTCTTTCCTCACTCCACAATGTGGGAATAGAAATAAAGTAATTCCTGAACTTGGATGTCTTGTGAGGGCAATGAAACCATAATTGCTGACCCAGCATGCAACATTTCTAAAGTAGTTTCGAGTGCTGTTTCTAAAGCTGCAGAAGAGGATGCATTTAGAGGGATTCACTTGTGATTGCATGGATGACAAAGGGATATTCATCTTAAAGTTATGTTGTAAACAAAAGAGACTATCCATCTTACTATCAACACCTAAGATTATTAAAACTGAAAAAATTAAAAATCCTATTCCCACGACTCTATTTATACTCTTGGTTTACTCCTTGCATTTATCTTGACCGGGGCAATGAAAACTCATGAAATCAGTTTTACTTCTGTTTTGGGTTGGTTTTACTTTCAGGTTTTTAGCACCACAGTGGAAATGTTTATTTAACAACTGTTTTCACTTAATTTCTTTTTAACTGTGGAGACATTTCTATTGATCTTAGGTTTTATAAACATTTAAAAATAAATAAATTTAGACCAAGTTTAAGTTGACAGTTTCCGTGTGACAGTTTTTGCAAAAAGGTAAGAATGAGTCTTATTCCACATATTCTTTCTATTGTCAGTTGCAAGTTTATTAGCAATTCTGTTTCTCCAAATATATTTTATAGTGGAAAGCAGGAACCTAGAATATAATTTGTTTTGGCACTGCACTTCTAGTTACTTGAACCTTGTGTTGACAGTTCTTTGTATTATTTAGTAGAACTGGGACCATTACAGAGCAGATACTTCAGAAGAGTCAGGGTATTCAAGCTCCTTAAATAAAGTTTTGTCTATGAAATCTAGTCTACCTCTGACCTTTACCTCTGTCTGAAATACTGCTCCCAAAACCAGGCTTTCCATAAATTATTTGTTTTGGACAAGACCAACAAATCTACCATCTACGTTGCTACACAAAAATGTTTAATATTGTTCTTAGAGTACATTTTTTTGATGACTGGCTTGCTGCCAAATACCAAACCCAATAAAACCCACACAGCTCCCACAGGAAGAGCAGATTATAAAAACTGGAAACCTAAGTATGTGAAGGACTCTACATGATAAGTTCAATATCATTTAAAAGCCCAGGGCTTTCAAAAGAAGGCATGTTCACACAGAAAATAATGTACCATCAGCATGAGAAACTCAACATAACGAGTATCAACATCTGCCTACTTGAACCTTTCACATGTATAGATTTCAGTTTCAAGATTTATGCCTTTTGGATTGGTTAAATTGCACTGGACTTTCCATATTAAACAGTGACCATTCCACAACACTGCTGGGACAAAGATGACAGCTCTATCCTTAACCTTAAACAGACTCTCCTTTAGCACTAAACAGTGTTCATGCCAGTAACCTTTTACAAGATTTTACCTGCACAAACTCCCTTTTCCAATAGTGGCATCAACTAACAGCACCAGAAGCGGCAATTAGAGGCAAGTTAGCCCAGTACTAATTTTTGCTAACAGATTGCCAACATATATTTATACTTTTGCAAGAATGGAAGCTAAATAGGATGATCCAAACCCCTTCCTCATAGAAGACCAGTAGTAACATTTAAAGTTAATTTCACACAGAGACTGGACTTCAAACCATTGGACCACTTTAAAATGGTTAATATCTGACTCAACAGATCTGGGAAGTGGGGGTGAACCACACCTTGCCTAATCACAGCCCAATTATAAAGCAACGTCCAAAGACTGGTGGGTCCATATTTCTGTGCTTTAATTTTAAATTGACAAAGGTTTGGAAATATTTTGCAAAGAATTTTAATTATGAGCAGAAGCCATTTTAGAATACATATTTAGCTAATCCCATCCCTAAAAAGCCCCCAAAACAAAAACAAAAAAATCACAGCACTACCATGATGATTGATCATTTCCCCCTACTCTTTTTCTGTCTTGTCTATTTAAATTGTGAACTCTTCAGGGCAGGGACTGTACATTGCTTAGCTCAAGTTCTTGGTTGGCCCCCAGGCCCTATCACAATTAACAATAAACAGCCACATCATGTATGTGGCTCAATTCTGGACCCTACCTCCTGAAAGAGAGTCTCTTAATAGCAGACACAGAAGCTGGCCAAGCAGTAATAAGTTTGTCATGGAGGTCACGGATTCCGTGACCTCCGTGACTTCTACAGAGGCTGGCGCGCCTGAGCTGGGGGCTGCCAGAGTAGCTCAGGTAGCCCCTACGCCAGGTGCACCGGCCGCTGCTGCAGCAGTCTCGGGCCCTCCCGCCCCCCAGGGCTCAGGGCTGGGGGTGCAAGGCGGTGCTTACCTGGGGGGGAGGGCTCCCTGGAAGGGCGACAGAAACTCCCCTCCCTCAACTCAAAGCTCCAAGTGCTGCCGCCGCCGTCTCAGGCACTGCCCCCGTGGCTCCCATTGGCCGCAGTTTCCAGCCAATGGGAGCTGCAGAACCAGGACTTGGGGTGAGGCGTAGCGGAGGCAGCACATGGAGCTAGGAGCTGGGGTTGCCACTTCCCTGGAGCCGGGTAGGGAGCCTAGGCCCCCCTTCACCACCACCGAGCAATGCTGGCTATTCCTTATAACCCTATTCTAACTCCAGGTGCTTACACACTGATTATTTAATAATTTGTTCCAGTATCTTTCCAGGTACTGAAGTTAGGCTGATTAGTTTATAATTCCCCATGGCCTCTTTTTCTCCCTTCTTAAAGATAGGTACTATGTTTGCCCTTCTCCAGTCCTCTGGGAACCCACCCATCCTCCAGGAGTTCTCAAAGATAATTGCTAATGGTTCCAAGATTGCTTCAGCTAGTTCCATAAGTAACCTGGGATTAATTTAATCAGGTCCTATCGACTTGAACACATCTAACTTATCTAAATATTCTTTAACCTTTCCCTATTTTGGCTTGCGTTCCTCCCCCTCTTGTTCTTAATATTAACTGTACTGAGCATCTAGTCACCATTAATTTTCTTAGCAAAGACTGAAGTAAACAGGCATTAAACACCTCATTTTTCTTGATGTCATAAGTTATTAGCTTTCCTTCCCCGCTGAGTAGAAGAGATACACTTTGTTTCATCTTTCTCTTGCTCCTAGTGTATTTAAAGAACCTCTTCTTAATTGCCTTTTATGTCCCTTTCTAGTTGTACCTCATTTTGTGCCTTAGCCTTTCTGATCTTGTTCCTACATGCTAGTGCTATACTTTTGTACTCCTCATCAATTTGTCCATGTTTCCATTTCGTGTAGAATTCCTTTTTGGATTTTTAGGTCATTAAAGAGTTCCTTGTGGAGCCATATTGGAGTCTTATTGTCCTTCCTATCTTTCCTTCAGATTGGAACAGTTTGCAGTTGCGTGTTTAATATTGTCTCGAGGAACTGCCAGCTCTCCTGAACTCCTTTTTCTATTAGATTTTCTTCTCATGGGACCTTGCCTACCATTTATCTGAATTTGTTAAAGTCTGCTTTTTTTAAGTCCCCTGTCCTTATTCTGCTGTTCTCACTCCTTCCTTTCTTTAGAACTATGAAAGCTATCATTTAATGATCACTTTCACCCAAATTGCCTTCCACCTTCAGATTCGCAGCCAATTCCTCCCTGTTGGTCAGAATCAAGTCTAAAATGTCTATCTCCCTGGTTAATTTCGTTCTGCAACAAAAAGTTATTCCCCATTGCATTCCAAGAACTTACTGGAAATTTTATCTTTTGCCATATTACTTTTCCAACAGATGTCAGGGCAGTTACAGTCTCCCAGTAGTACCAGGTTTTGTATTTTGGATATTTCTGTTATTTGTTCTAGAAATGCCTCATCCACTACCTCTTCCTGATCTGGTGGTCTATGGCAGACCCCTACCAGAATGTCACCCCTATTTTTAACCCCTTTTATCTTAACCGAGAAGCTTTCAGCTTGTCTGCCTCCCACCTCCTTCTGGACCGCAGAACAAGCTTATGATATATTCTTGATGTATAATGCAACGCCTCCTCCCTTTTTACCCTGCCCGTCCTTCCTGATCAGGCTATACCCCTCTATACCAATATTCCAGTCATTAAACTTATCACACCAAGTTCCTGTGATGCCAATTAAGTCATAATTTAGCTTATATACTAATACTTCCTGTTCATTCCCCACACCTTTTACAGTTGAGTACAGACGCCCCCCCGGGTTACGCAAACCTGACTTATGCAAATCCGCACTTAACAGAAAGTTCCGTAAGCTAGAAATAGGGGTTTTTTTTGGCGTAATGGTCGGGTATACGTTTCCGACTTACGCAAAATTCGAGCTACACAAGGTGTTCCGGAATGGAACGCTTGCGTAAGTCAGGGAGCATCTGTACAGACATCTAAGATGTTGGGCACATTCCCCCACTAATTTCTCTCTTGTAATTTTCCCATGTCCTCCCCACCCCCGCACATCTAGCCCTCTGGTAGGGTCACTTTTTTTTTTATATATATACTTACCTGTGGGCTTTTATCACATGCCCCCTTTGAACTTAGTTTAAAGCCCTCCTTGGTTCAAAGGGAGCAGGTGACAAAAGACTACTGAGCTTAGTTCAAGAATATATAGCAACTGTTTCTGCCTCTAGTTATCATGGGGAGGACAATGCAGAAGCCATGCTTTTGATTTCTGCAAGACCTTATTATAACAAAAATTATTAGCTGTTTACAAGTATGCAATTTAAACAAAAGTGATGGCAAATTAAATTATTTAACAGCAGTTACAAACCTTGTTCCTCATTTCTTGGACCTCCTTTGGGTTAGTGTTCAATGGAACAAACAGGTTAGGGACAGCAGAGGTGGCAGTTCTATGTCCATCCTCTTTAGTCCACTGCAATGCCAAGAACAGTTCAATAGTCAGAATTGCTGTAATGGCAAGGAATATTAATAGCAGCAAATTTATATAACAATTGATCATGCGTTCTATATAAATGCAGAAAACTGAATCAATGGTTACAGTCTATTCATTTATAAGAGCACTTAACTCATACACTTCTTCAGTGGTAACAGAATCAGAAAAGGAATTAAAATAAATGTCTACAGAGACACTATCAACTAGAATATCATTTCCACCCCCAAACCTTTGCACTTATTGTTAAATGTAACACCAGAGATTTCTGAAACTCAAGTAAGTCTATTAGCAGTTCATTTTTCTGTGCATTTGACAGCACCACATAGTTAGACAGGTTCAACGTTTTCCCTGTGTACTTTGTTTCTCACTTGCTGAAGAGACCCTTAGCAATAAAGGAGACAAAAATCCCTTAATACTTATTTTTAAAGGAAAAATTAAAGAAAAAGGCATTTCAAGATATGCTATTTAAAGGGTTGTCTCAATTTTGTTTTAAAATTAGGTAATTTTTTCTAAAATTGAGTTGACAGTGTCCCTTTAAATCACAGAAAAAAAATCGACCCAGATAAAGTTAAGATAAAACTTTGATACGTGTTTTTAAATCCTAGTATGGTTATATTCATCTTCACATTTTCTCTTTGAATACTAAAATGAGAGCGAAATCATTGATTCAATCCTCTGATACTCAACAAACATCAAAGCAAACTGAAAGCATAAGATGACAGGAGTGTGAAAAGCAATGTGATGTCACTAACCAGGTTTAGTGAATGATTTTGTACTGTGAAGCAAGAGTGGGCATCACCAAAGTTTTGCATTAAAACAAACCACTGCATTAGAATATACTGTGTTTTCAGAATTATTTCTGTACAGATAAATAGCTGTATCAATACAGCAGCCTAGGGGAACAGTTTGGTGATGTCGAATATTTTATATAACTTATATAGCTCAAAAGGTTACAAAAATATCCCAAACACAAACTTAAAGCGCTTCATGGGCTCTTCACAGAAGGTTGTTTTACATGGTCATTGCATCTAGTATGTTGACGGGGTTTCTGTGCCACAACTATAAGCTTTTTCTCTTTACCTCTGATTCATCAAATGCAATATCTCAGTAATTCTCAATTGTTATTGCATAGAAA